>CM028616.1:8291285-8827015 GCA_016735795.1 Caenorhabditis tropicalis | reverse complement strand
TAGGATTACTAAGAAAAAGAGAATTTCTGAATTACAGTAATCTAGAAGTAAGGTTCCAGAACTACAGTAATCCAAAAGTAGGATTACAAATATTCCAAAACTACAGTAATCCAAAAGTAGGATTAAAAATATTCCAAAACTACAGTAATCCAAAAGTAGGATTAAAAATATTCCAAAACTACAGTAATCCAAAAGTAGGATTACAAATATTCCAAAACTACAGTAATCCAAAAGTAGGACTAAAAATATTCCAAAACTACAGTAATCCAAAAGTAGGATTAAAAATATTCCAAAACTACAGTAATCCAAAAGTAGGATTACAAGTACTCCAAAACTACAGTATTCCAAAAGTAGGATTACAAATATACCAAAACTACAGTAATCCAAAAGTAGGAGTACAAGTACTCCAAAACTACAGTAATCCGAAAGTAGGATTATAAATATTCCAAAACTACAGTAATCCAAAAGTAGGATTACAAGTACTCCAAAACTACAGTATTCCAAAAGTAGGACTACAATGGAAACATATTTTGATCTACAGTAACCCGGAGAGAAAAAGGGGAGACTCAAAAAGGAGGGGGAAAGAAGAAAAGGGCGCGCGAGGAAGAGGAGGAGGAGAGAGGAGAGAGAAAAAGAGGACACCTCTCTTCTCACAGTTATCTCCCTACTTCTTTACCTCTCTTACCGTTACCCTTACCGTACCACTTATATTGAGTTTCTCCTTTCTTCCAGGTAAAAAAAAAAAAAAAAAAACAATGTCAAAGTCCCCGATCGCCGATCAATTAATTGCTCTCGTCAAATACATATGTTCATTTCGAACAAGAGTTTCGATCAGGTGCTGGCCGCGTCCGATGGTCTGGAAGCGATTTTTCGGGGCCTTGAGTACGGAGGAGACCTCAAGACTCTCTTCGATGACGGTGCGCCGAAACGCAAGCAGTCCAAGTACGACGGAAATGTCCAGCAGGCGGGAGACCGAACCCCGAAATATGGGACGCCTATCGGTAAGAAAGAATAGGATTCCAGGCAAGGTAGTAACCTGGACTTTCTTTCAGAACGCCCGAAAGCGCTGGCAAAGAAGCCTAAGTCAAAAGAGGCGGTGATCCCTGTGATCTATGGTGACTCAGAGAAATGGAACGGGAACACGCTGGTCATTCATTCAAAGATCAACGACATTCTGATTGATCAAACGGATCCCAAATACCTGCAGTTCACCCATAGAGCCGCGGCTGAAGCTGAAAACCAGAAACTCCTTGATACAGCGGAGATGACGTGGATTGTATGCTCCGGAAAGGAATATCACGCTAAGAAAACACTAAAGATGCTCCGAGGAACGGGAAAAGCTAAAGGGAGTCATTCTCCCGAAGAATGCCGATCCGAAGATCAAGGAGCTGTATGTCAAAAGCGGATATCGAGTTGAGCAGGATTGGGGAAAAATCCAAGAAACTGATCGCTGGAGAAAATAAATCCCCGTAATGTGCCTCCCCGCTGGTATCCTTTTTAATCCACCTCTCAGAAATCTCGTATAATGTTTTATCGTTTGTTTTATCCCTGGAAGTATGTAAATGAAAAATAGTGTGTAAAACAACTAAACATAGCAGAGACAACAAGAGAGAGAAAAAAACGAGAACTACAGTAATCCAAAAGTAGGATTACAAGGGAAGAGAGAATTCCAAAACTACAGTAACCCTAAAAAAGTATATGGTGTAGTACTGTAGACACCAAAAGAACATGTACAAAGTGTTTCTGATATCCCAAGACTCATAAGCCAAAGAGGACAAAGTCCCAGAAGAGCTAATAGAAAAGAGACATTTGGATTCACATAAAAAGTACATAACCATCGGTGTGACTGGTGTTTGGAATGCCTAGCCAATTTCAACTCAGTCAAAGGCACCAACCCCAATACAGCTCAAGTCTCAAAAGTCAGAGACATCATACTGTCATTGATCCTGGCTGGAAGCTTTCGGTTTATCGTGTGCGATGTCACGTGCCCTCTGGGCGCTCTTCGGAGTAGTGCTCCCAAGATATTCTCGAAACTTCCCCTGCCAAGTCAGGAAATATGTACAGGTACTCCCTTTCCGAAGACGTATATCGTCGAGTACGGATAGGGATCAGCCGTGAGGCAAAGGGTGGGTAACTCCGTTATAGACATGCGATCTTCGGGTCCTGGCTGTAATAAAGGGAGGAATCCTGGCAAAAGGAATTTTTTTTAAAATATGGGCAAGCAATGGCCAAGTTCTGAAGGTAGACCACTGTCTGTCAACCACTTTAACCAGTGGGTTATGCGGGTGGACCAATCTACTTAGAAATGTTCCCATTGTTTGACTTTTTCAAGTTATCAGAGCGCCTTCGGGCACATCTAAAGACCCATCATTATATAATTCCCCAGCAAATAGTGGTCCGACTGAGTCGGTTCCCACAGATTGCGCCCCAGGCTCGCCCCTTGAAACTGACCCAAAGAAATTTGGCGTTAGCTATAAATTTTGGAACGTCTCCTTTCGGGGAGACAAAATAACTAAAAATTTTGAAAATCGGTCGAGCCGTTTTCGAGAACGAGCCTCTTGAAGTTTCTAAGTTGCACTCGCAGACTGAACGCGTGTATTGCGGGACGTGAAAAACGAATCATTCTCAAATCCGATGACTATTTATTTTAAAAACGCGTGAAAATTCATTTCACATCATTTTATACTTAAAGTTAAGTATATTTTCAAAAATATATCAAAATATACTTAACTTTAAGTATATTTTCAAATATATTTTAATTTCCATTTAAAATAAAGTGTTTTATCGATTTTTCAATGAAAATCATATTGCTGTCTCCCCTAGAGGAGACGTTCTAAAATTTATCGTTGACTCCAATGTTAATTGTGTCAGATTTCAATGTTTACCTCAAAACTTAGGGTAATTAAACCAATGATGAATGAGTGCATCGCTAGTTCAAGAATTTGTGCACCCGACACTCAACGGGGTTCGCGAACGTCACCGTCAGTCTACAATAACACTGTGTTCTGCGCTGCACATTGAAAATTAAAAATGTTACTCTTCTTTATTTAAAAATAAATAAATTGAATAAAAATAAATAAAAAACAAAAAAACAAAATGCAAAAAGCTTACAACATCCAGGATTCCCAGGCCGTCTCCGATCCAAGTACTAACTGGACTCAACGTTGCTTAACTTGCCAGATCGGACGGGATGGCGTGCATTCAACGTGATATGGTCGTAAGCGAGGGTCTGTGTTTCCGATTCTCTATACATAACGCTTCATTCCGCTATTTTTCTTCTAGAATCCCAAGTCTCGCACACCACAACGGTGTACTCACTGACACACTCATTTTTGCACAGCAAGCCGGTGGCCGTCGCGGTCCTCGCCTCGTGTCGGCTGCTTCGTTGCCACTACAGTCGATGGCGCGTGTTCTCTTCGGTTTAATTACCCAAGTTTGAGGTTTAATTACCCAAGTTTGATTGAGTATTTTAAGTTCTGCCAAAACAAGAACTTTTATATACACATCAATAATGTTTCTGCAATCTGAGGTTTTGGGATATTCATCTGAAAACGGACACAGTCCCCCCTTTTCTTTCGTCATGGCCGAGAGAGGTACGTCTCGTGGGAGGGCCACCTTGTGTGGTCCATCAGCTCACTTGACCTCTGCCGTAGGTAGGTCCTGGCGTTTCTCAAGGGTGAAGCGGGTCAAAGGCCTGCGGATCCCAACTCCCCTGCTTCTTCGGAGGCTAGTCGGGAAGATTAGTAGCGAGAGCCCGAGAGTAGGGTTAGCGAAAATCGACCCAAGTTGTCCAATGGACGTTAAGCAGTCGATCAATAACTGTAGCCCGAAAGCAGGGACAGTCGATCAATATAGTCATGTGGACTTAGAACACACAGAGAGAGGCCCCGTGGGCCAGAAACACGAACCCAGTACGCTCATAGGGGGTGGTCCGATCGATAAGGTATTGATTGGCGGAGGCCCTGCGCGTGCTAGTCGTATGGACACTAAAGATAGTAGATTCTCAGAATTGAAAATCAAAACTTTGGAGCCAATCTATTCGGATGATAAGAAATCAATCATCTGCAGATTTGACTATCCAAGTGATGACTACTATAGATGCCATATCATTGGATGTCCCACAAAAACCCAATTAGGGTGTGGTACAGACGATAAAAGTTACATGACAAAGCACATGAAAAAGGATCATGGGCTGGTTGTGAAGTGGACATATAAGTGTGTTATCTGTAATACAGATGCCGTAGGAACCAGCACAGCTGCGTCCAGATGGCTTACAGAGCATTTGAAGATCCATGGCATGAAGCCAGAGCCAAGATACAAGCCCAAATCCAGAGCCACAGCAGTAAAGGCAATGGAAAAGCTTAATGAGAAGGCTGTGTCTCTGCCACAACCAAAGGGAAATCCTAAGAAGGATGTGATGGTTCAGAAGACTCCTGAAAAGGATACTGTGATCCAGAAGACTCCAGAAAAGGAAATCAAAGTACTGGAAAGTAAAATCCAGACAAGATCAGTCTCAAAGAAGCTTAGTGCTATAAAGGAGTCTGTGAAAAGACGAAAGAAGTCAAGAAAACAGGTCTAGCTTCAATTTTCGAAAGAAGTGAGAAGGGACCAAGACGAAGTCTAGCTCCATTGGTGGAAATAAGTCAAGGTACACTGAGCAATGCTCAAAGAGTTGCTGCGGCTCGAGAAGAAGCCAAAAGGAGTCAAGACTCAATGCAAAGAGAAGATCCAGTCTGGCTATGAAGCCGGGAAGACTATCGGAGAGGCTCAGCATTGGGAACCAATCAGGAACCCAGAAGAAGGATGATAGTGTCATCAAGGATTCAGAGAGTCCGCAGAAAGATACACCATTATCAGTAACCCCAGGGGTAGTTGTACCTGCAACAGGAGGAGTCCCAGTAGTCACCAGACAACTGAGATTCGACGCATGGTGCCTCAACCACGAAACAGGCGTAGAGGCTTGGTTCACAGACACAGCAATGGAATGGTATCTAAGACATTTGACAAAGTTCAGAGATGAGTTTATTACGGTAGCTCCAGGAATTTGGTCAATGTTCAAGAGATCCAACTATGCATATGTGAAAGACTTCCTATCGGGAGAAAAAGACTTATTTCTTGCCAGTATGTGAGAATAAGCACTGGTCACTAATTGTGATTAAAGGAAATCAGCTATGGTTCAGTTGTTCGCTTGGGAGAGTACCCGAGGGAGAAATAGAGAGACTGATAGTTGAATCCAAGAAAGAGAAACAGTACTATGAGTTCCCAGTACCACTACAAAAGAGATAGTTGGAACTGTGGTCCACATGCATGCCTAGTAGCAAGATCTTGGGTAACCGGGAGATACTGGTATGATGAAAAAGATGTTCTATCTTTCAGAACAGAGATGAAAGAGGCTCTCAGTGCAGAAGGCTACGAGCTTTCCACAGAGACAAGAGATAATGGATCAAGGGTAATACACCAGTCTGTTATCGAAGAAGATGGTCCAGAGAGTGGAGTGATATGTGATGGGGATAGCCCTCATGATAACACATTCACAGTCCAATTGGATGATACTTTTACAGTCTTGAAGGATACCGAGGATCATACAGAGATTGATCTGACAGTACCAGAAGACATGGATCTAAAGGATCCAAAGGTTTCAGAGGAACCAAAAGAGTCAGAGGTGGTGGTACCTAGTGATAAGATTCCTAGACTCATGGATCTTAAGCTGGATACTCCTCCGAATATGACTACAAACCAGCAACCCGCAGTTCCAAGGGTTACTGTAGAAAAGAGGCCTCAGCCCCAAAGAAAGCTGAAAGTACCCGAAGGACAAGCAGATGAACTGTTAGTCAGAGTCAGGGAATGGTTTGAGAGAGAATTCAAATCATATGAACAAGATGGAAAAAGCTTCGAAAGAATAGAGTGGTTCTCTCAAATGCTCACAGCGGCAATTCACACGGCTTCAGACGGTGATGCAGCGACACTGAGCAAGATAGAGAAGAGAAGTCCCCCTATGGAAGTGGTGGAAGGTGACATGTGCACCCAAACCAACAAAATCCAGAAGAACAGAAAGAAAGTGAATGGTCAAGGGTTCGTAGGATCTGCAAGAGATCTCTACCACCATAGTAGGGCCAAAGCTTTCGATAGAATAATTGGAAGAGACTCAAAGAAATGCGAGATTCCAATAAAAGAGTTGCAAGAGTTCTTTGAGGGAACTACTGCAGAGACCAATGTACCACAGAAGGTACTAAAAGAAATGGGCTCAAGACTTCCGAATCTGGAAGAGGATGGACACATGAAGTTGATAGATAGAGACTTCACAGAGTCCGAAGTTATGGAGGCATATAAGAAGACCAAAGACACTGCACCAGGAGTGGATGGACTCAGATACCAACACTTGAAGCAGTTTGATCCAGGGTTTAAGATGCTGACATTACTATATAATGAGTGCAAGAAGCACAGAAAGATTCCCAGTCACTGGAAAGAAGCAGAGACAGTTCTTCTCTATAAGGGAGGAGATGAGTCGAAGCCAGATAACTGGAGACCAATTAGCCTCATGCCAACAATCTATAAACTGTATTCTAGTCTCTGGAACCGGAGAATCAGATCAGTTGAGAAGGTTATGAGTGCTTGTCAGAGAGGATTCCAAGAAAGGGAAGGCTGTGCCGAGTCCATTGGAATTCTCAAAACTGCCATTGACGTGGCAAAGGGAAAGAAAAGAAGTCTATCAGTAGCATGGCTTGATCTGACAAATGCGTTCGGATCAGTACCCCATGAGTTGATAGCAAGTACCCTGGAAGCCTATGGGTTCCCAGAAGAAATCAGAGAGATTGTGAAGGATATGTACAATGGTGCATCTATACGGATCAAGACAAGTTCTGATAAAAGCGATCAGATAATGATCAAGTCCGGAGTGAAACAGGGTGACCCTATATCACCAACACTCTTCAATATGTGTCTTGAAAATGTCATCAGAAGACATCTTGACACAGCAAAAGGACATCGTTGTATCAACACAAGAGTCAAAGTTTTAGCCTTTGCAGATGATATGGCGATCCTTGCCGAAAGTAGGCAACAGCTCCAGGAAGAGTTAGAGAAGCTTGACAAAGAGTGTGAAGCCTTAAACCTGATCTTCAAACCGGCCAAGTGTGCCAGTCTGATCATAGAACAAGGTCATGTACATTCAAGTGCCAAGATTATGCTCAGAGATAAACCAATCAGAAACCTGTCTAACAAAGACTCTTATAAGTATTTAGGAGTGCAGACTGGTATTGAAACTAGAGTTTCAAGCATAGAACTATTGGAAAAAGTGACCGAAGAGATTGACGCAGTCAACAAGAGTGATCTTTTCCCATGGCAAAAGTTAGACATGCTGAACGCGTTTGTTTTACCAAAACTCACGTACATGTATGCAAATACAACTCCATTACTGACAGAACTAAAGGTGTTCTCAAATGTAGTGATGAGAGCTGTAAGATCTTTTCACAACCTCCCGGCTAAAGGTTCTTGCTTAGAGTACCTACAGTTGCCAACAGGGAAGGGTGGGTTAGGGTCTCGTGCCCCAAGATAACCGCTCTTATCACCTTTCTGGTGAGTTGTATGAAAAGTTATGGTCTGATGACGAGTACATCAAGAAACTATACAAAGATTATCTGGTTGAGGTCGCAGAGGCCGAGACCGGAAAGCAAGGACTCAGTCTAGAAGAGATAGCTGAGTACTTGAGTGGAGACACAGTTATCGATAAGAAAGCAGTTGGATTCAATTGCTTTACCAGAATAAGACAAGTGTGCAGCAGTCTCACAAAGATCAAAGATGCACCCTTCCACAAGTTACGGATAGTGGTGAAAGATGGTGAACTGGCTGTTATGGTGCAAGCCACCGAGGAATCCAAAGAGAAGATTTTCGTCAGCAAAGCTGTTGATAAACTTCAAGGATTCATCAGAAAAGAGTTATATCATGCTCTTTTGCATAGATTTACGACAAAGAAACTCGTGAAAAGTGCAGTTACTAAAGTTGTATTACAACACCCAGAAAGTAATAGATTCACAAAGGTAGGAGGAAAAGTGAGCATTTCAGCTCACAAATTCATCCATAGAGCCCGATTGAATCTACTGGTTTGTAACTTTAACACGTGGAGTGGTCAATCAAAGGAATGCAGAAGATGTGGGCATCCAAAAGAGTCACAAGATCATATTCTACAATCTTGTAGATATGGACTACCCAAACTCATCACTCAGAGACATGACGCAGTGTTATGGAAAGTGAAAGAGATGATTGAGAAGGGTAAAAGAAGGACTGGAAGTTATCCATTGACAAGTCATTACAGGGTCATGGAGAACTAAGACCAGATATCACTTTGGTATCAAAAGACAAGAAAGAGTACATCTTTGCAGATGTCACTTGTCCATATGAGACCATGAAAATGATGCACGAAGGCTGGAACAGAAAAATAGAGAAGTATGATTCAGCATATAAGCATCTGAGAAAACAGGGCAAGAAGGTTACAGTACTCCCAATTGTAGTAGGGGCACTTGGAACCTGGTGGAAGCCAACCACTGCTAGTTTGGTTGCACTCGGAATCGAGGAGGCCGCAGTGAAGAGAGAGATCCCAGAGATCTGTAGTACGGTACTGGAATACAGCAAGAATGTATATTGGAACCATATCTACGGAGATCATTTCTCAAGACCACCCATGAAGTTCGGAAAAGAGAAACCGAGAGGAAATTCATGGAAGAATGAGATTGAAAAGGATGGATCCAAGATCCAATCCGAGTAAAAACAATATGAAGAAAGCGGGCCGTAACATCAGGCAAAGTAAAAAGGATCCGAAAGTAGGGTCAAAATGGAATAAAACCTGCAAAAGTAGGATTACTAAGAAAAAGAGAATTTCTGAATTACAGTAATCTAGAAGTAAGGTTCCAGAACTACAGTAATCCAAAAGTAGGATTACAAATATTCCAAAACTACAGTAATCCAAAAGTAGGATTAAAAATATTCCAAAACTACAGTAATCCAAAAGTAGGATTACAAGTACTCCAAAACTACAGTAATCCAAAAGTAGGATTAAAAATATTCCAAACACAAATCCAAAGAGGTTAAATTCAAACTACAGTAATCCAAAAGTAGGATTAAAAATATTCCAAAACTACAGTAATCCAAAAGTAGGACTAAAAATATTCCAAAACTACAGTAATCCAAAAGTAGGACTAAAAATATTTCAAAACTACAGTAATCCAAAAGTAGGATTAAAAATATTCCAAAACTACAGTAATCCAAAAGTAGGATTACAAATATTCCAAAACTACAGTAATCCAAAAGTAGGATTAAAAATATTCCAAAACTACAGTAATCCAAAAGTAGGATTAAAAATATTCCAAAACTACAGTAATCCAAAAGTAGGATTAAAAATATTCCAAAACTACAGTAATCCAAAAGTAGGATTACAAATATTCCAAAACTACAGTAATCCAAAAGTAGGACTAAAAATATTCCAAAACTACAGTAATCCAAAAGTAGGATTAAAAATATTCCAAAACTACAGTAATCCAAAAGTAGGATTACAAGTACTCCAAAACTACAGTATTCCAAAAGTAGGATTACAAATATACCAAAACTACAGTAATCCAAAGTAGGAGTACAAGTACTCCAAAACTACAGTAATCCGAAAGTAGGATTATAAATATTCCAAAACTACAGTAATCCAAAAGTAGGATTACAAGTACTCCAAAACTACAGTATTCCAAAAGTAGGACTACAATGGAAACATATTTTGATCTACAGTAACCCGGAGAAAAAAGGGAGACTCAAAAGGAGGGGAAAGAAGAAAAGGGCGCGCGAGGAAGAGGAGGAGGAGAGAGAGGAGAGAGAAAAAGAGGACACCTCTCTTCTCACAGTTATCTCCCTACTTCTTTACCTCTCTTACCGTTACCCTTACCGTACCACTTATATTGAGTTTCTCCTTTCTTCCAGGTAAAAAAAAAAAAAAACAATGTCAAAGTCCCCGATCGCCGATCAATTAATTGCTCTCGTCAAATACATATGTTCATTTCGAACAAGAGTTTCGATCAGGTGCTGGCCGCGTCCGATGGTCTGGAAGCGATTTTTCGGGGCCTTGAGTACGGAGGAGACCTCAAGACTCTCTTCGATGACGGTGCGCCGAAACGCAAGCAGTCCAAGTACGACGGAAATGTCCAGCAGGCGGGAGACCGAACCCCGAAATATGGGACGCCTATCGGTAAGAAAGAATAGGATTCCAGGCAAGGTAGTAACCTGGACTTTCTTTCGAACGCCCGAAAGCGCTGGCAAAGAAGCCTAAGTCAAAAGAGGCGGTGATCCCTGTGATCTATGGTGACTCAGAGAAATGGAACGGGAACACGCTGGTCATTCATTCAAAGATCAACGACATTCTGATTGATCAAACGGATCCCAAATACCTGCAGTTCACCCATAGAGCCGCGGCTGAAGCTGAAAACCAGAAACTCCTTGATACAGCGGAGATGACGTGGATTGTATGCTCCGGAAAGGAATATCACGCTAAGAAAACACTAAAGATGCTCCGAGGAACGGGAAAAGCTAAGGGAGTCATTCTCCCGAAGAATGCCGATCCGAAGATCAAGGAGCTGTATGTCAAAAGCGGATATCGAGTTGAGCAGGATTGGGAAAAATCCAAGAAACTGATCGCTGGAGAAAATAAATCCCCGTTGTAATGTGCCTCCCCGCTGGTATCCTTTTTAATCCACCTCTCAGAAATCTCGTATAATGTTTTATCGTTTGTTTTATCCCTGGAAGTATGTAAATGAAAAATAGTGTGTAAAAACAACTAAACATAGCAGAGACAACAAGAGAGAGAAAAGAAACGAGAACTACAGTAATCCAAAAGTAGGATTACAAGGGAAGAGAGAATTCCAAAACTACAGTAACCCTAAAAGTATATGGTGTAGTACTGTAGACACCAAAAGAACATGTACAAAGTGTTTCTGATATCCCAAGACTCATAAGCCAAAGAGGACAAAGTCCCAGAAGAGCTAATAGAAAAGAGACATTTGGATTCACATAAAAGTACATAACCATCGGTGTGACTGGTGTTTGGAATGCCTAGCCAATTTCAACTCAGTCAAAAGGCACCAACCCCAATACAGCTCAAGTCTCAAAAGTCAGAGACATCATACTGTCATTGATCCTGGCTGGAAGCTTTCGGTTTATCGTGTGCGATGTCACGTGCCCTCTGGGCGCTCTTCGGAGTAGTGCTCCCAAGATATTCTCGAAACTTCCCCTGCCAAGTCAGGAAATATGTACAGGTACTCCCTTTCCGAAGACGTATATCGTCGAGTACGGATAGGGATCAGCCGTGAGGCAAAGGGTGGGTAACTCCGTTATAGACATGCGATCTTCGGGTCCTGGCTGTAATAAAAGGGAGGAATCCTGGCAAAAGGAATTTTTTTAAATATGGGCAAGCAATGGCCAAGTTCTGAAGGTAGACCACTGTCTGTCAACCACTTTAACCAGTGGGTTATGCGGGTGGACCAATCTACTTAGAAATGTTCCCATTGTTTGACTTTTTCAAGTTATCAGAGCGCCTTCGGGCACATCTAAAGACCCATCATTATATAATTCCCCAGCAAATAGTGGTCCGACTGAGTCGGTTCCACAGATTGCGCCCCAGGCTCGCCCATTGAAACTGACCCAAAGAAATTTGGCGTTAGCTATAAATTTTGGAACGTCTCCTTTCGGGGAGACAAAATAACTAAAAATTTTGAAAATCGGTCGAGCCGTTTTCGAGAACGAGCCTCTTGAAGTTTCTAAGTTGCACTCGCAGACTGAACGCGTGTATTGCGGGACGTGAAAAACGAATCATTCTCAAATCCGATGACTATTTATTTTAAAAACGCGTGAAAATTCATTTCACATCATTTTATACTTAAAGTTAAGTATATTTTCAAAATATATCAAAATATACTTAACTTTAAGTATATTTTCAAATATATTTTAATTTCCATTTAAAATAAAGTGTTTTATCGATTTTTCAATGAAAATCATATTGCTGTCTCCCCTAGAGGAGACGTTCTAAAATTTATCGTTGACTCCAATGTTAATTGTGTCAGATTTCAATGTTTACCTCAAAACTTAGGGTAATTAAACCAATGATGAATGAGTGCATCGCTAGTTCAAGAATTTGTGCACCCGACACTCAACGGGGTTCGCGAACGTCACCGTCAGTCTACAATAACACTGTGTTCTGCGCTGCACATTGAAAATTAAAATGTTACTCTTCTTTATTTAAAAATAAATAAATTGAATAAAAATAAATAAAAAAAAAAAACAAAATGCAAAAAGCTTACAACATCCAGGATTCCCAGGCCGTCTCCGATCCAAGTACTAACTGGACTCAACGTTGCTTAACTTGCCAGATCGGACGGGATGGCGTGCATTCAACGTGATATGGTCGTAAGCGAGGGTCTGTGTTTCCGATTCTCTATACATAACGCTTCATTCCGCTATTTTTCTTCTAGAATCCCAAGTCTCGCACACCACAACGGTGTACTCACTGACACACTCATTTTTGCACAGCAAGCCGGTGGCCGTCGCGGTCCTCGCCTCGTGTCGGCTGCTTCGTTGCCACTACAGTCGATGGCGCGTGTTCTCTTCGGTTTAATTACCCAAGTTTGATTGAGTATTTTAAGTTCTGCCAAAACAAGAACTTTTATATACACATCAATAATGTTTCTGCAATCTGAGGTTTTGGGATATTCATCTGAAAACGGACACAGTCCCCCTTTCCTTTCGTCATGGCCGAGAGAGGTAAGTCTCGTGGGAGGGCCACCTTGTGTGGTCCATCAGCTCACTTGACCTCTGCCGTAGGTAGGTCCTGGCGTTTCTCAAGGGTGAAGCGGGTCAAAGGCCTGCGGATCCCAACTCCCTGCTTCTTCGGAGGCTAGTCGGGAAGATTAGTAGCGAGAGCCCGAGAGTAGGGTTAGCTAAAATCGACCCAAGTTGTCCACTGGACGTTAAGCAGTCGATCAATAACTGTAGCCCGAAAGCAGGGACAGTCGATCAATATAGTCATGTGGACTCAAAACATACAGAGAGAGGCCCCGTGGGCCAGAAACACGAACCCAGTACGCTCATAGGGGTGGTCCGATCGATAAGGTATTGATTGGCGGAGGCCCTGCGCGTGCTAGTCGTATGGACACTAAAGATAGTAGATTCTCAGAATTGAAAATCAAAACTTTGGAGCCAATCTATTCGGATGATAAGAAATCAATCATCTGCAGATTTGACTATCCAAGTGATGACTACTATAGATGCCATATCATTGGATGTCCCACAAAACCCAATTAGGGTGTGGTACAGACGATAAAAGTTACATGACAAAGCACATGAAAAGGATCATGGGCTGGTTGTGAAGTGGACATATAAGTGCGTTATCTGTAATACAGATGCCGTAGGAACCAGCACAGCTGCGTCCAGATGGCTTACAGAGCATTTGAAGATCCATGGCATGAAGCCAGAGCCAAGATACAAGCCCAAATCCAGAGCCACAGCAGTAAAGGCAATGGAAAAGCTTAATGAGAAGGCTGTGTCTCTGCCACAACCAAAGGGAAATCCTAAGAAGGATGTGATGGTTCAGAAGACTCCTGAAAAGGATACTGTGATCCAGAAGACTCCAGAAAAGGAAATCAAAGTACTGGAAAGTAAAATCCAGACAAGATCAGTCTCAAAGAAGCTTAGTGCTATAAAGGAGTCTGTGAAAAGACGAAAGAAGTCAAGAAAACAGGTCTAGCTTCAATTTTCGAAAGAAGTGAGAAGGGACCAAGACGAAGTCTAGCTCCATTGGTGGAAATAAGTCAAGGTACACTGAGCAATGCTCAAAGAGTTGCTGCGGCTCGAGAAGAAGCCAAAAGGAGTCAAGACTCAATGCAAAGAGAAGATCCAGTCTGGCTATGAAGCCGGGAAGACTATCGGAGAGGCTCAGCATTGGGAACCAATCAGGAACCCAGAAGAAGGATGATAGTGTCATCAAGGATTCAGAGAGTCCGCAGAAAGATACACCATTATCAGTAACCCCAGGGGTAGTTGTACCTGCAACAGGAGGAGTCCCAGTAGTCACCAGACAACTGAGATTCGACGCATGGTGCCTCAACCACGAAACAGGCGTAGAGGCTTGGTTCACAGACACAGCAATGGAATGGTATCTAAGACATTTGACAAAGTTCAGAGATGAGTTTATTACGGTAGCTCCAGGAATTTGGTCAATGTTCAAGAGATCCAACTATGCATATGTGAAAGACTTCCTATCGGGAGAAAAAAGACTTATTTCTTGCCAGTATGTGAGAATAAGCACTGGTCACTAATTGTGATTAAAGGAAATCAGCTATGGTTCAGTTGTTCGCTTGGGAGAGTACCCGAGGGAGAAATAGAGAGACTGATAGTTGAATCCAAGAAAGAGAAACAGTACTATGAGTTCCCAGTACCACTACAAAGAGATAGTTGGAACTGTGGTCCACATGCATGCCTAGTAGCAAGATCTTGGGTAACCGGGAGATACTGGTATGATGAAAAAGATGTTCTATCTTTCAGAACAGAGATGAAAGAGGCTCTCAGTGCAGAAGGCTACGAGCTTTCCACAGAGACAAGAGATAATGGATCAAGGGTAATACACCAGTCTGTTATCGAAGAAGATGGTCCAGAGAGTGGAGTGATATGTGATGGGGATAGCCCTCATGATAACACATTCACAGTCCAATTGGATGATACTTTTACAGTCTTGAAGGATACCGAGGATCATACAGAGATTGATCTGACAGTACCAGAAGACATGGATCTAAAGGATCCAAAGGTTTCAGAGGAACCAAAAGAGTCAGAGGTGGTGGTACCTAGTGATAAGATTCCTAGACTCATGGATCTTAAGCTGGATACTCCTCCGAATATGACTACAAACCAGCAACCCGCAGTTCCAAGGGTTACTGTAGAAAAGAGGCCTCAGCCCCAAAGAAAGCTGAAAGTACCCGAAGGACAAGCAGATGAACTGTTAGTCAGAGTCAGGGAATGGTTTGAGAGAGAATTCAAATCATATGAACAAGATGGAAAAAGCTTCGAAAGAATAGAGTGGTTCTCTCAAATGCTCACAGCGGCAATTCACACGGCTTCAGACGGTGATGCAGCGACACTGAGCAAGATAGAGAAGAGAAGTCCCCCTATGGAAGTGGTGGAAGGTGACATGTGCACCCAAACCAACAAAATCCAGAAGAACAGAAAGAAAGTGAATGGTCAAGGGTTCGTAGGATCTGCAAGAGATCTCTACCACCATAGTAGGGCCAAAGCTTTCGATAGAATAATTGGAAGAGACTCAAAGAAATGCGAGATTCCAATAAAAGAGTTGCAAGAGTTCTTTGAGGGAACTACTGCAGAGACCAATGTACCACAGAAGGTACTAAAAGAAATGGGCTCAAGACTTCCGAATCTGGAAGAGGATGGACACATGAAGTTGATAGATAGAGACTTCACAGAGTCCGAAGTTATGGAGGCATATAAGAAGACCAAAGACACTGCACCAGGAGTGGATGGACTCAGATACCAACACTTGAAGCAGTTTGATCCAGGGTTTAAGATGCTGACATTACTATATAATGAGTGCAAGAAGCACAGAAAGATTCCCAGTCACTGGAAAGAAGCAGAGACAGTTCTTCTCTATAAGGGAGGAGATGAGTCGAAGCCAGATAACTGGAGACCAATTAGCCTCATGCCAACAATCTATAAACTGTATTCTAGTCTCTGGAACCGGAGAATCAGATCAGCTGAGAAGGTTATGAGTGCTTGTCAGAGAGGATTCCAAGAAAGGGAAGGCTGTGCCGAGTCCATTGGAATTCTCAAAACTGCCATTGACGTGGCAAAGGGAAAGAAAAGAAGTCTATCAGTAGCATGGCTTGATCTGACAAATGCGTTCGGATCAGTACCCCATGAGTTGATAGCAAGTACCCTGGAAGCCTATGGGTTCCCAGAAGAAATCAGAGAGATTGTGAAGGATATGTACAATGGTGCATCTATACGGATCAAGACAAGTTCTGATAAAAGCGATCAGATAATGATCAAGTCCGGAGTGAAACAGGGTGACCCTATATCACCAACACTCTTCAATATGTGTCTTGAAAATGTCATCAGAAGACATCTTGACACAGCAAAAGGACATCGTTGTATCAACACAAGAGTCAAAGTTTTAGCCTTTGCAGATGATATGGCGATCCTTGCCGAAAGTAGGCAACAGCTCCAGGAAGAGTTAGAGAAGCTTGACAAAGAGTGTGAAGCCTTAAACCTGATCTTCAAACCGGCCAAGTGTGCCAGTCTGATCATAGAACAAGGTCATGTACATTCAAGTGCCAAGATTATGCTCAGAGATAAACCAATCAGAAACCTGTCTAACAAAGACTCTTATAAGTATTTAGGAGTGCAGACTGGTATTGAAACTAGAGTTTCAAGCATAGAACTATTGGAAAAAGTGACCGAAGAGATTGACGCAGTCAACAAGAGTGATCTTTTCCCATGGCAAAAGTTAGACATGCTGAACGCGTTTGTTTTACCAAAACTCACGTACATGTATGCAAATACAACTCCATTACTGACAGAACTAAAGGTGTTCTCAAATGTAGTGATGAGAGCTGTAAGATCTTTTCACAACCTCCCGGCTAAAGGTTCTTGCTTAGAGTACCTACAGTTGCCAACAGGGAAGGGTGGGTTAGGGGTCTCGTGCCCCAAGATAACCGCTCTTATCACCTTTCTGGTGAGTTGTATGAAAAGTTATGGTCTGATGACGAGTACATCAAGAAACTATACAAAGATTATCTGGTTGAGGTCGCAGAGGCCGAGACCGGAAAGCAAGGACTCAGTCTAGAAGAGATAGCTGAGTACTTGAGTGGAGACACAGTTATCGATAAGAAAGCAGTTGGATTCAATTGCTTTACCAGAATAAGACAAGTGTGCAGCAGTCTCACAAAGATCAAAGATGCACCCTTCCACAAGTTACGGATAGTGGTGAAAGATGGTGAACTGGCTGTTATGGTGCAAGCCACCGAGGAATCCAAAGAGAAGATTTTCGTCAGCAAAGCTGTTGATAAACTTCAAGGATTCATCAGAAAAGAGTTATATCATGCTCTTTTGCATAGATTTACGACAAAGAAACTCGTGAAAAGTGCAGTTACTAAAGTTGTATTACAACACCCAGAAAGTAATAGATTCACAAAGGTAGGAGGAAAAGTGAGCATTTCAGCTCACAAATTCATCCATAGAGCCCGATTGAATCTACTGGTTTGTAACTTTAACACGTGGAGTGGTCAATCAAAGGAATGCAGAAGATGTGGGCATCCAAAAGAGTCACAAGATCATATTCTACAATCTTGTAGATATGGACTACCCAAACTCATCACTCAGAGACATGACGCAGTGTTATGGAAAGTGAAAGAGATGATTGAGAAGGGTAAAAGAAGGACTGGAAGTTATCCATTGACAAGTCATTACAGGGTCATGGAGAACTAAGACCAGATATCACTTTGGTATCAAAAGACAAGAAAGAGTACATCTTTGCAGATGTCACTTGTCCATATGAGACCATGAAAATGATGCAAGAAGGCTGGAACAGAAAAATAGAGAAGTATGATTCAGCATATAAGCATCTGAGAAAACAGGGCAAGAAGGTTACAGTACTCCCAATTGTAGTAGGGGCACTTGGAACCTGGTGGAAGCCAACCACTGCTAGTTTGGTTGCACTCGGAATCGAGGAGGCCGCAGTGAAGAGAGAGATCCCAGAGATCTGTAGTACGGTACTGGAATACAGCAAGAATGTATATTGGAACCATATCTACGGAGATCATTTCTCAAGACCACCCATGAAGTTCGGAAAAGAGAAACCGAGAGGAAATTCATGGAAGAATGAGATTGAAAAGGATGGATCCAAGATCCAATCCGAGTAAAAACAATATGAAGAAAGCGGGCCGTAACATCAGGCAAAGTAAAAAGGATCCGAAAGTAGGGTCAAAATGGAATAAAACCTGCAAAAGTAGGATTACTAAGAAAAAGAGAATTTCTGAATTACAGTAATCTAGAAGTAAGGTTCCAGAACTACAGTAATCCAAAAGTAGGATTACAAATATTCCAAAACTACAGTAATCCAAAAGTAGGATTAAAAATATTCCAAAACTACAGTAATCCAAAAGTAGGATTAAAAATATTCCAAAACTACAGTAATCCAAAAGTAGGATTACAAATATTCCAAAACTACAGTAATCCAAAAGTAGGACTAAAAATATTCCAAAACTACAGTAATCCAAAAGTAGGATTAAAAATATTCCAAAACTACAGTAATCCAAAAGTAGGATTACAAGTACTCCAAAACTACAGTATTCCAAAAGTAGGATTACAAATATACCAAAACTACAGTAATCCAAAAGTAGGAGTACAAGTACTCCAAAACTACAGTAATCCGAAAGTAGGATTATAAATATTCCAAAACTACAGTAATCCAAAAGTAGGATTACAAGTACTCCAAAACTACAGTATTCCAAAAGTAGGACTACAATGGAAACATATTTTGATCTACAGTAACCCGGAGAGAAAAAGGGAGACTCAAAAGGAGGGGAAAGAAGAAAAGGGCGCGCGAGGAAGAGGAGGAGAGAGAGAGAGAGAAAAAGAGGACACCTCTCTTCTCACAGTTATCTCCCTACTTCTTTACCTCTCTTACCGTTACCCTTACCGTACCACTTATATTGAGTTTCTCCTTTCTTCCAGGTAAAAAAAAAAAAACAATGTCAAAGTCCCCGATCGCCGATCAATTAATTGCTCTCGTCAAATACATATGTTCATTTCGAACAAGAGTTTCGATCAGGTGCTGGCCGCGTCCGATGGTCTGGAAGCGATTTTTCGGGGCCTTGAGTACGGAGGAGACCTCAAGACTCTCTTCGATGACGGTGCGCCGAAACGCAAGCAGTCCAAGTACGACGGAAATGTCCAGCAGGCGGGAGACCGAACCCCGAAATATGGGACGCCTATCGGTAAGAAAGAATAGGATTCCAGGCAAGGTAGTAACCTGGACTTTCTTTCAGAACGCCCGAAAGCGCTGGCAAAGAAGCCTAAGTCAAAAGAGGCGGTGATCCCTGTGATCTATGGTGACTCAGAGAAATGGAACGGGAACACGCTGGTCATTCATTCAAAGATCAACGACATTCTGATTGATCAAACGGATCCCAAATACCTGCAGTTCACCCATAGAGCCGCGGCTGAAGCTGAAAACCAGAAACTCCTTGATACAGCGGAGATGACGTGGATTGTATGCTCCGGAAAGGAATATCACGCTAAGAAAACACTAAAGATGCTCCGAGGAACGGAAAAGCTAAGGGAGTCATTCTCCCGAAGAATGCCGATCCGAAGATCAAGGAGCTGTATGTCAAAAGCGGATATCGAGTTGAGCAGGATTGGGAAAAATCCAAGAAACTGATCGCTGGAGAAAATAAATCCCCGTAATGTGCCTCCCCGCTGGTATCCTTTTAATCCACCTCTCAGAAATCTCGTATAATGTTTTATCGTTTGTTTTATCCCTGGAAGTATGTAAATGAAAAATAGTGTGTAAAAACAACTAAACATAGCAGAGACAACAAGAGAGAGAAAAGAAACGAGAACTACAGTAATCCAAAAGTAGGATTACAAGGGAAGAGAGAATTCCAAAACTACAGTAACCCTAAAAAGTATATGGTGTAGTACTGTAGACACCAAAAGAACATGTACAAAGTGTTTCTGATATCCCAAGACTCATAAGCCAAAGAGGACAAAGTCCCAGAAGAGCTAATAGAAAAGAGACATTTGGATTCACATAAAAGTACATAACCATCGGTGTGACTGGTGTTTGGAATGCCTAGCCAATTTCAACTCAGTCAAAAGGCACCAACCCCAATACAGTTCAAGTCTCAAAAGTCAGAGACATCATACTGTCATAGATCCTGGCTGGAAGCTTTCGGTTTATCGTGTGCGATGTCACGTGCCCTCTGGGCGCTCTTCGGAGTAGTGCTCCCAAGATATTCTCGAAACTTCCCCTGCCAAGTCAGGAAATATGTACAGGTACTCCCTTTCCGGAGACGTATATCGTCGAGTACGGATAGGGATCAGCCGTGAGGCAAAGGGTGGGTAACTCCGTTATAGACATGCGATCTTCGGGTCCTGGCTGTAATAAAAGGGAGGAATCCTGGCAAAAGGAATTTTTTTAAAATATGGGCAAGCAATGGCCAAGTTCTGAAGGTAGACCACTGTCTGTCAACCACTTTAACCAGTGGGTTATGCGGGTGGACCAATCTACTTAGGAATGTTCCCATTGTTTGACTTTTTCAAGTTATCAGAGCGCCTTCGGGCACATCTAAAGACCCATCATTATATAATTCCCCAGCAAATAGTGGTCCGACTGAGTCGGTTCCCACAGATTGCGCCCCAGGCTCGCCCCCTTGAAACTGACCCAAAGAAATTTGGCGTTAGCTATAAATTTTGGAACGTCTCCTTTCGGGGAGACAAAATAACTAAAAATTTTGAAAATCGGTCGAGCCGTTTTCGAGAACGAGCCTCTTGAAGTTTCTAAGTTGCACTCGCAGACTGAACGCGTGTATTGCGGGACGTGAAAAACGAATCATTCTCAAATCCGATGACTATTTATTTTAAAAACGCGTGAAAATTCATTTCACATCATTTTATACTTAAAGTTAAGTATATTTTCAAAATATATCAAAATATACTTAACTTTAAGTATATTTTCAAATATATTTTAATTTCCATTTAAAATAAAGTGTTTTATCGATTTTTCAATGAAAATCATATTGCTGTCTCCCCTAGAGGAGACGTTCTAAAATTTATCGTTGACTCCAATGTTAATTGTGTCAGATTTCAATGTTTACCTCAAAACTTAGGGTAATTAAACCAATGATGAATGAGTGCATCGCTAGTTCAAGAATTTGTGCACCCGACACTCAACGGGGTTCGCGAACGTCACCGTCAGTCTACAATAACACTGTGTTCTGCGCTGCACATTGAAAATTAAAAATGTTACTCTTCTTTATTTAAAAATAAATAAATTGAATAAAAATAAATAAAAAACAAAAAACAAAATGCAAAAAGCTTACAACATCCAGGATTCCCAGGCCGTCTCCGATCCAAGTACTAACTGGACTCAACGTTGCTTAACTTGCCAGATCGGACGGGATGGCGTGCATTCAACGTGATATGGTCGTAAGCGAGGGTCTGTGTTTCCGATTCTCTATACATAACGCTTCATTCCGCTATTTTTCTTCTAGAATCCCAAGTCTCGCACACCACAACGGTGTACTCACTGACACACTCATTTTGCACAGCAAGCCGGTGGCCGTCGCGGTCCTCGCCTCGTGTCGGCTGCTTCGTTGCCACTACAGTCGATGGCGCGTGTTCTCTTCGGTTTAATTACCCAAGTTTGAGGTTTAATTACCCAAGTTTGATTGAGTATTTTAAGTTCTGCCAAAACAAGAACTTTTATATACACATCAATAATGTTTCTGCAATCTGAGGTTTTGGGATATTCATCTGAAAACGGACACAGTCCCCCTTTTCTTTCGTCATGGCCGAGAGAGGTACGTCTCGTGGGAGGGCCACCTTGTGTGGTCCATCAGCTCACTTGACCTCTGCCGTAGGTAGGTCCTGGCGTTTCTCAAGGGTGAAGCGGGTCAAAGGCCTGCGGATCCCAACTCCCCTGCTTCTTCGGAGGCTAGTCGGGAAGATTAGTAGCGAGAGCCCGAGAGTAGGGTTAGCTAAAATCGACCCAAGTTGTCCACTGGACGTTAAGCAGTCGATCAATAACTGTACCCCGAAAGCAGGGACAGTCGATCAATATAGTCATGTGGACTCAAAACATACAGAGAGAGGCCCGTGGGCCAGAAACACGAACCCAGTACGCTCATAGGGGTGGTCCGATCGATAATGTATTGATTGGCGGAGGCCCTGCGCGTGCTAGTCGTATGGACACTAAAGATAGTAGATTCTCAGAATTGAAAATCAAAACTTTGGAGCCAATCTATTCGGATGATAAGAAATCAATCATCTGCAGATTTGACTATCCAAGTGATGACTACTATAGATGCCATATCATTGGATGTCCCACAAAACCCAATTAGGGTGTGGTACAGACGATAAAAGTTACATGACAAAGCACATGAAAAAGGATCATGGGCTGGTTGTGAAGTGGACATATAAGTGCGTTATCTGTAATACAGATGCCGTAGGAACCAGCACAGCTGCGTCCAGATGGCTTACAGAGCATTTGAAGATCCATGGCATGAAGCCAGAGCCAAGATACAAGCCCAAATCCAGAGCCACAGCAGTAAAGGCAATGGAAAAGCTTAATGAGAAGGCTGTGTCTCTGCCACAACCAAAGGGAAATCCTAAGAAGGATGTGATGGTTCAGAAGACTCCTGAAAAGGATACTGTGATCCAGAAGACTCCAGAAAAGGAAATCAAAGTACTGGAAAGTAAAATCCAGACAAGATCAGTCTCAAAGAAGCTTAGTGCTATAAAGGAGTCTGTGAAAAGACGAAAGAAGTCAAGAAAACAGGTCTAGCTTCAATTTTCGAAAGAAGTGAGAAGGGACCAAGACGAAGTCTAGCTCCATTGGTGGAAATAAGTCAAGGTACACTGAGCAATGCTCAAAGAGTTGCTGCGGCTCGAGAAGAAGCCAAAAGGAGTCAAGACTCAATGCAAAGAGAAGATCCAGTCTGGCTATGAAGCCGGGAAGACTATCGGAGAGGCTCAGCATTGGGAACCAATCAGGAACCCAGAAGAAGGATGATAGTGTCATCAAGGATTCAGAGAGTCCGCAGAAAGATACACCATTATCAGTAACCCCAGGGGTAGTTGTACCTGCAACAGGAGGAGTCCCAGTAGTCACCAGACAACTGAGATTCGACGCATGGTGCCTCAACCACGAAACAGGCGTAGAGGCTTGGTTCACAGACACAGCAATGGAATGGTATCTAAGACATTTGACAAAGTTCAGAGATGAGTTTATTACGGTAGCTCCAGGAATTTGGTCAATGTTCAAGAGATCCAACTATGCATATGTGAAAGACTTCCTATCGGGAGAGAAAAAGACTTATTTCTTGCCAGTATGTGAGAATAAGCACTGGTCACTAATTGTGATTAAAGGAAATCAGCTATGGTTCAGTTGTTCGCTTGGGAGAGTACCCGAGGGAGAAATAGAGAGACTGATAGTTGAATCCAAGAAAGAGAAACAGTACTATGAGTTCCCAGTACCACTACAAAGAGATAGTTGGAACTGTGGTCCACATGCATGCCTAGTAGCAAGATCTTGGGTAACCGGGAGATACTGGTATGATGAAAAGATGTTCTATCTTTCAGAACAGAGATGAAAGAGGCTCTCAGTGCAGAAGGCTACGAGCTTTCCACAGAGACAAGAGATAATGGATCAAGGGTAATACACCAGTCTGTTATCGAAGAAGATGGTCCAGAGAGTGGAGTGATATGTGATGGGGATAGCCCTCATGATAACACATTCACAGTCCAATTGGATGATACTTTTACAGTCTTGAAGGATACCGAGGATCATACAGAGATTGATCTGACAGTACCAGAAGACATGGATCTAAAGGATCCAAAGGTTTCAGAGGAACCAAAAGAGTCAGAGGTGGTGGTACCTAGTGATAAGATTCCTAGACTCATGGATCTTAAGCTGGATACTCCTCCGAATATGACTACAAACCAGCAACCCGCAGTTCCAAGGGTTACTGTAGAAAAGAGGCCTCAGCCCCAAAGAAAGCTGAAAGTACCCGAAGGACAAGCAGATGAACTGTTAGTCAGAGTCAGGGAATGGTTTGAGAGAGAATTCAAATCATATGAACAAGATGGAAAAAGCTTCGAAAGAATAGAGTGGTTCTCTCAAATGCTCACAGCGGCAATTCACACGGCTTCAGACGGTGATGCAGCGACACTGAGCAAGATAGAGAAGAGAAGTCCCCCTATGGAAGTGGTGGAAGGTGACATGTGCACCCAAACCAACAAAATCCAGAAGAACAGAAAGAAAGTGAATGGTCAAGGGTTCGTAGGATCTGCAAGAGATCTCTACCACCATAGTAGGGCCAAAGCTTTCGATAGAATAATTGGAAGAGACTCAAAGAAATGCGAGATTCCAATAAAAGAGTTGCAAGAGTTCTTTGAGGGAACTACTGCAGAGACCAATGTACCACAGAAGGTACTAAAAGAAATGGGCTCAAGACTTCCGAATCTGGAAGAGGATGGACACATGAAGTTGATAGATAGAGACTTCACAGAGTCCGAAGTTATGGAGGCATATAAGAAGACCAAAGACACTGCACCAGGAGTGGATGGACTCAGATACCAACACTTGAAGCAGTTTGATCCAGGGTTTAAGATGCTGACATTACTATATAATGAGTGCAAGAAGCACAGAAAGATTCCCAGTCACTGGAAAGAAGCAGAGACAGTTCTTCTCTATAAGGGAGGAGATGAGTCGAAGCCAGATAACTGGAGACCAATTAGCCTCATGCCAACAATCTATAAACTGTATTCTAGTCTCTGGAACCGGAGAATCAGATCAGCTGAGAAGGTTATGAGTGCTTGTCAGAGAGGATTCCAAGAAAGGGAAGGCTGTGCCGAGTCCATTGGAATTCTCAAAACTGCCATTGACGTGGCAAAGGGAAAGAAAAGAAGTCTATCAGTAGCATGGCTTGATCTGACAAATGCGTTCGGATCAGTACCCCATGAGTTGATAGCAAGTACCCTGGAAGCCTATGGGTTCCCAGAAGAAATCAGAGAGATTGTGAAGGATATGTACAATGGTGCATCTATACGGATCAAGACAAGTTCTGATAAAAGCGATCAGATAATGATCAAGTCCGGAGTGAAACAGGGTGACCCTATATCACCAACACTCTTCAATATGTGTCTTGAAAATGTCATCAGAAGACATCTTGACACAGCAAAAGGACATCGTTGTATCAACACAAGAGTCAAAGTTTTAGCCTTTGCAGATGATATGGCGATCCTTGCCGAAAGTAGGCAACAGCTCCAGGAAGAGTTAGAGAAGCTTGACAAAGAGTGTGAAGCCTTAAACCTGATCTTCAAACCGGCCAAGTGTGCCAGTCTGATCATAGAACAAGGTCATGTACATTCAAGTGCCAAGATTATGCTCAGAGATAAACCAATCAGAAACCTGTCTAACAAAGACTCTTATAAGTATTTAGGAGTGCAGACTGGTATTGAAACTAGAGTTTCAAGCATAGAACTATTGGAAAAAGTGACCGAAGAGATTGACGCAGTCAACAAGAGTGATCTTTTCCCATGGCAAAAGTTAGACATGCTGAACGCGTTTGTTTTACCAAAACTCACGTACATGTATGCAAATACAACTTCATTACTGACAGAACTAAAGGTGTTCTCAAATGTAGTGATGAGAGCTGTAAGATCTTTTCACAACCTCCCGGCTAAAGGTTCTTGCTTAGAGTACCTACAGTTGCCAACAGGGAAGGGTGGGTTAGGGGTCTCGTGCCCCAAGATAACCGCTCTTATCACCTTTCTGGTGAGTTGTATGAAAAGTTATGGTCTGATGACGAGTACATCAAGAAACTATACAAAGATTATCTGGTTGAGGTCGCAGAGGCCGAGACCGGAAAGCAAGGACTCAGTCTAGAAGAGATAGCTGAGTACTTGAGTGGAGACACAGTTATCGATAAGAAAGCAGTTGGATTCAATTGCTTTACCAGAATAAGACAAGTGTGCAGCAGTCTCACAAAGATCAAAGATGCACCCTTCCACAAGTTACGGATAGTGGTGAAAGATGGTGAACTGGCTGTTATGGTGCAAGCCACCGAGGAATCCAAAGAGAAGATTTTCGTCAGCAAAGCTGTTGATAAACTTCAAGGATTCATCAGAAAAGAGTTATATCATGCTCTTTTGCATAGATTTACGACAAAGAAACTCGTGAAAAGTGCAGTTACTAAAGTTGTATTACAACACCCAGAAAGTAATAGATTCACAAAGGTAGGAGGAAAAGTGAGCATTTCAGCTCACAAATTCATCCATAGAGCCCGATTGAATCTACTGGTTTGTAACTTTAACACGTGGAGTGGTCAATCAAAGGAATGCAGAAGATGTGGGCATCCAAAAGAGTCACAAGATCATATTCTACAATCTTGTAGATATGGACTACCCAAACTCATCACTCAGAGACATGACGCAGTGTTATGGAAAGTGAAAGAGATGATTGAGAAGGGTAAAAGAAGGACTGGAAGTTATCCATTGACAAGTCATTACAGGGTCATGGAGAACTAAGACCAGATATCACTTTGGTATCAAAAGACAAGAAAGAGTACATCTTTGCAGATGTCACTTGTCCATATGAGACCATGAAAATGATGCAAGAAGGCTGGAACAGAAAAATAGAGAAGTATGATTCAGCATATAAGCATCTGAGAAAACAGGGCAAGAAGGTTACAGTACTCCCAATTGTAGTAGGGGCACTTGGAACCTGGTGGAAGCCAACCACTGCTAGTTTGGTTGCACTCGGAATCGAGGAGGCCGCAGTGAAGAGAGAGATCCCAGAGATCTGTAGTACGGTACTGGAATACAGCAAGAATGTATATTGGAACCATATCTACGGAGATCATTTCTCAAGACCACCCATGAAGTTCGGAAAAGAGAAACCGAGAGGAAATTCATGGAAGAATGAGATTGAAAAGGATGGATCCAAGATCCAATCCGAGTAAAAACAATATGAAGAAAGCGGGCCGTAACATCAGGCAAAATAAAAAGGATCCGAAAGTAGGGTCAAAATGGAATAAAACCTGCAAAAGTAGGATTACTAAGAAAAGAGAATTTCTGAATTACAGTAATCTAGAAGTAAGGTTCCAGAACTACAGTAATCCAAAAGTAGGATTACAAATATTCCAAAACTACAGTAATCCAAAAGTAGGATTACAAGTACTCCAAAACTACAGTATTCCAAAAGTAGGATTACAAATATTCCAAAACTAAGTAATCCAAAGTAGGATTAAAATATTCCAAAACTACAGTAATCCAAAAGGATTAAAATATTCCAAAACTACAGTAATCCAAAAGTAGGATAAAATATTCAAAACTACAGTAATCCAAAGTAGGATAAAATTCCAAAACTACAGTAATCCAAAAGTAGGATTAAAATATTCCAAAACTACAGTAATCCAAAGTAGGATTAAAATATTCAAAACTACAGTAATCCAAAGTAGGATTAAAATATTCCAAAACTACAGTAATCCAAAAGTAGGATTAAAAATATTCCAAAACTACAGTAATCCAAAAGTAGGATTAAAAATATTCCAAAACTACAGTAATCCAAAAGTAGGATTACAAATATTCCAAAACTACAGTAATCCAAAAGTAGGACTAAAAATATTCCAAAACTACAGTAATCCAAAAGTAGGATTAAAAATATTCCAAAACTACAGTAATCCAAAAGTAGGATTACAAGTACTCCAAAACTACAGTATTCCAAAAGTAGGATTACAAATATACCAAAACTACAGTAATCCAAAAGTAGGAGTACAAGTACTCCAAAACTACAGTAATCCGAAAGTAGGATTATAAATATTCCAAAACTACAGTAATCCAAAAGTAGGATTACAAGTACTCCAAAACTACAGTATTCCAAAAGTAGGACTACAATGGAAACATATTTTGATCTACAGTAACCCGGAGAGAAAAAGGGAGACTCAAAAGGAGGGGAAAGAAGAAAAGGGCGCGCGAGGAAGAGGAGGAGGAGAGAGGAGAGAGAAAAAGAGGACACCTCTCTTCTCACAGTTATCTCCCTACTTCTTTACCTCTCTTACCGTTACCCTTACCGTACCACTTATATTGAGTTTCTCCTTTCTTCCAGGTAAAAAAAAAAAAAAAACAATGTCAAAGTCCCCGATCGCCGATCAATTAATTGCTCTCGTCAAATAATATGTTCATTTCGAACAAGAGTTTCGATCAGGTGCTGGCCGCGTCCGATGGTCTGGAAGCGATTTTTCGGGGCCTTGAGTACGGAGGAGACCTCAAGACTCTCTTCGATGACGGTGCGCCGAAACGCAAGCAGTCCAAGTACGACGGAAATGTCCAGCAGGCGGGAGACCGAACCCCGAAATATGGGACGCCTATCGGTAAGAAAGAATAGGATTCCAGGCAAGGTAGTAACCTGGACTTTCTTTCAGAACGCCCGAAAGCGCTGGCAAAGAAGCCTAAGTCAAAAGAGGCGGTGATCCCTGTGATCTATGGTGACTCAGAGAAATGGAACGGGAACACGCTGGTCATTCATTCAAAGATCAACGACATTCTGATTGATCAAACGGATCCCAAATACCTGCAGTTCACCCATAGAGCCGCGGCTGAAGCTGAAAACCAGAAACTCCTTGATACAGCGGAGATGACGTGGATTGTATGCTCCGGAAAGGAATATCACGCTAAGAAAACACTAAAGATGCTCCGAGGAACGGGAAAAGCTAAAGGGAGTCATTCTCCCGAAGAATGCCGATCCGAAGATCAAGGAGCTGTATGTCAAAAGCGGATATCGAGTTGAGCAGGATTGGGAAAAATCCAAGAAACTGATCGCTGGAGAAAATAAATCCCCGTAATGTGCCTCCCCGCTGGTATCCTTTTTTTAATCCACCTCTCAGAAATCTCGTATAATGTTTTATCGTTTTGTTTTTATCCCTGGAAGTATGTAAATGAAAAATAGTGTGTAAAAACAACTAAACATAGCAGAGACAACAAGAGAGAGAAAAGAAACGAGAACTACAGTAATCCAAAAGTAGGATTACAAGGGAAGAGAGAATTCCAAAACTACAGTAACCCTAAAAAGTATATGGTGTAGTACTGTAGACACCAAAAGAACATGTACAAAGTGTTTCTGATATCCCAAGACTCATAAGCCAAAGAGGACAAAGTCCCAGAAGAGCTAATAGAAAAGAGACATTTGGATTCACATAAAAAGTACATAACCATCGGTGTGACTGGTGTTTGGAATGCCTAGCCAATTTCAACTCAGTCAAAAGGCACCAACCCCAATACAGCTCAAGTCTCAAAAGTCAGAGACATCATACTGTCATTGATCCTGGCTGGAAGCTTTCGGTTTATCGTGTGCGATGTCACGTGCCCTCTGGGCGCTCTTCGGAGTAGTGCTCCCAAGATATTCTCGAAACTTCCCCTGCCAAGTCAGGAAATATGTACAGGTACTCCCTTTCCGAAGACGTATATCGTCGAGTACGGATAGGGATCAGCCGTGAGGCAAAGGGTGGGTAACTCCGTTATAGACATGCGATCTTCGGGTCCTGGCTGTAATAAAAGGGAGGAATCCTGGCAAAAGGAATTTTTTTTAAAATATGGGCAAGCAATGGCCAAGTTCTGAAGGTAGACCACTGTCTGTCAACCACTTTAACCAGTGGGTTATGCGGGTGGACCAATCTACTTAGGAATGTTCCCATTGTTTGACTTTTTCAAGTTATCAGAGCGCCTTCGGGCACATCTAAAGACCCATCATTATATAATTCCCCAGCAAATAGTGGTCCGACTGAGTCGGTTCCCACAGATTGCGCCCCAGGCTCGCCCCCATTGAAACTGACCCAAAGAAATTTGGCGTTAGCTATAAATTTTGGAACGTCTCCTTTCGGGGAGACAAAATAACTAAAAATTTTGAAAATCGGTCCAGCCGTTTTCGAGAACGAGCCTCTTGAAGTTTCTAAGTTGCACTCGCAGACTGAACGCGTGTATTGCGGGACGTGAAAAACGAATCATTCTCAAATCCGATGACTATTTATTTTAAAAACGCGTGAAAATTCATTTCACATCATTTTATACTTAAAGTTAAGTATATTTTCAAAAATATATCAAAATATACTTAACTTTAAGTATATTTTCAAATATATTTTAATTTCCATTTAAAATAAAGTGTTTTATCGATTTTTCAATGAAAATCATATTGCTGTCTCCCCTAGAGGAGACGTTCTAAAATTTATCGTTGACTCCAATGTTAATTGTGTCAGATTTCAATGTTTACCTCAAAACTTAGGGTAATTAAACCAATGATGAATGAGTGCATCGCTAGTTCAAGAATTTGTGCACCCGACACTCAACGGGGTTCGCGAACGTCACCGTCAGTCTACAATAACACTGTGTTCTGCGCTGCACATTGAAAATTAAAATGTTACTCTTCTTTATTTAAAAATAAATAAATTGAATAAAAATAAATAAAAAACAAAAAAACAAAATGCAAAAAGCTTACAACATCCAGGATTCCCAGGCCGTCTCCGATCCAAGTACTAACTGGACTCAACGTTGCTTAACTTGCCAGATCGGACGGGATGGCGTGCATTCAACGTGATATGGTCGTAAGCGAGGGTCTGTGTTTCCGATTCTCTATACATAACGCTTCATTCCGCTATTTTTCTTCTAGAATCCCAAGTCTCGCACACCACAACGGTGTACTCACTGACACACTCATTTTTGCACAGCAAGCCGGTGGCCGTCGCGGTCCTCGCCTCGTGTCGGCTGCTTCGTTGCCACTACAGTCGATGGCGCGTGTTCTCTTCGGTTTAATTACCCAAGTTTGATTGAGTATTTTAAGTTCTGCCAAAACAAGAACTTTTATATACACATCAATAATGTTTCTGCAATCTGAGGTTTTGGGATATTCATCTGAAAACGGACACAGTCCCCCCTTTCCTTTCGTCATGGCCGAGAGAGGTAAGTCTCGTGGGAGGGCCACCTTGTGTGGTCCATCAGCTCACTTGACCTCTGCCGTAGGTAGGTCCTGGCGTTTCTCAAGGGTGAAGCGGGTCAAAGGCCTGCGGATCCCAACTCCCCTGCTTCTTCGGAGGCTAGTCGGGAAGATTAGTAGCGAGAGCCCGAGAGTAGGGTTAGCGAAAATCGACCCAAGTTGTCCACTGGACGTTAAGCAGTCGATCAATAACTGTAGCCCGAAAGCAGGGACAGTCGATCAATATAGTCATGTGGACTCAAAACATACAGAGAGAGGCCCCGTGGGCCAGAAACACGAACCCAGTACGCTCATAGGGGTGGTCCGATCGATAAGGTATTGATTGGCGGAGGCCCTGCGCGTGCTAGTCGTATGGACACTAAAGATAGTAGATTCTCAGAATTGAAAATCAAAACTTTGGAGCCAATCTATTCGGATGATAAGAAATCAATCATCTGCAGATTTGACTATCCAAGTGATGACTACTATAGATGCCATATCATTGGATGTCCCACAAAACCCAATTAGGGTGTGGTACAGACGATAAAAGTTACATGACAAAGCACATGAAAAAGGATCATGGGCTGGTTGTGAAGTGGACATATAAGTGCGTTATCTGTAATACAGATGCCGTAGGAACCAGCACAGCTGCGTCCAGATGGCTTACAGAGCATTTGAAGATCCATGGCATGAAGCCAGAGCCAAGATACAAGCCCAAATCCAGAGCCACAGCAGTAAAGGCAATGGAAAAGCTTAATGAGAAGGCTGTGTCTCTGCCACAACCAAAGGGAAATCCTAAGAAGGATGTGATGGTTCAGAAGACTCCTGAAAAGGATACTGTGATCCAGAAGACTCCAGAAAAGGAAATCAAAGTACTGGAAAGTAAAATCCAGACAAGATCAGTCTCAAAGAAGCTTAGTGCTATAAAGGAGTCTGTGAAAAGACGAAAGAAGTCAAGAAAACAGGTCTAGCTTCAATTTTCGAAAGAAGTGAGAAGGGACCAAGACGAAGTCTAGCTCCATTGGTGGAAATAAGTCAAGGTACACTGAGCAATGCTCAAAGAGTTGCTGCGGCTCGAGAAGAAGCCAAAAAGGAGTCAAGACTCAATGCAAAGAGAAGATCCAGTCTGGCTATGAAGCCGGGAAGACTATCGGAGAGGCTCAGCATTGGGAACCAATCAGGAACCCAGAAGAAGGATGATAGTGTCATCAAGGATTCAGAGAGTCCGCAGAAAGATACACCATTATCAGTAACCCCAGGGGTAGTTGTACCTGCAACAGGAGGAGTCCCAGTAGTCACCAGACAACTGAGATTCGACGCATGGTGCCTCAACCACGAAACAGGCGTAGAGGCTTGGTTCACAGACACAGCAATGGAATGGTATCTAAGACATTTGACAAAGTTCAGAGATGAGTTTATTACGGTAGCTCCAGGAATTTGGTCAATGTTCAAGAGATCCAACTATGCATATGTGAAAGACTTCCTATCGGGAGAAAAAAGACTTATTTCTTGCCAGTATGTGAGAATAAGCACTGGTCACTAATTGTGATTAAAGGAAATCAGCTATGGTTCAGTTGTTCGCTTGGGAGAGTACCCGAGGGAGAAATAGAGAGACTGATAGTTGAATCCAAGAAAGAGAAACAGTACTATGAGTTCCCAGTACCACTACAAAGAGATAGTTGGAACTGTGGTCCACATGCATGCCTAGTAGCAAGATCTTGGGTAACCGGGAGATACTGGTATGATGAAAAGATGTTCTATCTTTCAGAACAGAGATGAAAGAGGCTCTCAGTGCAGAAGGCTACGAGCTTTCCACAGAGACAAGAGATAATGGATCAAGGGTAATACACCAGTCTGTTATCGAAGAAGATGGTCCAGAGAGTGGAGTGATATGTGATGGGGATAGCCCTCATGATAACACATTCACAGTCCAATTGGATGATACTTTTACAGTCTTGAAGGATACCGAGGATCATACAGAGATTGATCTGACAGTACCAGAAGACATGGATCTAAAGGATCCAAAGGTTTCAGAGGAACCAAAAGAGTCAGAGGTGGTGGTACCTAGTGATAAGATTCCTAGACTCATGGATCTTAAGCTGGATACTCCTCCGAATATGACTACAAACCAGCAACCCGCAGTTCCAAGGGTTACTGTAGAAAAGAGGCCTCAGCCCCAAAGAAAGCTGAAAGTACCCGAAGGACAAGCAGATGAACTGTTAGTCAGAGTCAGGGAATGGTTTGAGAGAGAATTCAAATCATATGAACAAGATGGAAAAAGCTTCCAAAGAATAGAGTGGTTCTCTCAAATGCTCACAGCGGCAATTCACACGGCTTCAGACGGTGATGCAGCGACACTGAGCAAGATAGAGAAGAGAAGTCCCCTATGGAAGTGGTGGAAGGTGACATGTGCACCCAAACCAACAAAATCCAGAAGAACAGAAAGAAAGTGAATGGTCAAGGGTTCGTAGGATCTGCAAGAGATCTCTACCACCATAGTAGGGCCAAAGCTTTCGATAGAATAATTGGAAGAGACTCAAAGAAATGCGAGATTCCAATAAAAGAGTTGCAAGAGTTCTTTGAGGGAACTACTGCAGAGACCAATGTACCACAGAAGGTACTAAAAGAAATGGGCTCAAGACTTCCGAATCTGGAAGAGGATGGACACATGAAGTTGATAGATAGAGACTTCACAGAGTCCGAAGTTATGGAGGCATATAAGAAGACCAAAGACACTGCACCAGGAGTGGATGGACTCAGATACCAACACTTGAAGCAGTTTGATCCAGGGTTTAAGATGCTGACATTACTATATAATGAGTGCAAGAAGCACAGAAAGATTCCCAGTCACTGGAAAGAAGCAGAGACAGTTCTTCTCTATAAGGGAGGAGATGAGTCGAAGCCAGATAACTGGAGACCAATTAGCCTCATGCCAACAATCTATAAACTGTATTCTAGTCTCTGGAACCGGAGAATCAGATCAGCTGAGAAGGTTATGAGTGCTTGTCAGAGAGGATTCCAAGAAAGGGAAGGCTGTGCCGAGTCCATTGGAATTCTCAAAACTGCCATTGACGTGGCAAAGGGAAAGAAAAGAAGTCTATCAGTAGCATGGCTTGATCTGACAAATGCGTTCGGATCAGTACCCCATGAGTTGATAGCAAGTACCCTGGAAGCCTATGGGTTCCCAGAAGAAATCAGAGAGATTGTGAAGGATATGTACAATGGTGCATCTATACGGATCAAGACAAGTTCTGATAAAAGCGATCAGATAATGATCAAGTCCGGAGTGAAACAGGGTGACCCTATATCACCAACACTCTTCAATATGTGTCTTGAAAATGTCATCAGAAGACATCTTGACACAGCAAAAGGACATCGTTGTATCAACACAAGAGTCAAAGTTTTAGCCTTTGCAGATGATATGGCGATCCTTGCCGAAAGTAGGCAACAGCTCCAGGAAGAGTTAGAGAAGCTTGACAAAGAGTGTGAAGCCTTAAACCTGATCTTCAAACCGGCCAAGTGTGCCAGTCTGATCATAGAACAAGGTCATGTACATTCAAGTGCCAAGATTATGCTCAGAGATAAACCAATCAGAAACCTGTCTAACAAAGACTCTTATAAGTATTTAGGAGTGCAGACTGGTATTGAAACTAGAGTTTCAAGCATAGAACTATTGGAAAAAGTGACCGAAGAGATTGACGCAGTCAACAAGAGTGATCTTTTCCCATGGCAAAAGTTAGACATGCTGAACGCGTTTGTTTTACCAAAACTCACGTACATGTATGCAAATACAACTCCATTACTGACAGAACTAAAGGTGTTCTCAAATGTAGTGATGAGAGCTGTAAGATCTTTTCACAACCTCCCGGCTAAAGGTTCTTGCTTAGAGTACCTACAGTTGCCAACAGGGAAGGGTGGGTTAGGGTCTCGTGCCCCAAGATAACCGCTCTTATCACCTTTCTGGTGAGTTGTATGAAAAGTTATGGTCTGATGACGAGTACATCAAGAAACTATACAAAGATTATCTGGTTGAGGTCGCAGAGGCCGAGACCGGAAAGCAAGGACTCAGTCTAGAAGAGATAGCTGAGTACTTGAGTGGAGACACAGTTATCGATAAGAAAGCAGTTGGATTCAATTGCTTTACCAGAATAAGACAAGTGTGCAGCAGTCTCACAAAGATCAAAGATGCACCCTTCCACAAGTTACGGATAGTGGTGAAAGATGGTGAACTGGCTGTTATGGTGCAAGCCACCGAGGAATCCAAAGAGAAGATTTTCGTCAGCAAAGCTGTTGATAAACTTCAAGGATTCATCAGAAAAGAGTTATATCATGCTCTTTTGCATAGATTTACGACAAAGAAACTCGTGAAAAGTGCAGTTACTAAAGTTGTATTACAACACCCAGAAAGTAATAGATTCACAAAGGTAGGAGGAAAAGTGAGCATTTCAGCTCACAAATTCATCCATAGAGCCCGATTGAATCTACTGGTTTGTAACTTTAACACGTGGAGTGGTCAATCAAAGGAATGCAGAAGATGTGGGCATCCAAAAGAGTCACAAGATCATATTCTACAATCTTGTAGATATGGACTACCCAAACTCATCACTCAGAGACATGACGCAGTGTTATGGAAAGTGAAAGAGATGATTGAGAAGGGTAAAAGAAGGACTGGAAGTTATCCATTGACAAGTCATTACAGGGTCATGGAGAACTAAGACCAGATATCACTTTGGTATCAAAAGACAAGAAAGAGTACATCTTTGCAGATGTCACTTGTCCATATGAGACCATGAAAATGATGCACGAAGGCTGGAACAGAAAAATAGAGAAGTATGATTCAGCATATAAGCATCTGAGAAAACAGGGCAAGAAGGTTACAGTACTCCCAATTGTAGTAGGGGCACTTGGAACCTGGTGGAAGCCAACCACTGCTAGTTTGGTTGCACTCGGAATCGAGGAGGCCGCAGTGAAGAGAGAGATCCCAGAGATCTGTAGTACGGTACTGGAATACAGCAAGAATGTATATTGGAACCATATCTACGGGGATCATTTCTCAAGACCACCCATGAAGTTTGGAAAAGAGAAACCGAGAGGAAATTCATGGAAGAATGAGATTGAAAAGGATGGATCCAAGATCCAATCCGAGTAAAAACAATATGAAGAAAGCGGGCCGTAACATCAGGCAAAGTTAAAAGGATCCGAAAGTAGGGTCAAAATGGAATGAAAACCTGCAAAAGGAAGATTATTGGGGAAAAAGGAATTTCTGAATTATCTGAGATACAGTAATCTAGAAGTAAGGTTCCAGAACTACAGTAATCCAAAAGTAGGATTACAAATATTCCAAAACTACAGTAATCCAAAAGTAGGATTAAAAATATTCCAAAACTACAGTAATCCAAAAGTAGGATTACAAGTACTCCAAAACTACAGTATTCCAAAAGTAGGATTACAAATATACCAAAACTACAGTAATCCAAAAGTAGGAGTACAAGTACTCCAAAACTACAGTAATCCGAAAGTAGGATTATAAATATTCCAAAACTACAGTAATCCAAAAGTAGGATTACAAGTACTCCAAAACTACAGTATTCCAAAAGTAGGACTACAATGGAAACATATTTTGATCTACAGTAACCCGGAGAAAAAGGGAGACTCAAAAGGAGGGGAAAGAAGAAAGGGCGCGAGGAAGAGGAGGAGGAGAGAGGAGAGAGAAAAAGAGGACACCTCTCTTCTCACAGTTATCTCCCTACTTCTTTACCTCTCTTACCGTTACCCTTACCGTACCACTTATATTGAGTTTCTCCTTTCTTCCAGGTAAAAAAAAAAAAAACAATGTCAAAGTCCCCGATCGCCGATCAATTAATTGCTCTCGTCAAATACATATGTTCATTTCGAACAAGAGTTTCGATCAGGTGCTGGCCGCGTCCGATGGTCTGGAAGCGATTTTTCGGGGCCTTGAGTACGGAGGAGACCTCAAGACTCTCTTCGATGACGGTGCGCCGAAACGCAAGCAGTCCAAGTACGACGGAAATGTCCAGCAGGCGGGAGACCGAACCCCGAAATATGGGACGCCTATCGGTAAGAAAGAATAGGATTCCAGGCAAGGTAGTAACCTGGACTTTCTTTCAGAACGCCCGAAAGCGCTGGCAAAGAAGCCTAAGTCAAAAGAGGCGGTGATCCCTGTGATCTATGGTGACTCAGAGAAATGGAACGGGAACACGCTGGTCATTCATTCAAAGATCAACGACATTCTGATTGATCAAACGGATCCCAAATACCTGCAGTTCACCCATAGAGCCGCGGCTGAAGCTGAAAACCAGAAACTCCTTGATACAGCGGAGATGACGTGGATTGTATGCTCCGGAAAGGAATATCACGCTAAGAAAACACTAAAGATGCTCCGAGGAACGGGAAAAGCTAAGGAGTCATTCTCCCGAAGAATGCCGATCCGAAGATCAAGGAGCTGTATGTCAAAAGCGGATATCGAGTTGAGCAGGATTGGGAAAAATCCAAGAAACTGATCGCTGGAGAAAATAAATCCCCGTAATGTGCCTCCCCGCTGGTATCCTTTTAATCCACCTCTCAGAAATCTCGTATAATGTTTTATCGTTTGTTTTATCCCTGGAAGTATGTAAATGAAAAATAGTGTGTAAAAACAACTAAACATAGCAGAGACAACAAGAGAGAGAAAAGAAACGAGAACTACAGTAATCCAAAAGTAGGATTACAAGGGAAGAGAGAATTCCAAAACTACAGTAACCCTAAAAGTATATGGTGTAGTACTGTAGACACCAAAAGAACATGTACAAAGTGTTTCTGATATCCCAAGACTCATAAGCCAAAGAGGACAAAGTCCCAGAAGAGCTAATAGAAAAGAGACATTTGGATTCACATAGAAAGTACATAACCATCGGTGTGACTGGTGTTTGGAAGGTCTAGCCAATTTCAACTCAGTCAATATGCACCAACCCCAATACAGTTCAAGTCTCAAAGTCAGAGACATCATACTGTCATGGATCCTGGCTGGAAGCTTTCGGTTTATCGTGTGCGATGTCACGTGCCCTCTGGGCGCTCTTCGGAGTAGTGCTCCCAAGATATTCTCGAAACTTCCCCTGCCAAGTCAGGAAATATGTACAGGTACTCCCTATCCGGAGACGTATATCGTCGAGTACGGATAGGGATCAGCCGTGAGGCAAAGGGTGGGTAACTCCGTTATAGACATGCGATCTTCGGGTCCTGGCTGTAATAAAAGGGAGGAATCCTGGCAAAGGAATTTTTTAAAATATGGGCAAGCAATGGCCAAGTTCTGAAGGTAGACCACTGTCTGTCAACCACTTTAACCAGTGGGTTATGCGGGTGGACCAATCTACTTAGGAATGTTCCCATTGTTTGACTTTTTCAAGTTATCAGAGCGCCTTCGGGCACATCTAAAGACCCATCATTATATAATTCCCCAGCAAATAGTGGTCCGACTGAGTCGGTTCCCACAGATTGCGCCCCAGGCTCGCCCCTTGAAACTGACCCAAAGAAATTTGGCGTTAGCTATAAATTTTGGAACGTCTCCTTTCGGGGAGACAAAATAACTAAAAATTTTGAAAATCGGTCCAGCCGTTTTCGAGAACGAGCCTCTTGAAGTTTCTAAGTTGCACTCGCAGACTGAACGCGTGTATTGCGGGACGTGAAAAACGAATCATTCTCAAATCCGATGACTATTTATTTTAAAAACGCGTGAAAATTCATTTCACATCATTTTATACTTAAAGTTAAGTATATTTTCAAAATATATCAAAATATACTTAACTTTAAGTATATTTTCAAATATATTTTAATTTCCATTTAAAATAAAGTGTTTTATCGATTTTTCAATGAAAATCATATTGCTGTCTCCCCTAGAGGAGACGTTCTAAAATTTATCGTTGACTCCAATGTTAATTGTGTCAGATTTCAATGTTTACCTCAAAACTTAGGGTAATTAAACCAATGATGAATGAGTGCATCGCTAGTTCAAGAATTTGTGCACCCGACACTCAACGGGGTTCGCGAACGTCACCGTCAGTCTACAATAACACTGTGTTCTGCGCTGCACATTGAAAATTAAAAATGTTACTCTTCTTTATTTAAAAATAAATAAATTGAATAAAAATAAATAAAAAAACAAAAAAACAAAATGCAAAAAGCTTACAACATCCAGGATTCCCAGGCCGTCTCCGATCCAAGTACTAACTGGACTCAACGTTGCTTAACTTGCCAGATCGGACGGGATGGCGTGCATTCAACGTGATATGGTCGTAAGCGAGGGTCTGTGTTTTCCGATTCTCTATACATAACGCTTCATTCCGCTATTTTTCTTCTAGAATCCCAAGTCTCGCACACCACAACGGTGTACTCACTGACACACTCATTTTTGCACAGCAAGCCGGTGGCCGTCGCGGTCCTCGCCTCGTGTCGGCTGCTTCGTTGCCACTACAGTCGATGGCGCGTGTTCTCTTCGGTTTAATTACCCAAGTTTGATTGAGTATTTTAAGTTCTGCCAAAACAAGAACTTTTATATACACATCAATAATGTTTCTGCAATCTGAGGTTTTGGGATATTCATCTGAAAACGGACACAGTCCCCCCTTTCCTTTCGTCATGGCCGAGAGAGGTAAGTCTCGTGGGAGGGCCACCTTGTGTGGTCCATCAGCTCACTTGACCTCTGCCGTAGGTAGGTCCTGGCGTTTCTCAAGGGTGAAGCGGGTCAAAGGCCTGCGGATCCCAACTCCCCTGCTTCTTCGGAGGCTAGTCGGGAAGATTAGTAGCGAGAGCCCGAGAGTAGGGTTAGCTAAAATCGACCCAAGTTGTCCACTGGACGTTAAGCAGTCGATCAATAACTGTACCCCGAAAGCAGGGACAGTCGATCAATATAGTCATGTGGACTCAAAACATACAGAGAGAGGCCCCGTGGGCCAGAAACACGAACCCAGTACGCTCATAGGGGTGGTCCGATCGATAATGTATTGATTGGCGGAGGCCCTGCGCGTGCTAGTCGTATGGACACTAAAGATAGTAGATTCTCAGAATTGAAAATCAAAACTTTGGAGCCAATCTATTCGGATGATAAGAAATCAATCATCTGCAGATTTGACTATCCAAGTGATGACTACTATAGATGCCATATCATTGGATGTCCCACAAAAACCCAATTAGGGTGTGGTACAGACGATAAAAGTTACATGACAAAGCACATGAAAAGGATCATGGGCTGGTTGTGAAGTGGACATATAAGTGCGTTATCTGTAATACAGATGCCGTAGGAACCAGCACAGCTGCGTCCAGATGGCTTACAGAGCATTTGAAGATCCATGGCATGAAGCCAGAGCCAAGATACAAGCCCAAATCCAGAGCCACAGCAGTAAAGGCAATGGAAAAGCTTAATGAGAAGGCTGTGTCTCTGCCACAACCAAAGGGAAATCCTAAGAAGGATGTGATGGTTCAGAAGACTCCTGAAAAGGATACTGTGATCCAGAAGACTCCAGAAAAGGAAATCAAAGTACTGGAAAGTAAAATCCAGACAAGATCAGTCTCAAAGAAGCTTAGTGCTATAAAGGAGTCTGTGAAAAGACGAAAGAAGTCAAGAAAACAGGTCTAGCTTCAATTTTCGAAAGAAGTGAGAAGGGACCAAGACGAAGTCTAGCTCCATTGGTGGAAATAAGTCAAGGTACACTGAGCAATGCTCAAAGAGTTGCTGCGGCTCGAGAAGAAGCCAAAAGGAGTCAAGACTCAATGCAAAGAGAAGATCCAGTCTGGCTATGAAGCCGGGAAGACTATCGGAGAGGCTCAGCATTGGGAACCAATCAGGAACCCAGAAGAAGGATGATAGTGTCATCAAGGATTCAGAGAGTCCGCAGAAAGATACACCATTATCAGTAACCCCAGGGGTAGTTGTACCTGCAACAGGAGGAGTCCCAGTAGTCACCAGACAACTGAGATTCGACGCATGGTGCCTCAACCACGAAACAGGCGTAGAGGCTTGGTTCACAGACACAGCAATGGAATGGTATCTAAGACATTTGACAAAGTTCAGAGATGAGTTTATTACGGTAGCTCCAGGAATTTGGTCAATGTTCAAGAGATCCAACTATGCATATGTGAAAGACTTCCTATCGGGAGAAAAAAGACTTATTTCTTGCCAGTATGTGAGAATAAGCACTGGTCACTAATTGTGATTAAAGGAAATCAGCTATGGTTCAGTTGTTCGCTTGGGAGAGTACCCGAGGGAGAAATAGAGAGACTGATAGTTGAATCCAAGAAAGAGAAACAGTACTATGAGTTCCCAGTACCACTACAAAGAGATAGTTGGAACTGTGGTCCACATGCATGCCTAGTAGCAAGATCTTGGGTAACCGGGAGATACTGGTATGATGAAAAAGATGTTCTATCTTTCAGAACAGAGATGAAAGAGGCTCTCAGTGCAGAAGGCTACGAGCTTTCCACAGAGACAAGAGATAATGGATCAAGGGTAATACACCAGTCTGTTATCGAAGAAGATGGTCCAGAGAGTGGAGTGATATGTGATGGGGATAGCCCTCATGATAACACATTCACAGTCCAATTGGATGATACTTTTACAGTCTTGAAGGATACCGAGGATCATACAGAGATTGATCTGACAGTACCAGAAGACATGGATCTAAAGGATCCAAAGGTTTCAGAGGAACCAAAAGAGTCAGAGGTGGTGGTACCTAGTGATAAGATTCCTAGACTCATGGATCTTAAGCTGGATACTCCTCCGAATATGACTACAAACCAGCAACCCGCAGTTCCAAGGGTTACTGTAGAAAAGAGGCCTCAGCCCCAAAGAAAGCTGAAAGTACCCGAAGGACAAGCAGATGAACTGTTAGTCAGAGTCAGGGAATGGTTTGAGAGAGAATTCAAATCATATGAACAAGATGGAAAAAGCTTCGAAAGAATAGAGTGGTTCTCTCAAATGCTCACAGCGGCAATTCACACGGCTTCAGACGGTGATGCAGCGACACTGAGCAAGATAGAGAAGAGAAGTCCCCTATGGAAGTGGTGGAAGGTGACATGTGCACCCAAACCAACAAAATCCAGAAGAACAGAAAGAAAGTGAATGGTCAAGGGTTCGTAGGATCTGCAAGAGATCTCTACCACCATAGTAGGGCCAAAGCTTGATAGAATAATTGGAAGAGACTCAAAGAAATGCGAGATTCCAATAAAAGAGTTGCAAGAGTTCTTTGAGGGAACTACTGCAGAGACCAATGTACCACAGAAGGTACTAAAAGAAATGGGCTCAAGACTTCCGAATCTGGAAGAGGATGGACACATGAAGTTGATAGATAGAGACTTCACAGAGTCCGAAGTTATGGAGGCATATAAGAAGACCAAAGACACTGCACCAGGAGTGGATGGACTCAGATACCAACACTTGAAGCAGTTTGATCCAGGGTTTAAGATGCTGACATTACTATATAATGAGTGCAAGAAGCACAGAAAGATTCCCAGTCACTGGAAAGAAGCAGAGACAGTTCTTCTCTATAAGGGAGGAGATGAGTCGAAGCCAGATAACTGGAGACCAATTAGCCTCATGCCAACAATCTATAAACTGTATTCTAGTCTCTGGAACCGGAGAATCAGATCAGTTGAGAAGGTTATGAGTGCTTGTCAGAGAGGATTCCAAGAAAGGGAAGGCTGTGCCGAGTCCATTGGAATTCTCAAAACTGCCATTGACGTGGCAAAGGGAAAGAAAAGAAGTCTATCAGTAGCATGGCTTGATCTGACAAATGCGTTCGGATCAGTACCCCATGAGTTGATAGCAAGTACCCTGGAAGCCTATGGGTTCCCAGAAGAAATCAGAGAGATTGTGAAGGATATGTACAATGGTGCATCTATACGGATCAAGACAAGTTCTGATAAAAGCGATCAGATAATGATCAAGTCCGGAGTGAAACAGGGTGACCCTATATCACCAACACTCTTCAATATGTGTCTTGAAAATGTCATCAGAAGACATCTTGACACAGCAAAAGGACATCGTTGTATCAACACAAGAGTCAAAGTTTTAGCCTTTGCAGATGATATGGGCGATCCTTGCCGAAAGTAGGCAACAGCTCCAGGAAGAGTTAGAGAAGCTTGACAAAGAGTGTGAAGCCTTAAACCTGATCTTCAAACCGGCCAAGTGTGCCAGTCTGATCATAGAACAAGGTCATGTACATTCAAGTGCCAAGATTATGCTCAGAGATAAACCAATCAGAAACCTGTCTAACAAAGACTCTTATAAGTATTTAGGAGTGCAGACTGGTATTGAAACTAGAGTTTCAAGCATAGAACTATTGGAAAAGTGACCGAAGAGATTGACGCAGTCAACAAGAGTGATCTTTTCCCATGGCAAAAGTTAGACATGCTGAACGCGTTTGTTTTACCAAAACTCACGTACATGTATGCAAATACAACTCCATTACTGACAGAACTAAAGGTGTTCTCAAATGTAGTGATGAGAGCTGTAAGATCTTTTCACAACCTCCCGGCTAAAGGTTCTTGCTTAGAGTACCTACAGTTGCCAACAGGGAAGGGTGGGTTAGGGGTCTCGTGCCCCAAGATAACCGCTCTTATCACCTTTCTGGTGAGTTGTATGAAAAGTTATGGTCTGATGACGAGTACATCAAGAAACTATACAAAGATTATCTGGTTGAGGTCGCAGAGGCCGAGACCGGAAAGCAAGGACTCAGTCTAGAAGAGATAGCTGAGTACTTGAGTGGAGACACAGTTATCGATAAGAAAGCAGTTGGATTCAATTGCTTTACCAGAATAAGACAAGTGTGCAGCAGTCTCACAAAGATCAAAGATGCACCCTTCCACAAGTTACGGATAGTGGTGAAAGATGGTGAACTGGCTGTTATGGTGCAAGCCACCGAGGAATCCAAAGAGAAGATTTTCGTCAGCAAAGCTGTTGATAAACTTCAAGGATTCATCAGAAAAGAGTTATATCATGCTCTTTTGCATAGATTTACGACAAAGAAACTCGTGAAAAGTGCAGTTACTAAAGTTGTATTACAACACCCAGAAAGTAATAGATTCACAAAGGTAGGAGGAAAAGTGAGCATTTCAGCTCACAAATTCATCCATAGAGCCCGATTGAATCTACTGGTTTGTAACTTTAACACGTGGAGTGGTCAATCAAAGGAATGCAGAAGATGTGGGCATCCAAAAGAGTCACAAGATCATATTCTACAATCTTGTAGATATGGACTACCCAAACTCATCACTCAGAGACATGACGCAGTGTTATGGAAAGTGAAAGAGATGATTGAGAAGGGTAAAAAGAAAGACTGGAAGTTATCCATTGACAAGTCATTACAGGGTCATGGAGAACTAAGACCAGATATCACTTTGGTATCAAAAGACAAGAAAGAGTACATCTTTGCAGATGTCACTTGTCCATATGAGACCATGAAAATGATGCAAGAAGGCTGGAACAGAAAAATAGAGAAGTATGATTCAGCATATAAGCATCTGAGAAAACAGGGCAAGAAGGTTACAGTACTCCCAATTGTAGTAGGGGCACTTGGAACCTGGTGGAAGCCAACCACTGCTAGTTTGGTTGCACTCGGAATCGAGGAGGCCGCAGTGAAGAGAGAGATCCCAGAGATCTGTAGTACGGTACTGGAATACAGCAAGAATGTATATTGGAACCATATCTACGGAGATCATTTCTCAAGACCACCCATGAAGTTCGGAAAAGAGAAACCGAGAGGAAATTCATGGAAGAATGAGATTGAAAAGGATGGATCCAAGATCCAATCCGAGTAAAAACAATATGAAGAAAGCGGGCCGTAACATCAGGCAAAGTAAAAAGGATCCGAAAGTAGGGTCAAAATGGAATAAAACCTGCAAAAGTAGGATTACTAAGAAAAAGAGAATTTCTGAATTACAGTAATCTAGAAGTAAGGTTCCAGAACTACAAGTAGGTTCCAAAACTACAGTAATCCAAAAAGATTAAAATATCAAACACATAATCCAAAGTAGGATTAAAAATATTCCAAAACTACAGTAATCCAAAAGTAGGATTACAAATATTCCAAAACTACAGTAATCCAAAAGTAGGACTAAATATATTCCAAAACTACAGTAATCCAAAAGTAGGATTAAAAATATTCCAAAACTACAGTAATCCAAAAGTAGGATTACAAGTACTCCAAAACTACAGTATTCCAAAAGTAGGATTACAAATATACCAAAACTACAGTAATCCAAAAGTAGGAGTACAAGTACTCCAAAACTACAGTAATCCGAAAGTAGGATTATAAATATTCCAAAACTACAGTAATCCAAAAGTAGGATTACAAGTACTCCAAAACTACAGTATTCCAAAAGTAGGACTACAATGGAAACATATTTTGATCTACAGTAACCCGGAGAGAAAAAGGGAGACTCAAAAGGAGGGGAAAGAAGAAAAGGGCGCGCGAGGAAGAGGAGGAGGAGAGAGAGAGAGAAAAAGAGGACACCTCTCTTCTCACAGTTATCTCCCTACTTCTTTACCTCTCTTACCGTTACCCTTACCGTACCACTTATATTGAGTTTCTCCTTTCTTCCAGGTAAAAAAAAAAAAAACAATGTCAAAGTCCCCGATCGCCATCAATTAATTGCTCTCGTCAAATACATATGTTCATTTCGAACAAGAGTTTCGATCAGGTGCTGGCCGCGTCCGATGGTCTGGAAGCGATTTTTCGGGGCCTTGAGTACGGAGGAGACCTCAAGACTCTCTTCGATGACGGTGCGCCGAAACGCAAGCAGTCCAAGTACGACGGAAATGTCCAGCAGGCGGGAGACCGAACCCCGAAATATGGGACGCCTATCGGTAAGAAAGAATAGGATTCCAGGCAAGGTAGTAACCTGGACTTTCTTTCAGAACGCCCGAAAGCGCTGGCAAAGAAGCCTAAGTCAAAAGAGGCGGTGATCCCTGTGATCTATGGTGACTCAGAGAAATGGAACGGGAACACGCTGGTCATTCATTCAAAGATCAACGACATTCTGATTGATCAAACGGATCCCAAGTACCTACAGTTCACCCTTAGAGCTGCGGTGGAAGCTGAAAACAAGAGACTCCTTGAAACAGCCGGCATGACCTGGGTCCTGTGCACCGGCAAAGGATTATCATGCCAAGAAAACCCTCAAATTGCTCCAATTAGTCGGCAAAAGCAAAGGGCGTCATTCTCCCGAAAAAAAACGCCGATCCGAAGATCAAGGAACTCTACGTGCAAAACGGATATCGAGTGGAGGAGGATTGGGAAAAATCCAAGGACCTGATCACCGGAGAGAAATAAGTTCCCTTGAAAATGTGTATTTCGTTTGGTTCCCTATGAATTCCCAAAATATTGTGTCCATCCCCCAAGAATCTCGTATATGTATGGAATATGATTGTCTCCCACTAGTATTGTAATGTTTTATCGTTTTGTTTTTTAACCCTTGAAGTATAGGAATGAAGAAGAGTGTGAAAAATAACTAAAACATAGCAAATACAACAAGAGAGAGAAAAACGAGAACTACAGTAATCCAAAAGTAGGATTACAAGGGAAGAGAGAATTCCAAAACTACAGTAACCCTAAAAGTATATGGTGTAGTACTGTAGACACCAAAAGAACATGTACAAAGTGTTTCTGATATCCCAAGACTCATAAGCCAAAGAGGACAAAGTCCCAGAAGAGCTAATAGAAAAGAGACATTTGGATTCACATAAAAGTACATAACCATCGGTGTGACTGGTGTTTGGAATGCCTAGCCAATTTCAACTCAGTCAAAAGGCACCAACCCCAATACAGCTCAAGTCTCAAAAGTCAGAGACATCATACTGTCATTGATCCTGGCTGGAAGCTTTCGGTTTATCGTGTGCGATGTCACGTGCCCTCTGGGCGCTCTTCGGAGTAGTGCTCCCAAGATATTCTCGAAACTTCCCCTGCCAAGTCAGGAAATATGTACAGGTACTCCCTTTCCGAAGACGTATATCGTCGAGTACGGATAGGGATCAGCCGTGAGGCAAAGGGTGGGTAACTCCGTTATAGACATGCGATCTTCGGGTCCTGGCTGTAATAAAAGGGAGGAATCCTGGCAAAAGGAATTTTTTTTAAAATATGGGCAAGCAATGGCCAAGTTCTGAAGGTAGACCACTGTCTGTCAACCACTTTAACCAGTGGGTTATGCGGGTGGACCAATCTACTTAGGAATGTTCCCATTGTTTGACTTTTTCAAGTTATCAGAGCGCCTTCGGGCACATCTAAAGACCCATCATTATATAATTCCCCAGCAAATAGTGGTCCGACTGAGTCGGTTCCACAGATTGCGCCCCAGGCTCGCCCCATTGAAACTGACCCAAAGAAATTTGGCGTTAGCTATAAATTTTGGAACGTCTCCTTTCGGGGAGACAAAATAACTAAAAATTTTGAAAATCGGTCCAGCCGTTTTCGAGAACGAGCCTCTTGAAGTTTCTAAGTTGCACTCGCAGACTGAACGCGTGTATTGCGGGACGTGAAAAACGAATCATTCTCAAATCCGATGACTATTTATTTTAAAAACGCGTGAAAATTCATTTCACATCATTTTATACTTAAAGTTAAGTATATTTTCAAAATATATCAAAATATACTTAACTTTAAGTATATTTTCAAATATATTTTAATTTCCATTTAAAATAAAGTGTTTTATCGATTTTTCAATGAAAATCATATTGCTGTCTCCCCTAGAGGAGACGTTCTAAAATTTATCGTTGACTCCAATGTTAATTGTGTCAGATTTCAATGTTTACCTCAAAACTTAGGGTAATTAAACCAATGATGAATGAGTGCATCGCTAGTTCAAGAATTTGTGCACCCGACACTCAACGGGGTTCGCGAACGTCACCGTCAGTCTACAATAACACTGTGTTCTGCGCTGCACATTGAAAATTAAAATGTTACTCTTCTTTATTTAAAAATAAATAAATTGAATAAAAATAAATAAAAAAACAAAAAAACAAAATGCAAAAAGCTTACAACATCCAGGATTCCCAGGCCGTCTCCGATCCAAGTACTAACTGGACTCAACGTTGCTTAACTTGCCAGATCGGACGGGATGGCGTGCATTCAACGTGATATGGTCGTAAGCGAGGGTCTGTGTTTCCGATTCTCTATACATAACGCTTCATTCCGCTATTTTTCTTCTAGAATCCCAAGTCTCGCACACCACAACGGTGTACTCACTGACACACTCATTTTTTTGCACAGCAAGCCGGTGGCCGTCGCGGTCCTCGCCTCGTGTCGGCTGCTTCGTTGCCACTACAGTCGATGGCGCGTGTTCTCTTCGGTTTAATTACCCAAGTTTGAGGTAAACATTGAAACTGACCCAAAGAAATTTGGCGTTAGCTATAAATTTTGGAACGTCTCCTTTCGGGGAGACAAAATAACTAAAAATTTTGAAAATCGGTCCAGCCGTTTTCGAGAACGAGCCTCTTGAAGTTTCTAAGTTGCACTCGCAGACTGAACGCGTGTATTGCGGGACGTGAAAAACGAATCATTCTCAAATCCGATGACTATTTATTTTAAAAACGCGTGAAAATTCATTTCACATCATTTTATACTTAAAGTTAAGTATATTTTCAAAATATATCAAAATATACTTAACTTTAAGTATATTTTCAAATATATTTTAATTTCCATTTAAAATAAAGTGTTTTATCGATTTTTCAATGAAAATCATATTGCTGTCTCCCCTAGAGGAGACGTTCTAAAATTTATCGTTGACTCCAATGTTAATTGTGTCAGATTTCAATGTTTACCTCAAAACTTAGGGTAATTAAACCAATGATGAATGAGTGCATCGCTAGTTCAAGAATTTGTGCACCCGACACTCAACGGGGTTCGCGAACGTCACCGTCAGTCTACAATAACACTGTGTTCTGCGCTGCACATTGAAAATTAAAAATGTTACTCTTCTTTATTTAAAAATAAATAAATTGAATAAAAATAAATAAAAAAAAAAAAACAAAATGCAAAAAGCTTACAACATCCAGGATTCCCAGGCCGTCTCCGATCCAAGTACTAACTGGACTCAACGTTGCTTAACTTGCCAGATCGGACGGGATGGCGTGCATTCAACGTGATATGGTCGTAAGCGAGGGTCTGTGTTTCCGATTCTCTATACATAACGCTTCATTCCGCTATTTTTCTTCTAGAATCCCAAGTCTCGCACACCACAACGGTGTACTCACTGACACACTCATTTTTGCACAGCAAGCCGGTGGCCGTCGCGGTCCTCGCCTCGTGTCGGCTGCTTCGTTGCCACTACAGTCGATGGCGCGTGTTCTCTTCGGTTTAATTACCCAAGTTTGAGGTAAACATTGAAACTGACCCAAAGAAATTTGGCGTTAGCTATAAATTTTGGAACGTCTCCTTTCGGGGAGACAAAATAACTAAAAATTTTGAAAATCGGTCCAGCCGTTTTCGAGAACGAGCCTCTTGAAGTTTCTAAGTTGCACTCGCAGACTGAACGCGTGTATTGCGGGACGTGAAAAACGAATCATTCTCAAATCCGATGACTATTTATTTTAAAAACGCGTGAAAATTCATTTCACATCATTTTATACTTAAAGTTAAGTATATTTTCAAAATATATCAAAATATACTTAACTTTAAGTATATTTTCAAATATATTTTAATTTCCATTTAAAATAAAGTGTTTTATCGATTTTTCAATGAAAATCATATTGCTGTCTCCCCTAGAGGAGACGTTCTAAAATTTATCGTTGACTCCAATGTTAATTGTGTCAGATTTCAATGTTTACCTCAAAACTTAGGGTAATTAAACCAATGATGAATGAGTGCATCGCTAGTTCAAGAATTTGTGCACCCGACACTCAACGGGGTTCGCGAACGTCACCGTCAGTCTACAATAACACTGTGTTCTGCGCTGCACATTGAAAATTAAAATGTTACTCTTCTTTATTTAAAAATAAATAAATTGAATAAAAATAAAAAAAAAAAAAAACAAAATGCAAAAAGCTTACAACATCCAGGATTCCCAGGCCGTCTCCGATCCAAGTACTAACTGGACTCAACGTTGCTTAACTTGCCAGATCGGACGGGATGGCGTGCATTCAACGTGATATGGTCGTAAGCGAGGGTCTGTGTTTCCGATTCTCTATACATAACGCTTCATTCCGCTATTTTTCTTCTAGAATCCCAAGTCTCGCACACCACAACGGTGTACTCACTGACACACTCATTTTTGCACAGCAAGCCGGTGGCCGTCGCGGTCCTCGCCTCGTGTCGGCTGCTTCGTTGCCACTACAGTCGATGGCGCGTGTTCTCTTCGGTTTAATTACCCAAGTTTGAGGTAAACATTGAAACTGACCCAAAGAAATTTGGCGTTAGCTATAAATTTTGGAACGTCTCCTTTCGGGGAGACAAAATAACTAAAAATTTTGAAAATCGGTCCAGCCGTTTTCGAGAACGAGCCTCTTGAAGTTTCTAAGTTGCACTCGCAGACTGAACGCGTGTATTGCGGGACGTGAAAAACGAATCATTCTCAAATCCGATGACTATTTATTTTAAAAACGCGTGAAAATTCATTTCACATCATTTTATACTTAAAGTTAAGTATATTTTCAAAATATATCAAAATATACTTAACTTTAAGTATATTTTCAAATATATTTTAATTTCCATTTAAAATAAAGTGTTTTATCGATTTTTCAATGAAAATCATATTGCTGTCTCCCCTAGAGGAGACGTTCTAAAATTTATCGTTGACTCCAATGTTAATTGTGTCAGATTTCAATGTTTACCTCAAAACTTAGGGTAATTAAAAACCAATGATGAATGAGTGCATCGCTAGTTCAAGAATTTGTGCACCCGACACTCAACGGGGTTCGCGAACGTCACCGTCAGTCTACAATAACACTGTGTTCTGCGCTGCACATTGAAAATTAAAATGTTACTCTTCTTTATTTAAAAATAAATAAATTGAATAAAAATAAATAAAAAAAAAAAAAACAAAATGCAAAAAGCTTACAACATCCAGGATTCCCAGGCCGTCTCCGATCCAAGTACTAACTGGACTCAACGTTGCTTAACTTGCCAGATCGGACGGGATGGCGTGCATTCAACGTGATATGGTCGTAAGCGAGGGTCTGTGTTTCCGATTCTCTATACATAACGCTTCATTCCGCTATTTTTCTTCTAGAATCCCAAGTCTCGCACACCACAACGGTGTACTCACTGACACACTCATTTTTGCACAGCAAGCCGGTGGCCGTCGCGGTCCTCGCCTCGTGTCGGCTGCTTCGTTGCCACTACAGTCGATGGCGCGTGTTCTCTTCGGTTTAATTACCCAAGTTTGAGGTAAACATTGAAACTGACCCAAAGAAATTTGGCGTTAGCTATAAATTTTGGAACGTCTCCTTTCGGGGAGACAAAATAACTAAAAATTTTGAAAATCGGTCCAGCCGTTTTCGAGAACGAGCCTCTTGAAGTTTCTAAGTTGCACTCGCAGACTGAACGCGTGTATTGCGGGACGTGAAAAACGAATCATTCTCAAATCCGATGACTATTTATTTTAAAAACGCGTGAAAATTCATTTCACATCATTTTATACTTAAAGTTAAGTATATTTTCAAAAATATATCAAAATATACTTAACTTTAAGTATATTTTCAAATATATTTTAATTTCCATTTAAAATAAAGTGTTTTATCGATTTTTCAATGAAAATCATATTGCTGTCTCCCCTAGAGGAGACGTTCTAAAATTTATCGTTGACTCCAATGTTAATTGTGTCAGATTTCAATGTTTACCTCAAAACTTAGGGTAATTAAACCAATGATGAATGAGTGCATCGCTAGTTCAAGAATTTGTGCACCCGACACTCAACGGGGTTCGCGAACGTCACCGTCAGTCTACAATAACACTGTGTTCTGCGCTGCACATTGAAAATTAAAAATGTTACTCTTCTTTATTTAAAAATAAATAAATTGAATAAAAATAAATAAAAAAACAAAAAAACAAAATGCAAAAAGCTTACAACATCCAGGATTCCCAGGCCGTCTCCGATCCAAGTACTAACTGGACTCAACGTTGCTTAACTTGCCAGATCGGACGGGATGGCGTGCATTCAACGTGATATGGTCGTAAGCGAGGGTCTGTGTTTCCGATTCTCTATACATAACGCTTCATTCCGCTATTTTTCTTCTAGAATAACTTATCTCCTATGTAGTATACAGCTCTTTCTGTGCTCTCCCGAAAAAACTCTAGAATAGTTCTGATTCCGTTTTCAATTTCCTTATCATCCTTTCTATACTTCACTCTTCCACGTAGCTTGACTCTGGAGATATCGCCCCCGAAACGTCTTTGGAAGGCCTTTTAAAGTTCATTAAAACTACAGGAAAAAGGAATCTCCGACTAGTTCAGAGTCTTTTTTCATCGAAATCTAGAACTGGTTATCCGAAATAAACAATCTGACGTACTATTTCGGATGAAAACATGTTGATAAATGTCACTTTTTGGTCTTCAATGTCGGATGACTTTTGAAACTTTTCACTGGTTTTGATCATTTTTAATCAGGAAAACCAAAAAACACTTACTAAAACAGCATTTTCATTCCCTCTGAACTATTTTTTATTGATTTCCATACCAAATGACTAGAGAATCAGGGAGAGGGGGTCAATGTTCGAAATTCAAAAACTCCAGTTGAGCGTTGACTTTCTTGAGTTCTATTTTTTTATGCGGTTATTTTTCCCAGAAAAGTGTTGTCAATCCTGTTAATGGATTTCACGAATAGCAAAGTTTCTTTATCCATGTATCCTTTGGGTTCCGTATAGTTTTGTAAGATCTGTTTTCATGAAGGATCTATTGAATGCTGAGTAGACTCTCTTTTCTGTCAAATAAAAACTCTCTAAGCTAAAGATTATATTATTTAAATCAAGGAAAACAACAATTCATCTAAATTCTGATTTATTGTTCTCTAAAAGTGCACGAGTACAGTAACCCTTTCCATCTGTAACCTTTCCCCTCTGTTTCATTTTAAACCCATCCCATTCTTCTTCTTCTTCTCCTTCATTTTCTCCTCCCACAAGTTTCCTTTTTTGTCGCATTCGCCGACTTTCGTCATTCTATTCCGTTGCCACTCTTCATCTTTATGTGTCTATTTGCGTCTTCGATTAAAAATCAAAAGTGATACACTTATCATGTATCGGACTACAATACTAATTCCTATTCTATTTCTTATTGTTCCTGGCGAATTTAGAGACTTTGGTTCGTTTGAAAACAGAAGATCAGAGCCCCAGTTACGAATAGTGAGTTTTTGGAGAAAAGCAAAAAAGTTTCGCTCCCGGGTGGGCTCGAACCACCAACCTTTCGGTTAACAGCCGAACGCGCTGCCTATTGCGCCACGGAAGCAGACATTTCCCTGGGGGTGCAAATGCGTATAAGAGAGTGAAGGAAAACTTTGAGTGAGAGGGAGTGAAAGAAGAGGAGGAGACATGTGTTAAGAGCAATGTTTTCAGTCAACACTAGACGTCGGAGAATACTGTGCCACTTATCATGAGAACTATCATTACTACTGTCGTGGAATATGGACAGTGGAGAAACTACAAGAGAATCGGAGGATAATGCATAAGATTGGGAAGTTTTGTCCGAGTTACAAAGTAGCGTGTATCACGAGAAAAAGGTGAGGAGAAGAAGACAAAGAGAAAAGATGATGTTTCTTTTTTGTAGAATTGACCCAGAAGAGGATAGAGAAAGAAAAGAAGAACATAAGAAAGAATTGACGGATGATGTCGGTGATATGGCATTCGATGATCTCATGAGGAAGGTTAGTGATTGAGCCAGCATTATTATTCTCTTGAGGTTTTCCGGTTTGAAAAAGTAATTTACTGTTTTTTGTTTATTTTCCACGTTTAATACTCAAAAAACAAAAATCTAGCAGCGAAATTGATCAGTTTCATTTTTGCAAATGAAGTGTTCAAGACTCGCCACGTGGAAATTAGTGATGTTTCCTTCAAAAAAAATTAATTAGACTCTAAAAAATTCAATTTCTGCCTACAATAATTTGTAATTCCACACGTGTTCAACAGAGCGCGAATGCATTCATTAAAAAACCGAGTTTTCAGCTAGAAAAGATAGTTCCATGTCGTCCCAATTGCGACGTTTCTATTCATCCGCATTGTACTCGTCGGTGTAAGGTAAGTGTTTCCTGACTCCTCCTTATTCTTTAAAAAAAGAGAAGAAAACCAACAATTCATCAATCATTTATTACGTCTTCAGTTCAAATAAGGTTCAAATTGAGAGATTTACAGTGTGAATACGAGTATAAACGAATGCAGAAATGGTGTAAACCGTCGCGAATCGAGGAGAGATTCAAATATTTTTGCAAGTGAGTCGTCTCCTTCTCTCTCTCTCTCTCTCTCTCTCTCTCTCATGACTTTGAAAGATTGCCGAATGAAGAAAAAGATCAAAAAACGAAGAAAAGACGCACCCGAATCTTTCAAAATCGTTTCCTTATCAAATCACTTTCGGCCTCTAAACGATTTTTCGTCCAAAAGGAAAAAGAAGAGAAGAAATTTTCAGAATCTGGTACATGTCGTGTTCCACTTTCATCGATGAAATCGATCCCGATATGGCTGAGCAATTTGTCAGTGGTAAGCCCCTCCTCCTTCTATTCAGAGACTTTGAATTCCAATTTCAGAATATCAAAGTTACGGGCATTATTACGGTTGAAACAAATCGTATTTATTGGACAAAGAACATTTTCTTCCTACTATCAGTTTTCTCAAAAATAAATAAATAAAACGGTAAAATCGTTCGTTTCAAAAAGATAAATGAAAGAAGAAAAATTGAGTGGTGTGCTACAGTAAGAGCTGAAAAAACGACGAGATGAGAGATCGTGGCACAAATATAAAACAACGAGAGAAGTGTGGTGTATCTCTACAATCATGGATATCTGATATTTTGAGAGAGGGAGAGTATCATAAAAGAATGAGAGAAATGAGGAAAGTGGTTAGGGAATAACATAAAAGCTGTAAGACAGCCAAAAGAAGAACTCAATTGAAAGAGTTATGGGAAAAAGGAGATTTGAACGCATATTTCAGTTTCGGAAACTAGCCATCGCTTTGAATGGTGCTCATCAATATTACAGAAAATTAGGAAGACAATTAAATAAAAATTGGGAGACGGATCAAATCCGTTTTGTAATTCGGTGATAGGAGGGAAGGGGATAAAGAGGAGGGAAAGCCGTATTAAAATACAGAAAGTGTTACATAAATCACAATGGATATCATTTTAAATGTTTCAATTGAAAGTAAAAAGCAAAGTGGGTCAGTGAAAGAATCATGGGATTTTCTTTTAAAAGAATTTTGGGTCATTTAATATATTTTTTAAAATGGAGGGACGATTATTCAGGGGTTTTACGAGCAATTTTGAAATTATTTGGGAACATTTCACGGAGTTTCTCCTCCGGAGCAGGAGAAAGAGCCACTTCTCGTTCCTCCATCTCACAATACTTGTTGAAAATCGACTTGTATTCTGATGACGATGCCGTTGTGTGCATTCTATACAGATTTTTGATGGGAGAAGCTAGATCTTTCGTTTTGATTCCAGTGTCTTCTTCCATTGTCGCTGGCCACGCTTCCAAATCGAATTGCATATTTGTGAAACAAACGGCGGCGGCGGCAATGTCAGAAGGACGATATTCAAGGAAATGGACTTCAATGAGGGATAAATCAAGAAGATAGTTCAATGCTTTGATCATTTTTCTGAAATTAATTTCCTTAAAATTATTTATTTTCAATAGAAAAACTAACGGAGTGAATCTCATTCGTTTGGCGAAACAAGCGCCGAACCAGGCTGCCGTCGGAGTGGCGATCACAAATTGAAATTTGCCGAGAATGAATCGTTCCATACTCAGAATCTCGCTGAGTCGATATGTGTTATCAGTAATAACAGCGAATTCGACGATCTCTGGCGGAAATATTTCTTCATATTTTCTGAAATAAAACACGAATGAATATTCATTTTCTTTCGAAGAAAAACGTACGCTGCAATCATCAAAGCTGTCGTTCCAACAAGTTGAAACTGTGCTTTTCCGACATTGAGGAATGAAAGAACTCGATCGACGAGTTTAACGGCGAGATGGAATGTCTCCTTCTGAAGTCGATACTCTTTGACGACGTCATTGAACCAATCAATCAATATCATCCGCATTTCTTCGTTTAATTGTGGTTGTCGTGTGAAATATGTGGCCGATGGACGGATTTGCGTTTGTCGATGCATCATATATTTCAGAATATCGTCGAAATATTCATCAGAAGAGAACATTGATTCATCGCGTGATTCTTTCTCAACCTTCTTTCGAATCACCGTTTTCTTCTTCTCAACTACATTTACAGTTTCAGAATTTACATTAATCGACGAGAACGATGCTCGGACAGTGGTGGTGAATGTGGAGGAGGCGACGGAGAGCTTCTGGAAAAGAAAAGGAAAAGTATATGTGGTTCATTCTCAATTCTCACATCAAAATCGTCATCATCATTGAAAACAGAAAATTCTGATGGAGGTTCGGAGCATCTTGACATATTGTCACTGTTGTCACGTGTCAGCATAAACTTTTTCTTTTTTTGTTCTGCCTGACGCTGAAAATGATATTTATAATGTTATTATTCTACTTTTTCTTACCTTTTCTTCCATCTTTCGTTCCAATTCGTCAATTAAATTATTAGTGTCTTCAGATTTCTCCTTCTCATCACTTTTCTGCTCTTCTTTCACATTCTTCGTCTCCTCCTCCTCTTTGTTCACATCTTCCACTGGATCCTCGTAAACTTCAAAGTTCTCTTTCGAATCGATTTTGATCAGTGGCTCGTCTGGTTTTTTCACTAAAATCTTCTCTCGATGCAAGTTACTTGTTCCAGTTTGTCTCGTCAGTTTCCCCAACGGCACATTCTTCACTGTCGTCACCGTCGTCGTCGACGTTTTGCTGCTCGTTACTTTGTTATTCGTCACATCATTGGCTGTTGAGTTTGCATTGCTCGGCTGCAAAAATTTATAATTTTTCATTGAATTCTCATTCGGAAACTGTACCTTTAAACTAAGTGCTGCTCTCATTCTCGTCGCGGTTCTGTCGTTTCTCTAAGTTGTCCCTAAAAACGCGCACGCGCGAGAAAGTCGAACCCTGAAAATAATGAATTTTGAAGAATTTCAGAAGACAATATTAGAAGGAAATGAACGATTTAACAAGAAAAAGTGAATGATTAAAAGCAAGATCTTATGGAAACCAACAGTTTCCTAAAAATGAGCGTGATAACTTTTGTCAAAAGTAGAAATGCTTCTAAAAGCCCCAATCGACACTATAGATTAGTACATTAGTGTCCGAGAAGTCAATCAATATACAATGTGCAAAGGGGACAGTTATGCAACGGACCATTGTAGGTGGAAAAGAGAGGAAAGAGATGGCCATCATTTCTGATGAATATCATGATTTTGTGCCATATGTTCAGGACTTATTGAAGATGTTCTTCCAACGTGAGATGAAGATATGGTTAGAGACGAGAAAAAGAGAGATATCGTAAATTAAACGAAGCGGTTTGCTTTGACCGTCAGCCACGTGCACCTGTCCAATCGCTCATTACTGTCTCCAGCCAAGGTGTTTTTTCTATTTGCACCTGTACGATTGGGTATAGACAGATAGAAAAGGAACAAGCTGTTTCCTTCTTCAGATAGTAATTTAATGAAAATAGGTGAGTATGAGGAGGTTCGTGGTTGACATATTGTGAGTAGGAATGAAGGGAGAAAACGGGGTGGGTGGAAGCGTATACGCAACCCTCATTGCGCAAGTGGTTCTTTGCCAATGTGACCCGATCCAACTGCTCTGACGTCTACATGCCGAGCGGAGAGTATTGCAAATCGATCGAAGCAACGAGAGTTTCTAATACCAAAAAAGAATAGATTGGCTCGTTGTTTTGTTTCTATTTGTTGTATTGATGACGCATTTGGAAGAGAGGAGAAGGACCACATTCAACTTTCGAATCCCCTATGGGAGAGGTAAACAAACGTTTCGCAACGGGATACTGACCGTTTAGGATGGTCCCCCGGATTATCTCAATTGCAAAGAATACGTTTCAAGAGAAAGGAGGAAAGAACAGTTCCGTTTCAAAAAGTGTGAAAATAAAACTTTTTGCGAGAAAATAACGGTAAGATATTAACCTGAGATTAGATGCATCGAAATCGCCGTCGTTTTCGTCACACTTGCAAGAAGAACTGACATTGACAGTTTTCTTTTCCAAGGTTGCGCCCGGACACACACATAAACTAATTGGTGGTATTAATTTCGAGGCGCCAGATGAGGAGCATTCCCAGAGAAACAAAACCAACCGGCCATTCATTCATTATTTGTAAACATTTACGCGGGAAGAAAGAAAAGGTGGAAACGTACGAGTTATCAGTTATCGAGCGGGACGACCAAGAAGGTGATAAAAACTATCAAATGGCAGAAAATCAGCCAAGTTTTTGTGAGCAAGGAGGCTCGACTTTTTGAATAGGCGCAAGCAGAAAAAGTAAAAAGTAAAAAGGTGATTTGAATTACTCTTAACTTTCACCTTTTGGGAGAGGACAAGTGTAGAGAGGGGGAGCGGGGGAGTGTTTGCCCTCTTTTGATATGATACATAAAAGGGTCGACGCCGATCAGACTCGATGGCTAATGAGTGGACCTTTCGAGCGAAGTCAGCCTATTCCACGTGTGAAATTTTCGCTTTTTCGTCAATGTTTCTTCGCAAAACGTATTCCTAAAAACTTTTATTTCAAAGAAAAACTGAAGAGGAAAAAGCAAATGACAAATGTTAAAACTCTAGAAGTTTGAAACTCCCATCCTCTTCAAAATGAGATAAATTGTTCAAAGAAGCGGGTCCATACGGTGCCGGGCGGTACGAGTCATTTGACAAAGAAAAACGAAGAGGAGGCGCAAAAAGGTGAACAATCGTCTGGGTGGCAAGGGAAAAATTCAATCATTTTTGAAAGTTCGCGCGCCCGAGAACGCGAGAATTGAGAGAATATGGAGGACAGAATGATTTGAAAAGTAGGGAACACCTTCAAGAATGAGGATTTTATTGGGGTAGTAGGAAAAAATGTTGGAAAACGTGGGAGAACGTGTTGAATTAAGGGTGACCACGTAAAATAAAATAAAAAATAATGTTTTCAGTTTTTCAGCAAACACGCTCTATTGACAAGTCAACAGGCGGGATTTTGAAAAACAAAGTTCAATAAAACAATTTTTTTCAGAAAATTAGAAAATTAACCAAGTTTCTATAATTTTTATAGTTTTTCAGATCAAATTTGTAGAAAATTATCAAATATTAATTCTAGAATTTTATACTAATCTATTTTTCCAGTATTTAAATTAGAAGAGCCTGACTCGGTGAGCGTCAATAGAATTCTAAAACTCGGCACTTGGAAAAAAACGATTTTCGCAAAAATATACAGAATTTTGGAAATCTATTTCTAGAAAATAACCATATTTAAGTTCTAGACCTCACGGTTTTTATTCCTGACAAAATCCTGACGAATGACACAATAAAAATCCTAGTTCGGTGTTGTTTGGAAAGCGAAATCGACAGAAAGCCGTCTCGGATCCGAATTCGAATTTGGCGGTTGGTCTATCCTAACGAGAGAGCATTGTAGACGAAGAGACGCAGAGATTAGTGACCGTGCGGAGAGAAGCGGAGAAGAGCGGAGAGGAGGGCGATTAGGGAGGAGAATGTGGGTGACCGTAGGGTCGAATGGAGAAGAGACCAGGCGTACAGGGGTGAATATGAAGAGAGGAAAGACACTCTCTCGTAACACACCAACAGACGTTGTTGGTGGAGAGGGAAGGGTGTCTCCATTGTTTTCTTCGGCTAACGGTTGAAGAAAAGGCAGGGGAAAAAAGAACGGATCAATGGGTGGAAAGAGAAAGAGAGAGGTCTGGTTTGGGCGCAGCGGATGGCGTGGAGGAGGATGAAAACGAGGGCGAAATGAGATATTGGACACAGATGGACGAGTTGTCAACGAATTCTCCAAATACACATTCATCATTTAGTGACCGTTTGTAGGGAGGTTGACACGAGAAGATGCAACAACAGTTGGCTTACCGAACACATATTATAGGATGAGGAATAAGGATTAACTATATAACAGTTCCCTTTTTTTGAAAACAGGTTTTTCAAAATAATGAAATTTGAGTTTGAATTTCTTCCGAATGAAACAAATACGAAATGAAAAACAAGTGTCTTGTTACGAAAAAGTCAGGTGTTTAGAAGGGAAAACATTCATTTTCGCATAAATAGTTCTACAGTTTTCTTCTCGACAACAATCCTTTTCGAAGAAATTCAGAGTCAGAGTAACCGAGAAATTGGTGGGACCTTTATATTCATTTAGATACCATAACACCCCATTCAACTCACTGTATCTCCTCTGTTAATAAAGATATCAAAAAGGAGTCAACTAATGAAATGTTTTACTCAACAAATTGAACATTTCTTTAGTTGACTGTCTTTTTGTATTTACATCGGCAGCTGAGTTATCTCCAGTTTTGTAAAAAGGAATGTTTGAAAGTTTCACAGAAGACATTTTTCCAAAAGTTATTTTTTTCATTTCTAACGTTTTTGTAAGATATTTTTTTAGAGATTGTGCTGAAGATTTGAAGTTGAAATATATAATTTTATTGACACTTATTAATAAAGGCTTCACATTATTCAGTTATATTTTCGAAGATCCGAACGAAGCTCCGTTTAAAAAATAACACTTGAATTTTCTGTATTTCGGCTGTAAATAGAGTTATAAAGAACTGTAAGGTAAAGAAATCTTTTTTAATTCTCACGGAATATTTTTTAAATTATCAATTTCTTACATTTTCATCGGTTTTGAGATATTTCAGATACCGTAAAACCAGTAGCAGCCTTGCTCCCCGGTCACTTTGTTTCAGCGGCATTTATCTCTGTTCCCAATGAATATAATGAAAAGTAATCAACTAACAAAATGTACTTCATATTAATAGAAACATTTCATCAGTTCACTATTTTTTGATATCTTCATTGGGAACCGAGATACATGTTGCTAAAGTTGACTAACGGGGGTGCAGGACAGGTTTTACGGTAAACGAATTTGGCAGAGTTGTATGGAATCCATATTCCATATTCCATATTCCATATTCCAGCTTTTTTTTCATTCCATATTCCATATTCCATATTCCATTTGGAAAATTTTATTCCATATTCCATATTCCATATTCCAGATTCAAAATTTTATTCCATATTCCAGATTCCATATTCCATTTGGAGGGTAAAATTCCAGATTTTATCTGGAATTTAAATTTTAAAAATTTTCAAAAAAACCTCCGAAAAATCGCGAATTTTGTCGAAAATTTCAATTTTTTTTTTCGAAAATTGCGAGTTTATTCCATATTCCGGATTCCATATTCCAGATTCCAGCTTTTTTTTCATTCCATATTCCATATTCCATATTCCATTTGGAAAATTTTATTCCATATTCCATATTCCAGATTCCAGATTCAGAATTTTATTCCATATTCCAGATTCCAGATTCCAATTGGAAAATTTTATTCCAGATTCCATATTCCATATTCCAGATAGCGAAATTTTCATTCCATACAACTCTGGAATTTGGTGAGGAGTACGGTAGTTCTGGCAGAAACAGTTTTGAACTCTTTTTTTCTTTCCACTTTTTCTAGAAATTTCTAAAACCCTCATACATCCCTACGATATTTTATGATAAAATAAGCTCGTGTTTCAAATATGTTGTTCCAGGAACCAACCTGAAAATTAAAGCTTTCCTTCTGATTGTGAGCCGTTTATCTAGATTCCCAAAAAAGTTATCCGGAAACTGTTAACTGATAAAATGTGGTGCTTAATATTCTCTATATTTCTTTAGTTGACTACTTTTTTGTAATTTCACTGGGAATCTAGATATGATTTCTAGAACATTTTCCGGATAACTTTATCTTGTGATTGCTTTAAGAATACCGTATCTGGCATGGAGAACTCTTTTTTGAGTTCAATCTGAATCATTTCCCATATCTACTGAATCCAAAATAAAGAATCTCAGATTTTGAATTCCATTAAAACGTTCCCCTCTCTTTTCTCTCATAAATGTTCTTCATTACCCATTCAAAGTCATGTCTCATCTGTCGCCTTTTCTTCTGATCTCTCTCTCTCTCTCTCTCTCTTTTATCCTCTCTCTCTCTGTCAACTTGATTACCCATTAAATACGAATCTCTTCGGGGAGAGGGCCGCCTATCGGAAAGTCCATAAAGACGGCTCTCTCTCTCCTTCCGAACAACCCCATTCCTGTGAAGCTCGTTCTCTTCACAAAAAAACAAAAGGACCTTGAGGTACCATCTCCTCCTCTCTCTCTCTCTCTCTCTCTCTCTCTCTCTCTCTCTCTCTTTTCAATCATTCCGCGTGTATTGTTTCAGTCGAGCAAACAGCGTGTCTCTCCGAGGTATCCTCCTCCCTCTTTTCTCCCCTGCTTCTATTTGTCCATCACTCCAAGAGTGTACCCCCTACCTGCCCTCCGTCCCCATCCGTCTGCTGCTTGTCCTCCAGTTGACCCTCCTCTCTCTCTAAACCACCACTAATTACTATACTAAGCTGATTATTACTGTATCTAATAGCACCTCTCTATCTTCTAAAGTTTGTTTAAAATGACAAGGTATGATTGATGATCTTTTGATCAATACAGTATCTTCTATTCCAGAAATCTATTAGTTCTACATCTAGTTTCATGCTGTTTTGCTGCCAATTGGGTTAAGATTATGGTAAGATTTTTGTTATTTGAATAAAAAGTTTCTGAGAACCTAGAAGACTAACTAATAGTCTGAGTGACTTGTAAAGAAGTTTTTTAGTTTTGATCCAGAAAAAAAACTTAATGAAAAAAGATACCATAAACTCTAAATTATAAAAATGGTTTTACAAAAACAAAACTTGCTTTTTGTTACAGGATTACGGTAGTTTTGGAAACAAGTTTCTTCCACAGAAAAAAAATCCCTTTCTCAAATAAATTCGAAATTTTTCTAACTCTTCTTCTAAATGTCTTAATTTTTAACCAAAGCACAATGACCGAAAAACTATTTTTCCGAGTTTTCAAACCCAATTCCCCATCTGATTCTCCACTTTTCCTCATTCCAGAAACCATCAATAACATGGGAAGAAATGGAAACATCTCCAGAAGGCGAAAGGAAATTCCTCTGTGGTCAATTCGATTTATCATACACTGGTCGATATCATTGGAGATATAATGGATCTTCGATTCTTCCAGAAAGAACTCAAATTCATCGAAATGAATTTGTGTGAGTCTTTTTCCTTGTAATTTACCTAAAATATGCCCTTGACTCTCATTCGAAGGACACACCGTTTTGTTGCTTTACGATGGAAGAGAGAGAGAGAGAGAGAGAGAGAGAGGGAGAGAGAGAGAGAGAGAGAGAGAGAGAGAAGAACATAAAAACACAACACCGATTCATTGTTGCCAATTTGTGAAGAGTGAGGAGGGGGAAAGAACAAAAGAGAACCTCTCTCCATATGGTATTGGAGCATGAATAATCAAGAGTTTTAGATTTCTTTCGGGAGCCAATGCAATACGAAATCAATTACCAGGAGAATACGAGTGTTGTGTCAGAGAAGAACTCGGAAATGCTTGCTATTCAAGGATGATTATTGTACAGAGTGAGTTATTTTTATTCACAAGGGATCCTTATAAGTCAGGGTTGTCTCTGGCTAAAAATGTAGACACATTTTGAAAAAGCACCATTGAATCCCTATATTTCCAATATCAGAACCTGCTTACGAGAATTTTGAATTCTGAAAAATTCTAAATTTCTTCGAAAAATCTACAAAATATACGGAAAAAAGCGCTAAATTAGCACCTCGTCAGTTAAAAATTAAAGAAAACTGTAAAGGATTGGAGCATCAAAAACTAGAGAATTTTTTGAAAAAAAAAGTCGAAATTCCAGTATGAATTAGACAATCAAATCTTAATTTTCATGAACGTTTTGAATGAAAATGTTGAAACTTCTTCTGTTGCTTCAGTTTAGTTACCTGCAGACCAGACTGTACCCAATTCATAAGAAAATCATTGACCGAAAAGTGTTACAGTTCGAAAAACTTTTCCCTGAATTTTCGAGCAATATCAGAGTTTTCTCGAAAACAGTTATTGTATCTCAGTTGTCTGTCGAGATATCAAAAAAGTGACAACTATCAAAATATAGATCGTGACAAGACGCACAATTCAACTGTTGACAACTTTTTGATACCTCTGAACGTACCCGAGATCTAACAGTTTGAATGTTGAACAGAAGAAAATATGTTCGCAGTGGAAAATAGCATCTGAATTCTAGAAAAGGAAAATAAAATTCTGTCCTTCTTTTTTTAAATCAGATATTTTCGGGAACTAACAAAAATATTCAGACGGCAGAAAAGTTTTTAGCTCAACTTCTTTACTGACTTCTAAAAATCGAAGTCTGAACCATATCAATATTCCAGATTTCACGGACAATCACAACATCGACATGACAAATTCCACATTGTTATTAGCTGATGAAGGACATACTTATTATATCAGGTATCTCTTTTATTCATTCATTTCTCAGTTATTATTGTTTCTACATTCAGAATGCAAGATGTGAAGAGAGTCGAAGGGGTTAAGTGTACTCTCAATGGTCTCACTGTCGATAATTTCAAGTATCCGGTAAGTGATCGAATAGAAACAAAAGGAATAAAATAATATTTCAGTTTCTGGAAAGAAATTCGAAGAAAGCAGTACCTTATCATCTGAAAATAGAGAATATCGAGAGAGGAGGAGAAGTCAAATGCACTATTCGTCTTCATAAAAAAGAAGTCGTCGAGAAAGTTTTCGATATTCGGTTACTAAATGGATTTATGTCTCCTTCCAATTCCCTTAATCTCTTCTTTTCCTTGTTTTCTGTGATCCTCGGTTTTTGTTTTATGTTTTGAAAAATTAATTTATTAGGTTTATCTGTAAATAAAAGTGTCATTCCATTATCCATCTCTATACAAAAGACAAGTTATTCCGTGTCGAGAATGAATACAGTACTCTTGAGCATGAGCCAAATAAGAGAATGCGCATGGAGCACAAATGACACTCCAAGTTCCTTCGAAATCCCGACGAGATGCTTCATGAATTGCTCTCTTTGATTCCGTCATTCCTTCGTCTGTTATGTGCTGGAATTAAGGAAATAAAAGGGTGAATTGGTTGATCGAATTACCTCATTCATAACTTTTCTCAATAATTCATCAGAACAATCATCGTCTTTCCTTGGTCGATTGACCGTTTTCGTTCGAACATTTGGATTTTGAATCAGTGATGTCGAATATGGATCGATGTAGTCTCGGAAACGACTGGTTCTATCTGAATACATTGTTCATAGAATGTTATTTTCAAAAAATATATTATTCGGGTGATTGTAATTAATTTGTCAGAAAATCTATGTATATGTATCTAGACATGTAGCTTCCGTCCGAATTTTCCATTCCCTATAAAAATTACGTAGAAAATGATTTTTAAATAAATAACAGTCGAAAATGAACTATCAAGTTTTTAATGTTACGTTTCATTTTCATTTTTAGACATTTTTTCCTAGCTTTTCATTTCCAATAAAACTAAACAGAATGTGGTTTTTCACAGGCAAAGATGAACTATCAAAAAAGTAAGTCTTCAATGTTACGTTCCATTTTCATTACAATAAGTTTATAACACAGTTCGGTTTTCGATATCCGGTCTTTTTGAAGGAAATGATTGCCGGACGAGTCATGGTGCTAAGAAACCTCTCGAAAGTCCAAAATTAAAATGGAAAACTTATTTTGAAGCTAAGTTACAAGGAAATTTTTTTCATTAACTGAAGTCATGCCATACAAAAAAACAAGAGCCCCGTAGGCTGAACTGTGGTGTTACTCTGAATCGTGGTTTTCATTTTTAGCATTGATTTTCCGAAAATAAAATATTTTTTCGTGAAAATCCATTTTCTTCGAAAAATGTTCATAAATATGGTCTCTGAACTGAGCCTCACGGGGAATGCCACGACACAGTTTTTCTAGCTAGAAGTCAGAACTTAATTATTGCTGTCCTGGTTCGGACTGTTCTGATTCGTACCAATTCTTGTTGAGGTGGTTCTGAATCTGGTCCCAAACCGAATAACCAAAATCCGTAAACCAACTACGGTCAACTCTGATACCAAGAATAAGAGTTTCTAGAAACTAGATGACATCGATCTTTCTCAAAAATCTCTGTTTTCACTCCGAAGCTTTGTGTTATCTTTCTAATCAAAAGTAACCGCAACATCTCTCCAGTTCATTAATCTTCTTTTCCCTCCTTTCAATCCATGGACCACCACCTGCCTTCTCTCTCTCTCTCTCTCTCTCTCTCTCTCTCTCTCTCTCATCTTCTCAAGCTCTTCTTCTCACCCACCCCATTTCAACTCACTTGTAGATCCTTCAATCGTCTTCTGAACTTGTCCACGTATTTCTACAGTAATCCGTAATCCAATAAGAATAATAAAGAAAAACGAAGGACTGGTCATTTCGTTTCAAAAAATGCATCCGTTTTCAATTTGATCTTTATATATAATGTCCAGAAGATATTTGCATAATTTCCCATTTGACAGTCCTATTTGCTTTCATTAGAATAGACCTCTTCTTCCGAGAGAAAGAAGAAACAATACGTCATAACTTTTCTCTCGTCTCTCTCCATTCCCCATACTCTCTCATCCTCCCCGGATCAAGAAAAGAACACCTGCTGTTCGTTCTTCGTTCGTAAGCATACGGACCACCTTTAGCTCTTATTGTCTTTGCACTCTCTCAAGGAGACCCGGGAGGAGGGGGTAATTAAGATTTACACTATTCGAAAGAGGTACATCTCTCATGTCTTTTCCTCTTGTCATTCTGATCTCTTCTACATTTTTACGACTTTTGTGTGTGCTCCAGGAGGCGATTAACGACCGACTGATTGGATCCGCCCGGGAAAAGACCCTTCGAGAAGAGACCAATCTAAACAGTTGACATTTATTATTTTTACACGTGAGGTCTCTTTTTTTCGGGTCTGGAAGGTAAAGGTGTTCACTCACTCAGGCCAATAGGTGCACTTTTTTGAGTTGAAACATTGCTCGTGATAACTAAAATCGCAAATTCATGTTGTGAGGTGAGGATCTCTACTGACTATTCCAGTATCGGGGAAAACTGGTACCAGAAAGGGTGCCCTTTATGACTAATAGGGTCAGACTTATCATGGACCGGACCAGTGAGAGAATATGCCAATTTACTTAAAGGAGGATTTTCAGTGGAATTCAAAAATCTGTATATACAGTACCGGACAAAAAGATATCACCTTTGGCGTTTTTTAGTTCAAAATAGTCAACTTTGGAGATTCATAGCAGAGAGGTGAAAAATGGGATTGCTCTAAATTTTTCAGGGCGAATTCTTCATAACTGGAACTGCATTTCTTTAGTTGACAACTTTTTTCTAAAATCATTTCTGAGAGAAACACGGCTTGTTGAAGAGAACGATGCTGAAAAACATGCTATTTTGCACTGAAATCGACAAAATTTCAGCAATGTTTTCTTCAACGAGCCGTGTTTCTCTCAGGAATGATTTTAGAAAAAAGTTGTCAACTAAAGAAATGCAGTTCCAGCAATGAAGAATTCGCCCTGAAAAATTTAGAGCAATCCCATTTTTCACCTCTCTGCTATGAATCTCCAAAGTTGACTATTTTGAACTAAAAAACACCAAAGGTGATATCTTTTTGTCCGGTGCTGTAGATGTAGTTTTTCATTCTGAACACTTTTTCTGTTGACAACTTTTTCTAAAAATGCCTCTAAATGCCTTAAAAACTGACTTGAAATGAGGGAGATATGATTATGGTGGAAGAGTTTTCGCAACCTCGGTCCAGTCGCTATTTTTCTTCTTTCTTTGAAATTTTATATTTTTATTGAATATATCGTCTCATCAACAGACTGAAAACTTCAAAGAAAAAACAAAAATAGCGACAGGGGCGTCCCAAAACCCGTGGCCGAAGTTGCAAAAACTCTTCCATAATTATCAAATCTTCCTCATTTCAAGTCGGTTTTCAAGGCATTTAGAGGCATTTTCAGAAAAAGTTGTCAACAGATAAAATGTTCAGAATTCAAAACTATATCTAATGCCAAATAATTGAATTCCACTTCAGTCCTCCTTTAATGCGGGAACATTTTCCTTACCCAGTTTACGCCGGTCCAAACGGCAAGCCTGCTGAACGTACCGTAACTTCCATTCAAAATCTCTTTCTTTTGGAAATCATCTCCAATTAACCTCTAAACTGAAATTAAAATTGCTAATCACTTGACAAATAATCATTCCTTCTTCCTCTTCATCATTTTCTTCTTCAATTGAACGGAAACTGGTTTGAATTGTCTGTGAGGTGGCAACTACTATGCCATTTGACACTAACACGATGCGCGACATGTTCTCTCTCTCTCTCTCTCTCTCTCTCTCTCTCTTTTATCAAACTATCCATTTCACACACCCTTTTATCTCTCTTATCAACTACTTCTCTCTATATTTTTTGAATGAATTAATGACATCGTTATCATTTTCTTTTTTTCTTCTCTCTAATCACCTATTTTCAGATCTCTGAATGGACGAGTCAGATCCGGCCAATGTGCCGGATATGTCTCTCCTTCCGGATACTGTACCTGTAGTCGTATCAGCTGACGGATCAGCTGCTGGAATTCAGCTGTGTCCTGCATTGATTCTCGGAAGTCCTCAAGCTCTTCCAGGTGCCACAAAACATATTTATAGTCGGTTGGCTGCGGCTGCTTCAGAAGTGGATCAAGGGGTTCCTGATATCATAATCTCATTGATTTCACATGGAAATTCTCTTTCAACAAAGTACATGTCATCAGTTGAAAATGGTCTGAAATCGTTTCTAATCGGGTGTGGAACATGGATAATCTCATCTGGAGAAGTCAATGATCCACTATCAAGAGTCGCCAGTGGAGCCCTTAAAAACGTGTTACCCCAACTGGAACATCAAGCAGAAGTTCTCCATATCCTTGTCAATTCTGATGACGTCATCGCTTCTGATTCCACATCTTCTAAAAGTGTCGTCGATACTTCTCTGAATACTCTCATGTTGATTTGTCGAAAAGAATCAAATGATTCTCCAGAAGCCATCGCTTCATCCATTGCAAAATTAAGAGCAGCAACTGCAGTGAAACTTGCTCATCCTCCACCAGGTATCAATTCAATTCAAATTCCCCTTCTAATCAAAAGTATTCAGCTCTTCTAATCGGTGTCCCATCTGAACCAATGAGTCCATCGACATACGGAAATTCGGCGGCAATTCTTCTGTCTCCTTCGAATGATAAGAGACCGTTTCCGGTCGCTATTTTTGCTGGTTAGTTCGCTTTTTTCGAATGAGAAACGGAAATGAGATTATTTGACCGTAAATCATTCATTTAAAAAGTATGACGTCATAGGATTACGGTATGTTCCAAACAGCATTTTCTATTTTTGAAAAAATTAAGCGTAGAAGATTAGACTTTAAAAATGGGCTCTTTAACTTGTAGATTTGGAAATTTTAGGTTATGAAAACTTTTTGACTTGAGAAATCGCAGTTCAATTTTTACATTTGTTATTGAATAAAATTCCAAGTCAAGACTTTCTTTTTTTGAAATGTGAAGCATACAATAGCGTTCAAAAGTATATAGAAAATTTTTTTCAGTTGATTTCGGCAGTTTCAGGTCATGTTCAGGGGTCTGGTTCTCGGATTTTGAGTTTCCGATCGCTTTGAAAATTATTGGAGACTTAGAACAGACCTTAATAAAGAACTTTATATTCGCACAATTTTTAAAGAATACCTCATTCTCTTTTTATTGGACGAGTTCTAGAAGACACCCAATTTTTGACCATTTTAGTACTGTAATCGGGAGAAATTCAGGTGCCTCTCAGAACTAACCCAATAAAAAGAAAAAGAGGTTTTTTTAAAAAAATTTTGTGAATATAACGTTATTTATTGGGGTCTGTTCTAAATCTCCAATAATTTTGAAAGTGATCGGAAACTAAAGATCCGAGAAACAGATCTCTGAAAATGGCCTAAAACCGTTAAAATCAACTGAAAAAAAAACAATTTTTTTATATAATTTTTGAACGGTACTGTAGGATTTGTAGACTAGAATTTTAAAATGGGCTCTTTAACTTGTAGATTTGGAATTTTTATATTATGAATACTATACGATTTTGAGAAATCCCAAAGTCCATTTTGACATCGAAAAAATTCCAAGTTAAAGTTTTTTTAATGCTACCATATCCATTCTTCTCATTTCCAAAACCCTTTTTCCAGGCGCTTCCAAAGAATCTCTCATCGAACTTTTGTTCTTTATCGAACACGGAATTCCCGTTGTCATCCTCCAAGACAGCTGTGAACTGTGTGCAATTCTTCATTCAAGTCATCTTCTTCTCGAAACTTCCAGTTTCGATAATGACAAGTTTATCAGTTGGTAAGTGTCTCTCTGTCTTCTCTAAACTCTCTTTTCTCTTAGGCTCCGTTCTCAATTGTATCCTCTCGGATTGGCAGAATGTTACACTTTAATCACAAAGATTCTGATTTCTTCGAATTCTGGAGACGTTCAACTAATCGAATTCATTGACTCTTCTCAATTAACAGAACTATCTTCTGTAGTTGTTGATAGATGTCTAGAGTGTTATGCAACAACTGGAGAAGAGAGACAAGTCCTTCTTCTCGCCGCAAAACTCAATTCTCCATCGGTTCTTTCTTCGATGGATGTGGCTGCTCAATTAGACGAAGAGTTATTGACAATGATTCTCTGTGAATGCATTACAAAAGACGATCAACTTCACTTCCTTTCTTCTGTTCTCCAATTGAATCCTCCTATTCGAGTGACTTCGAATATGTTAATTCGGATGATGCACCATGCAGATGAACACTTTTTCACAACGATCGTCCTGTGTCAATCAATGGGTTACTCTTATATTCCATCGGAAATCGATCCAAGATTCGCAAATGATATTCAGAAATTAGTGAAGAAACTGTCCTTCGGAGTGGATAATCTCTTCGATCCAAACGTCTTTTGCAATGATTCTTCTCATCGAGATAAACACGAATCGATTCGGATCCTTGCCATCTGGAGTCTCCTTCTCCATCGTCCGGGAATCGTCAAATGTCTCGCTGCTTTTGCAGATGAACCTGTCGCTTTTTCAATGGTTCTCTCTAGAATTTCGAGATCTTTGGCTCATGAGGTACAGATTCTTTTTCGATGAGTTTGAAATAGCTTCTTTTTCAGAGTCATGATTGGCATTTCTATGAGAAATCATTGAATTCTCTTTCCGACACACTTTCAGAATCTGCCACCAAGTTGTTTGATACGGTAAGAATCCATATTCGACTGAAAAAAGATCGACTTTTGAGTTGAAAAGAAATACATTTAAAGCTAGAATTTCGGTTTTACTGAAGTCAGTTTTCTGTAAAAAAAAACCTGGGATTTTTGTGAAAAAATAGATTTTATTGGCAAGATCCGATATTTTTTGAGCCTTTTTAACCCAGATTTGCAATAAAAACCAGCATTTTTTGAATCTGAAATCAGAATATTTCATTAAAAGAGGACTGAAGTGGAGTTTAATAAATCTTCCGCCATAATCATATCTCCTCATTTCAAGCCCGTTTTTAGGGCGTTTAGAGGCATTTTCAGAAAAAGTTGTCAACAGAAAAAGTGTTCAAAATTAAAAACTACATCTATATACAAATTATTGAAATCAACTTCAGTCCTCATTTAATCAATATTTCCACAGGTATTCTCAACATCTCCAGCCAAAGCGTATCAACTTCTCTGTCAACCAATGGAGCATTTCTACGGATTCAACATGACTCAATTGGCATTCCACGTATGTCTTCTACTTCTTTTCTCTCCCTCTTCCATCTTTTTTCTTCCAGTGCAACGCCCGTGAAATCATTGCCCATGAATGTTGTCAACGATGGGTCCATCGAAAGTTATACGGGAATCTTCAGGCGAAGAACTTCCCTCTTTTCATCCCAAAATGGGCGAAGATTTGTATCTCGGCTGTTCTAGTGATTCCTATCAAATTCTGGATGTTAGTCCGTCCGAAAGACAGACAGAAACAAGATAATTCAATTTCTCCGACAGTCGCTCTTCTCGATGTGGGCAAGTTTCCACAGAAGCAGAGAGCTATTTCCACTTATAGGTAACTCCTTTTGTTTATCTCTGTTTTCAAGATCAGATTCCAGTGTTATTTCCTCAAGAAGCGAAGCGTTGACTGCTCTAACAGCTCCTCTTTCAACTGCATTCGGATTCAATTCGGCGCTAGGAGGAGCTGAATCGGCGACTCCTCAATCAATGGTTTTCCCTTTGAATATTGAAGAAATCGATAAAGATTCGAGACCTTTCGGGAAGAAGGTGGGTATTTTTTATGGTTTGGATATTCAGATTAACTAACTCTTTTTATAAAATGGCAGAAACTAAGTGATTCTCTAGAAATTTTTGAGCGTAGTGACCATCAGAGGAACTCTATTTTTTAGTTCGTTTTGTACTGAAAACAGTAAATTTTATGAATTATGATGATTTTGTTTATTAGGCCAAATACACGAGTAGAAAATAATTTTTAAAAGAAGTGGTCATTTATTTTCAAAAAAAAATCCCGTAATGATAATACAGCTCAACATCTCTAGATCATTCCCCCATGTTGCCCAGAAAAATGGCTCACTGTTAAATCTAGTTTTCTGCATTGGAAAGAACCAAAAAACAGTTTTTACCTGGTATCATAGCTCGAACTTTAAAGAGAGACATTCTCAACTGGTACATTTTATTATAGTTTTTTTGAACGCAAAGGAGGACTGCAGTGAAATTTAATAAAATGTATTTAGATGTAATTTTGAATTCTGAACACTTTTTCTGTTGAAAACTTTCTCTGAAAATGCCTCTAAATTCCTTAAAAATTGACTTGAAATGAGGGAGATATGATTATGGTGGAAGAGTTTTCGCAACCTCGGCAACGGGGTTTTGGGCAGTGACTATTTTTCTTTTTCCTCGAAGTTTTATAATTTTATTAAACATATCTGCCCATTAATCAGTTACAATTTCCAATTCTTCAATTGTTAATTAGGACAAAAATATACTTTCAGAACCGTATCCGTCGTGCCCATGCACCGACTCTCTCCACCTTCTACTCGACTCCAATCGTCAAATACTGGTTATCCCTTCTTTTCCGTATCATCTATATCTGTTGTTTAGCTTACTCGGTAAGTCCCTTTCATGGCCTGTCTATAACTCTATCCTACAGGTAGTCCTCCCCGGATGCGGTTCCAACCTATGGGACACTGGAATGTGGGTATGGTCATTCTTCTGGTGGATTGAAAGTGTCTGTGTTCTTTGGGCAAGATCTCGAAAGATTCCATTGTCTCTGATGCCATGGAGAGTCTTCGACGTCTTCATTTTCTTCGTTTTCCTTTCTCTTCTCCTCGGAATGAAAGTGTTTCCGTTCACTTGGATGTTGGATTTATTGGTGAGTCTCCTCTCTGATCTACCGTAATTCAATTATTCTATTTCAGGGTGTCACTTCCACGTATTCAGCTAAAGTCGTCTCTGCATTCTTTGTTTTATATGTCAGTTACTCGACTCTTTTCACTTATATTCCTCTATCCGATATCTTCGGTCCAATGATTGTTCGTGTCAAATTGATGCTTCTTCGGGATTTCACCAACTTTTTATTCATGATTGCCCTTGTCATGTTGAGTAGCGGAGTTGCCATCCAAGCAGTCGTCTTCCCCGATCGCCCAGTTACCATTGAAGTCGTTCGAAAGACAATGTCATGGATATGGTTAAGTCTCTTCACAACTGATCTCTCTAGTACGAATCCCTATTTCTACAGTAACTCAACTTCCCATTTTTCAGATTTATCCGAATCCGAATCCTGCCGTAAATCGTTCCTAGGCGCCCCAAAAAGATACTGTACTCAAGTCAGTCAATACGCAAATCAATCATGTCCATCTCAATCGCTTCCTGCTTATTTGATTGTCATTGAATATTTTGTCATTCTTAAACTGCTTCTTTGGCCGATTCTATTCGCTTTTTTCTCAAAAACTGCGAAGAATGTGGATGATGAAGCAGATAAAATATGGAGGTTTCAATTGTATTCTTTGGCTGAGGATTTTAGGTAAGTACCGTATTTTACTTAGGTTGTAGACCAGAAAAAAATATCCGGATTTTCAGAACTAATTTTTTTCATAGAGAAGCAATAAAATTTGGACTTAATTTATAGTAAAGAGCTTGGCAAGATCTACTATTTTCCCTCCTTGATCGCCTGAAAATTTGAAATTTAACTGGAACCTCAAGAGAAAAAACAAATTCAGACTCCGCCCACCCCTTCCTCCTCCTCTCACATTCCTCTGTCTCATCTGTTCTGCGTGTTGCCGATTCACCAACTCATTTGCCGGCCTCTTCCACGACTGCGATCATCCGGACTTCGAATCAAGAGACAAACACAAAACGACGTGGCGATTCGGTTCAATCTACCGTAATCCTTCAGTTCCATTCAAGAAAAACGAATTTGTGAACTCGTTTTGGAGGAAATTGTCAATGGAACAATGGAGAAATACAGAACAGAAACCAAAAACTGTATCGAATAAAAATGAATTACAAGAGCTTCATAACATTCATGTAAGAGGGATACTGTAATTTATCCTATTTTTTGAATATTTTCAGAATCATATTCGAATGATGACATTAAGAGGTTCATATGAGAAATCGGGTACTCGAAAGGCATCAGAACTTCAATTTTTCGAGAAATATCCAGAGAGTAATGTGATGAAAATCAGTGTTTCTCTTGTTTCAAAGCCATGGGCGGTTCTTGTTCCAAGATATAATCCTCCGTTTTATTGTAAACCATTGGAAGATTTTCCTACAGAAGTTCAGAGATATGTGGATGTTGCCACAGAACAAAACGTCGGAGAATTGAAAAGAATCTGGAGAAGTCGACAAGCGAATGACGTCACGAATAGCAGTGAAAAGTGTTGGAAACTATCGGCAGCCGGATTTCCATTGAATCCAAATGGAAGAACTGGGATGGCTGGAAGAGGGAATCATCCGAGATTCGGAGCAAATCGAAGATGTTATTATATTGTTTTGAGTGGAGGAGTCGAGACACAATGTCAAGTTTTAGTAGATGGAAAGAGGAATATTCCGAATGAATGGCATCTCGAGAATTCGTCGAAAGACGAACATTTGACTTCGATTCTCAAAATGATTGGGGTTTCTGATTCGGATGCTCATGTGAGTGAACTCCTGTCTAATCAGAATTTGAATTCTTCATTTCAGATGTTCTCAATGCGAAGACTCGACAGTTCCATCGTCACCGCCGACAAAAGAATTCCGTCGAATGACACGAGTCCAGCACATTTGTCGTCGGAAGTCGCCGAAAACGAAAACGATACGGACAACGCGTGGACCGAGCACGACGTTTGGGCGATTTCTCTCCGAGAGCGGCGAATTTTGACGACGATAATCGGATATTCGTGGCTTCCGACAAGTGCGATTCGTGGATCGGTTCTTCCATGGCAAGCGGATCTTGTTTTTAGAGCAAAGACTATTTACGGGTTATAATTTTTGTTCACTTTTCCTATTTTTGATCTTTAATAATATCTCAATAAACTAAATTTTATCATTCAATCAAACTGAAATTTTTACAGAACATATACGGAAAAATAGTTTTTTGATATTTAATTCCATAATTAATTTGTAGAAAATCTTATTTTCAAGTCAAAAGCTCTGATTTTTTAGTCCCGCTTTTATAGAAAACTACTGTAGACAGTCCGCGACCGCAAGCATCAAACCTTACGACATTTCCGCGTTTGAAATTATTTTTCCATTTTTCCAACGTGAACTTCAACGTGGCTCTCACGCCGTCCGTCTTGAGACGTTGCCACACGGCTTTTTGTGAATTTTAACTTGTTGAATCGATGATGATGGATTACGGACAAATTATGAGAAGATACAAGGTTAGTTTCTATCATTTTTCCTGTCCCATTCATTGAGAAAACGGCATATTGTGGGGAAAATGCACAACAACATATGGTAAATAATAAATCAATCAACAAAGATTAGTACTTTCCCATCGCTTCTTTTTTATCTCAGTCATCTGCCGCCGCAGTAATACAAAAAACAAAAAAAAGAGACAGCGAATTGAATTGTATTCACTTTCACTTTGTCCTTCCTTTCCTTATCATTGCAGTTTTGTTCGAGAGAGAGAAAACGGAACAAAAAGGTCTCCACCCGAATCGTCCTTTCTGTGCATTTTCGCGTCGTAGTGTCGACACCAAAGTGACACGGTTGACCTCGATTTGTCCCCTTTTTTCACTGTCTGCCCCCTCCTTATTTACCCAGCCGAGAAGCCGAACCGCTCGATATTATAACTAATTTTATTATAGATCGACTCGATGAAACATGACCAACGAATGAATGGTGGAGGTATGATTGAAATGAGACTGATTGGTTTTAAATAATTCATTTTTCAGTCACTGGATACAATATGAATGACTGGAATCAACAATACTCAGCTTCGCCGCCTTCATCCAGAAATGGAGAAGATGAAATCTCATCGGTGACAATGCCAAGGTTCGTCTGAAACGAAAATCATACCCCAGAAAGCCTCTTTTTGTTTGCAGACCTCGTCGTAGTCGGCTTGATAAAGATCTTCCTCATACAAGAGGTCCAATGGTTATTCAACCAGCTGCTATCCCTTCTCACCCATCGTCCTCCCGAAGAAGTAACAAGTATGGAAATGGGAATGTTCACATGACTAATGGAGGTCAAAGAGGACATAATTCGACTTTTAATGGTTATGAGCTTTCCTATAAGAGGTTTGTTTGGAGAATAATTTATCGTCGATCAATTCCAAATATTGCAGATATCCGCAGACTTCTTCTCGTGGACCAAACGAAAGCTTCTCTGGAATTTACTCTCAACCTCGAAATGCGTCTGGATACGCCAGTGATTACATGAACAGTCGTATCGGAATGATTCCCAATCAAGGGGAGCCAAGAAGACCGAGATCCACTATCGCCGAACAGTATTCCAATACAGTTCCGAGAAACGGATTCAGTGGATATGACAGCGGAGAATCAGGGAATTCTGATGAGTTAGACGAAGAAGAGGAGAACGAGGAGGTGATGAGGACGATGTATTTGGAGGCAAGAAGAGCACAAGGTTCCCGAAGCGTCACCAATTCTGTGCATCCTGAAAACTATAGCGGCGAAGACGAAAGATATTATTTCGGAGTTGTTAAACTTGGATCCCAAGTCGTTGATGACGTCTTCCGAACGATGCCTCCACCAGAAGGATATTTCCGTCTGAAGCCTATCGAACGAACTGCCTATATCTATTTCTGTGCGATTAACAAGCGACCGTATCAGAATACAGAGGAATTCCGGAAGATCTTTAATCGAGAATACTTCAATTATGTCTGCGATGGTGACACTGAAGAAGCGGCTCTCCAAAAGGTATATTTATTCATTTGCTCAGAATATTTAAAAAAAAAAAATAAATTTCAGATTTGTAGACGAATGAAAGACGAGTACACGAGGAAACAACTGGAAGCCTCGAAGTTAGCTTACGAGAAAGCCCAGAAAGAAGCCGCCGAAACAGAGAAACTTGATTTTAATAAGTAATTAACTCTTTTTTCATATATTTATACATTTATTTTCAATTTAGGCATCGTCTAGAAGATCCCGATGACCACAAACTTGTTATTTCGCAGCCGGAGGAAGTTCTGAGCAATGGTCCTCTTCACTATCATTCTTGTCTTCAATTTGCAACGATTGGAGTCGGCGGAAAAATAGTTATCATCAGACCTGCAGGAACTGTTGACCCCGTTTCCGGAAACGTCTTGAGCACGACAAGTGTCCATGTGGATGACCTCCGATCCCTTCTCCATTTCGATGAACAGTCTGGTAAAGTGATCGAATCGGTTCAGAACTTCAAAGGACCACTGATCGCCGGACAGACTCCCACTCATTCTGTTCGCCTGTACATTCAACGTCAAATTGATGCGCTGCGACAAATGAGAAATTCCGGAGATGTGAAGAAGAGTGAAGTAGTCGATGCACTTCTCATTTGGCAACTTCTTGAGATTATGGTGCAACAACATGGAGTAATAACTGATGCTTCAGAAAATAAGCTAAATCTTTTCTTTTTTTCAGAGAGTAACGGGCCCCGATATAGCTACTTTGTTGACAGTTGCATCTGAAGAACTCGCAGAAAAGACTGGAGTCTCTGAAGGAGGAGCAGCAGACACCCCTCATAAATCAGAAGCGAAGGAGAGATTTAACAAGTTCTTACTCGGTGGACACATTAACGTATGTCTTCATTTTGGGGTTATCCCTAAAAATCGTTCTTTAGGAAGCAGTAGAAAGTGCAGTTTCCGATGGATTGTATGCTGATGCGATGACTCTGATTCGTAGACTTCACCCGAACGATGCTAAGAAAATCGAAGAGATCGAGACTCGTTTCATGAATCTCCGATCGATTGATGATCCATTCGCAACTCTTGTCGCCGTCGCCAACGATCAATTGCCACCGATATTAACGAATTCCGCATTCGACGACGACAACAACTGGAAGCGTCATGCGGCGATCGTTCTGGCAAATCTGAGCTCAGAGGCTGCTATGCTTACGGTAAACATTTCCTTCGACAAGCTTTTATAATTTTACCTTCTTCAGATCTATCGTCTCGGTTTGCTACTCGCCAGAAGGAATCGGAATTGTGCTGCTGACTTTTGTCTTCTCGTCGTTTGCATTCTCACTGGATACGACTGTTTCTCTCTACCAGCAACAAGTCAATCGGATGAGCAGGAAAGATCTCGTGAACACATTGGACTTGTCCACAGTGGATCCAGTTTGTTGAACAAAATCGACGGATTATCCGGAATCGCTGGGTATGTATCAAGTTCGATAGTTTTAGTTTCAATTAGATCACTTCAGATTTGCGTTCACTGATCTCCATGCAACGGATATCTTCGACTATGCTCTTCGTCTTGGAAATAACAATTCGAATTCTCCACTGGCAAAGTCCGTTGACTATCAGATGTCTCGTATCGAATACGCCAAAAAGCTAGCTTCATATGGTGGATTTGCAACGGATGCATTCAGATATTGCACGGAAGTAGCAAGATCCTTATGGATGTATCTCGGAGCTTTCGATCGAAATTCACTGTTAGATTTATGTGATTTGGCCGAAAGTCTTCAGTATGTTGCGGCCACAACGCCAGCGGAAATTGAATGGATTGCATCGATGAGGATGATGCTGAATGGAGAATCTCCTATTCCTCAGGAGGCTCAACAACAACAAGAACAACCAGAACAACCTCCGCAGAAAGTAGAAAATCGTTCTCTCTCATCTGAAGCACAGAACTGGCATAACGATCATCAGGCGCCGATTGAAATCACCCAAAAAATGGTGGTTCATCATCAAGAAGAACAACATGCTCAACCACCGGCTCCACCTGTCCCAGATCATCATCAACACCAACAACACCATCAGAGTGCACAGAGAGAACCTTCTCTCCATAACCATCAGTCTCCACAAAAGACCCCATTGGCTCCTCCAACTGTCACCGCAACCGATTCGTCTTCCTATGAATCAAACAAGTCTGGGAATTATATTTCGACGGAAACAACGGATATTTCTACATCTCGAACATCAACAATCACAGAATCATCCCCACCACCGACACTTCCGAGGAAAGAGAAACCTATGATCTCTCCCCCGCCAACGATGAAATCTTTTGTTCCTGATATGAAGCCGCCAGCTGAAATTCCACCATTCGTATCAGCTTCTCCTCAAAACGTTCCTCAAATGACTCCTCCTCCACCGATGACACCTCCATTGACACACTCTCAACCGATTCCGATGGCAACAAATACTTTCGATGCAGACGTGGCAAAAAGTCCAAGAACAGAGTTAGAAGACCTATGGGGAGCCCCTCCTCCGACTATCTCATACCAACAACCACAAGCCCCTGCTATGTCCGTTCCTCCACCGGCAGTGATTCCGCATCAACCACCACCAGCTTCGTCCGCACCGAATCTCATGCAATCAACGCATGGACAACCATCTGTGCCCAATACTAAAACTGTAAGCTCTTTTTATTTTTTCGGAAATTAAAAATATTATTTTATCAGACTGCTCCTCCTTCACCAGAGAAGCAAGAAGCGAAAAAGAATCAGAACGCTTCGACTGGATGGTTCGGTTCGATCCGTAAGAAACTGATCGACTCGCTTCCTCCAAAGCAAATGATTCTTCCCGATGACAAAAAACCGACGGTACAGTTATTCCGAACTATTCACAATGAAAACCGTAAATTTTCAGATTGTGTGGGACGAAGCACAAAAGAGATATGTTGGTGCCGAAAGTGTCAACGCTCCGCCTCCCCCGCCTCCAGTACTTTCGCCCGGAGATGGTTTCGATTCTAATAAATCAAGCACGAATAGTCTTCAGAATGCGAGAAGTTCAGGAAGATCTCGGTATGCGTTAGGAGGAATGACAACGAGTCAATCGACGAATACAGTGATGTCATCAATGATGCCACCAACTCAGATGCCATTGCCAATGTCATTCAATTTCGTGCCAAGTCTTCCTGATGGTAATGAGAAAACACTGTTTACTCAAACAGAACCTTTTTTAGATTGCTCTTCGGATAGCGTCGATCCATTCAGTGGAGAGGCAAATCCGACGGTTCCGGAGTCTGGATCGAAACAAAAGTATGATCAATAATCTATATTTCTTCCTCCCCCCTTCAATATATATTTATTTGCCTTCACAATATCCCTGTTTTTCACTTTTCAATCCCCTTTTCTTCAATCGCTTCGTACTTTTTTCTTTTTCAAAAATAATCATTTCCTGTTGTCTGGTCAGGTCCGTTTCCTCTAAAAACTTCTGTGATGATTATCCCATATATTTCTATATATATAATTCTCTGCTTCGTTGTGCAACCATATAGATTACGGTTTTATCTGAAAAATAAGAGTAGGTTAGGTTTGTGTTTTCTTGTTTAAAAGAAATATACTGAATTAAATATAAACGTGAAAAAATGTGTTCCGAATAAAATGTTCTGATAAACAAACTTGACCTTTCTTTTTGAAAAAAATATCGATATTCTGAAAATTAATAATAATTCGGAAATTCGAAGATGTATCAGCTGGATGTAAGTGGAATTTCTGATGATTCCAAATGAAAAATTTCGAATGTTTTCAGTCTTGGTACACAGTTCTCTTCGAGATTCTTCTCGTCGGTTTTTCATTTTATAACTCGTTTCGAATGACGAAATGGTGGGATATTGTATCCAGTTAGTTGATTTCAGATGAAGAATACTCACGGAAAGAAATTCAGAAGGAACAGCAATCGGAGTGAATGGAGCACAACGGGTTCCGTCGGTCGCCGATCATTTCGGAATTCAGACGGAGAAGAGTGAAAAGAAACAGAAAAGTGCCGTCAGAAGTTATGCAAAGAGACATTTGGTTAGTTTTTGACTACACGGAAACAGACGGAAAGTTTAAAAACAATCGAATATCGCTGTTTTTATTCGGAAAAGCACCGCTCGCTCAGTCAACATATCGCTCGTTGTTCGTTGAGATTCAAAACGAAAAGCGACATGTATTTTCAGTATTTGTGAATTAAATTTGAAGTTACAAAGGAATATTTAGCATCGCTCGTTCGTTTTTCGTTTATAATCTCAATTTCTAACGAAAAAAGCTTCTTTAAAACCGTTTATGAAAATAAAAATATGCTTTTTGTTGGAAATCTCTAATTATCTTTTTGCAGAAATCTCCAAATACATTCGAAATGGGCGATGGATTGAAAGTGCAATGATCATCGTTTGGATGCTTCACAAATCGACGAAAGAACTTTTGAAAAAGAAAAACAAGCATCTGAATAAAACATATTTTTGTAAAGAATAGTAACAGAAAGCAAGTCTAGAGAAAAATTATTTATTTGATCTACCGGGTTTTCGATTCAAAAATAGCGGGAAAAATGTTTTTCTTCAAGTTTGAGACTCAGTTTTTGTCATTTCGTTTCATTCTTTTGGAGTCAGAGTTTTTTTTGCCTTTTCTAAATATACTTTATTGTTTTAATCAACTTTTACTTTTCAGTGAGCCATGGCTTCGAGTAGTGGTGGTGGTAAGCGTGGTCCGCCGTTTGGATCTCTGAAGAAGAGTCAAGAGAAACGACAAAAGAAAGGAGAAGAGAGTGAAGACGACGATGAAACATGGATCACCTCCGAGAAGTTCGAAGCAAAAGAGGATAAGGAAATGGAAAAAGTGAGACTTTTCGTTGAGATTTCAGAGATTCAAAAGAACAGAATACCAAATTCAATATTTCAGAATCCTTCAATGCAGAAGTCAAACTACCTCGAAAAGGCGGAAGCTCCTGTGGAAGAGCCAAAAGTGGAGGAGCCGAAAGCGGAGAGTCCAGAACTGATGTACGTAGAAGGGGAGGGCCTAACAGAAGAAGAAATAGAAAAACGATGGGCGCACGAGCCACACAAAGTATCACGTTTCAAATATGTTAATCCTCCGAATGTTCCTATTTTGATAGAGGATATGGACGGAAGACTCTATGATCCAAATGTCGTAGCACCAGAAGCCGAAGCATCAAGTTCAGAAGCATCAGGAACCGAAGCATCAAGTGCAGAAGCATCAGTTGCCGAAGCACCAGCGGCCGAAGCACCAGCGGCCCGAATCCCGCAACAAGTGAACCTCGAGGAGACGGAGTTCAGACCGGCTTCAGGAACTCCTCCGATTGTTAATCAGCCACAGCCACTTCCAGTGGGACAACCGGCCGTTGTGCCACCACCACAACAGCAGAAATCATTTTGGTCATCCCGCTGCAATCCGTGCAAAAAATGAACATTATTCTTGTTATGTTGAATATTTATTAATGGATAATATATTTATTTGTTGATTATCTATTTAATAAAATGTTAATTTCCCTCGGAAAATAGCTCTCTCGTGAGTTGTTACAGTGTCTTCTGAATCTGAATAAGGTGAAGTCCCAGAACTTCCCTTCACTTCTTCTTTTTGCGTCGATGTGTAAACGAAAACCTTTGCTTCCTTCCGTCCATTACCTCTTCTTCTTGTTTCTGCCTTTTAATCTAACTTTCCACACAACTTTTTCCGTTTTTTCTCTCCTTTTTCCCCCACTTTTGTCCCCCTTCCCGTCATTCGAATAGAGACAGAGAGAGCACCTTTTTGTGTTTGTTTGACTCCGCCCCTTTTATTCAGAAGCAAATGGGAATAGAAGAGTCCCGTTTTTTTGTTTTTTTTAGAAGGAAGATGTAGGTTAAGAGAGAGAGAGATATAGTAATCTCACTGAACTATCTGAAAGGATTTTCTATCAATAATCCGTCTGAAATTTCTCATTTCAAGTGTCATAAGAACTACGGATTCCAAGTAATCTCTTGTCTTTTTTTGGCGAACTTCGCATCGGAAAGTGCTCAGAATAGAGAGAATTTAGATGAATGAGCAGGTTATTTGTCAGAAGAAGATACTGTAGCCAAAACAACTTCCAGAAAAAACGTATTTTTCGAATTTTCTAAAAATCCAAAAAAATTCAAAAAATCAAAACGCAATCTTTTCATTATTAATGTTATATATTTCTCTATTTGGCTCTATCAAATTTCAAAAAATGTTCATCAAATTCACTCCTTTCCGACTTCCGTTTTGTCTTCAGTTTCGCCTGTCATTGGATCTCTCTCTCTCTCTCTCTCTCTCTCTCTCTCTCTCTCTCTCTCTCTTTCTTCTAAAATCAAAAACATGTCCTTTTTTGTTTTCATTTCAAAAAAAACTAGTTTTTATGGATGATGTTGGATGAGAACAGGATGCGCTAATCCGATATCATCAAATCCGGGGAAAGAGAGAGAGAGAGAGAGAGAGAGAGAGAGAGAGAGAGAGAGAGCCCACTTCTTTTTTGACACACTCATCATAATCCGTATTACTAGAAGATTGATATTTTTTCATCTTCTTTCAGTTTTACTTTTTGTTTTTATTCTAATCAATATAGTCTTCCCTTTTTTTTCGAAAAAAAAACCCAATTTCCGGTAGTGGAAAAGAGGAAAATATGTCTATAATTCATATTATTTCAGACATCCATTTTTTTCGATTTCCGGATGTTCTGAGAGATATATTGGCTAGATTTTAGTTGACATTATTTCGGATTCTACGAAGTTTCAAAAGAAGTTTTTGAGTCCTTCATCTACAGTACATACTAGAAAGAATTAGACAATACAAAAAATTTATGAAACATCCAATTCAATTATCAATTGAGACCACTTTTCCATTTCCATTTGGAACCATCCATACATTGAAATCTAGAGAATCGAAATCTCTTGTATTATTTTTCCGAATCAAAACGTAAATTGCGAATACATATTTAGCATTTTTATATTCGAAAATCCAAAAAAACATCAAGGTTTAGAAATTTTATATTGAAGAAAAGGTCAGTATCAGTTTTTATGTGGCTAAAAATATGATGAACGCTAAACTTAAACTTTTTATTTTTCTCTAGCATTTTTCATTTCTGGCTCCCGAACATCTGGAAACCGGGAATTCTGAAACCCGAAGATCTCGTACCTCAACTTTTCGAAACAGAAAACCTGACAGCTTGAGTAAAGTAGGGTTTCGAAATGCCCGGGACCCTAACTTTTGTATTGCGCGCTATCTGAATATTTTAATTTAAATCCGTGTACTTAAACAGTGTCATAGATTGTGAATGGTGGAGACCAGGTGTTTAGGGAACATTCTCAATAACTTTGATTCTAAAAATGATTCTGAAAAATTGCGTTTTAAGGCTCCAGTTCTGTCGTTTCTATTGTCTTATTCCTATGGACCCATACAGTGAATTGTCTGAAATACCCCCACCATCCTCCATCTACACGATCACCTTCCCTCCTTCTCCTCCCCTTCAGAATCCAAAACTGACTCTCTTCTCCCTGTCCCTCTATCTTATTCCTGAAAAAATAAAAGTTTTCCGTTTCTCGCTTTCGTGCTAAAAGCCAAATAAATTATCGCCGAGTCGACTGACTGAATAATTTTATTTATGTGTTTCCCTGACGTGTCGCAATTACTTTTTTCCCCTTTTCTCCCCACTTCTTTCTATGTGAGTGAGATGAAAATGGAGAAAGAAGAGAAAAGGCGTGAATGCAAGCACCTATAGCCTCGAGAGGTGCCACGCCCCCTTCTCCACGTAATTCAAAACTTGTTGAAAAATGGAAAAAAGAGGGAAAAGTAAGGAGGGGGGTGAAAGGTTGAAAGGGAGGTTTTAGTAGAAGAGAGACAACCGAACCGAAAAGGTGACGATTTATGAAAGTCAAAAAATAGAGAAAAGGGCGGAAGAAAGGGGGAGCCATCAATCGTCGAACCTTTTAGTTCATGACTTCATTTCGGCTGTTTGGTTTGGTTTTGAAGGAGAAGAAGAAGAAGAAGAAGAAGCCATTTTTGGTTTAATCAACTAATGAGATTTTCATGTTCTCCTACATTTTATATGGTGTTTATGTGAATGCAAGCGTGGCAGAAAGAGAGAGAGGAATATGAAGTAAACAGAGAATGAAATGACTTCTTTGACAAAAAGTTCTTATGAAATCTATTGGTTTCTTAGAATATTTTGGGTTTTTCATTGTTTTGAGGAGTCCGCAGAATGGAGGCTGACCCCTGGACCTCGGGATTACTGTAGTTTTTTTGGGTCTCTTGGTTGTGATCGATGTTATTAAATCTAGACATTCGAATGAACTTTGACAGTCAAAATGAAGTGACTGAAGTGTAGGTGGGCCCAGAAAATTAGTTCCTTACTTCCGAAATGTCTCGGTTTGAATTCTGAAAACCGTCGAACCCCAATTTGTAATCTGACCTAACTGAAATTCAGAAAAGAGAGACAACCAGATTTCAACTACTTTTTCTAAAATCATGTCGCTTCTGATTCCCATCATGTTTTTAGTTTTCAATTTAAAAATTTAGATTTTTACTAACAGTAGTTTTCAATATTTTGATTCTGAGTATTATGCTTTTTGACAGACAAACCTTCTACTTAACCTTTTTCTTATTCAATCTCAGACTCTCTTGTTATTCACCTCTTCTTGTTATGATAGACAATTCAATTACAGTTATTAATTTCCTGTTTTTCTCAGAAAAACACACCTACTCTTTCCGCAAAACAGAAATGTTGCACACCATGAAAGAAGTCGTCATTCTCATCGAAAACTGACTGGAGTCAGTCGATTTTCTATTAATGTCAACTTCATTCGTGCCTCCTCCTCCTCCTCCTCCTTCTTCTCTTCTTCTTCCTTTTTTTCTTTTTTTTCTTTTTCTGCAACCACCCATTTTTGACTTGAAATCAGATCCATTTCAATAGAGAACAACCACCTCCTCCGTTTCCGAATGAATTCGAATTCCTTTAGAATAGAGATGACGTTGGGAAATCATTGAGAGCAGAGAACCAACAGATTTTTTGTATTTTGGTGGTGGGTGGGAGAGAATCGGAGAACCTTTCTATCTGTTCGGATGACACGGACTGTCCAAAGAACTTCTAGAAATTGTTTTGTGACTGAAAAAGCAGTCAACTTTCCTTGGGTTTTTTTCAGTTAAAGGAAGACCGCAGTGGAGTTCAATAATTTGAATATAGATGTAGTTTTGAATTCTGAACACTTTTTCTGTTGACAAATTTCTCTGAAAATGCCTCTGAATGCCTTAAAAATCGGCTTGAAGTAAGGAGATGATTATGGTAGAATTTAGCACCTCGGCAGCGGGGTTTTGGGTCTATGTTATGCAAATCTTCGACAAAAATTAATGAAGTTTTAGAATTAAAAATCAGAATTCTATGAATCCCAGGACCACCTTGGCACTGGTTACATGTCTTACTGTATCGTGTTGTCATGGAGTTCATTCTCTAAAAACTCACCTGAAGAGTACACGGTACAAATAAATTCCCAAGGAATTGACCTCAAATTCGAAAAATGGGCCGTCTCTGCCAGAAGTGAATTTTTATAGACAGATCTGGGAGGATTTTAAATTTTTGTCTTCGAATTGATAAAAGAACTGAAATATGTGATCAGGAACAGTTGAAGAATATTCTTCTGAAATCTAAACAGCTGGTTGTTATTAAATAAGAGATCCCGGTACCCACCAGGTCTCCCTACCAACTTGTTTTCCCAACCCCCCCGACATATCAGAAATCAAATCCATTTTCTTCTTGAGAATAAGTGAATTGAGCTAAACAGGTGTTTATTATCGATTCAAAACCTCTCTCTTTTCTCCTTTTTTCTTCATCTTATATAACCACAAGAAGCATTTTGGAGTTAATTCGAGCGGAAGACGCACTAATGCACGTCATTTCGAATAACTTCTCCAGCACATCTTTCAGTTATGCATTATAACAACTTGTTTTCTTTTTTCTTTCTTTTGTGTTTCAACTTCTTCTTCTTTTTGACTCAAAATGAATCCAGGAGCACGAATCCATCTATCAAAAACCAGTCAGTCAGGGGGGAAAAAGGAGGGAAGGAATAAGACAAGTGCATGTATAAATAAGTAGTGAAACGGGGGGATGTGTGTGTAGAAAGAGTAGTAGTAGATCATAAAAACTGAAAAAAAGAAGTCGCTCTTCATCGTTTCCTTCTCTTTATTACCTTCTTCCATTCCTTCCTTCTTCCCCTTTCAACTTCATCAACGTCATCTAACAGATCTCCTCCTCCTTCCATCATGTCATCATGGAACGACGCTTGGGATCGTGGCAAACAAATCGTCGGAGACCCATTGGCCAAGTGAGTCCTTTTTCTCTTCTAAGACCCCATTCAAATCGTTTCCGGTACAACACAAAAAAGGGAAACGGCCCGTGAAAAAGTCTCCTTCATGTTTCATTTCAGAATGACTGCAGCTGCTGCTTCAACGGTCACATCGGCTGCTTCTGCTGCAACTGGAGGACTCTCAGGTGCACCTCCACAACAAATGTAAGTGAAAAAACAGATGTTTTTGAAACGAATTTTGATCTGAAATCAGTTTCCAAAAAAAGTAGAAGAAAAAGAATGAAAAGGAAAAAGAGTATTAGTCATAGAACACTTCCGGTACGCTGCTGCATTGGATAAAGAGTCACTCCTTTGTTCTTTGACGCTACGATTTATAAGATATTCTGAGATTTTTTGAAAACTATTACATTTTATCGTTGATATATTCTTGTGTAGTCCGGTTGGAAAATTTTACAGTGCTGGCCATAAGTTTATTTTTTAAAATTGGCCATTTTCAGTTCAAATGGGTCAACTTTGGGGGTTCGTAGCAAAGTGGGGAAAAATGGTATTTTTCTAAATTTTTCAGGGCAGTTAGTTAATAGCTGTATTTACATTTTCTTAGTTGACAACTTTTCTCTAAAATCATTTCTAAGAGCTACACGGCTTGTTGAAAAAAATTTATTGAAATTTTGCAAACTATCATAATTTTCAACATCTTTTTCTTTAACGAGCCGTGTAGCTCTTAAAAATGATTCTAGAAAAACGTTTTCTACTGAGAAAATGCTAATCCAGCTATCAACTAACTGCCCTGAGAAATTTAGAACAAAACCACTTTTCCCCACTTAGCCACGAACGCTCAAAGTTGACCATTTTGAACTGAAAAAGACCGATTTTTTATGAACCTATGGCCAGCACTGTAGTTTTTTAATGTTGGTAGCTGGAACCTTAATTCAAAAGGAATTTCATTATCACCGTTTCAATTCCCATCAAAAAACTGTTCACTTTTTATTTTTGGATCCCGCTTTTTTAAAAAATTTTAATGAGAACATCCATAGAATTTCGGAAATCCCCTCCATTTTGGGCCTGAAACGGATTAAAACGGACATTCCGGTGAGGCCATTACTCTAAGTTCTAATCACATAATTAGAGTAAAAAATCACGTATCAAGTTCAAATTATCTCATTCTCATCATCTTCATTTTCTGACAAAGATCAAAGATTTTTCCAATTAGAAGAGAAAAAGAATGGAAACAGATTGTGTATGAGACCACCATCGAAGTGAAAACGAAAGGGAAAGAGACAGAAGAGAAAACTGTCTAGTTTAATTCAGAGATACAAAAAAACATCCATTTTCAGGCAAGAAGAAGGAAATGAGAATCCAATGCGAATGCATTCCAATAAAATCCTTCAATTCGTCGAGCAAACATGGATCGGAAAGTGTCGAAAACGTTGGCTATTGGCTATTCTTGCCAATATGGGATTCATGATTTCATTCGGAATTCGATGCAATTTCGGTGCTGCGAAGACTCATATGTACAAGAATTATACGGATCCGTATGGAAAAGTTCATGTGAGTTTTCTTTTTCGAGAGAAGATTCTATTGATTGAATTCAGATGCATGAATTCAATTGGACAATCGAAGAGCTCAGTGTAATGGAAAGTTCATATTTCTACGGGTATTTGGTCACTCAGATTCCTGCTGGCTTCTTAGCTGCAAAGTTTCCACCAAACAAGTAAGTGACCATTGATTTAGGGAGATGCGCTCTACCGAAATAATTAATGATTGATCTATTGTTTCTCTCTTTCAATCAGAGAACCTCAAGAATCAGAATCTGTTGACTTAAAGGAGGACTGAACTGGAATTCAATAATTTGTCTTTATATGTACTTTTTGATTTTGAACACTTTTTCTGTTGAAAACTTTCTCTGAAAATGCCTCTAAATGCCTCAAAAACTGCTTTGAAAACGTCGAGGTGATTGAGGTGGAAGAGTTTTCCGTAACCTCGGCCACGGGGGTTTTGCACCTTTTTAGGTGTTATTTTTATCTTTATTGAAAATTTCTTTTTTGATTATGAAAGAACATCTGCATTAAAAACATAAAATCGAAAAAAAATGAGGAAAATAACGGCTGCAGCGGTCACAAACCCCGTGGCCGAGGTTGCGGAAAACTCTTCCACCAGAATCACCTCAACATTTTCAAAGCGGTTTTTGAGGCATTTAGAGGCATTTTTAGAGAAAGTTGTCAACAGAAAAAGTGTTCAGAATGAAAAACTTCATCTAATTTCAAATTATTCGAATCAACTTCAGTCCTCCTTTAAACTGTTGCTTCCAGATTATTCGGATTCGGAATAGGTGTCGGCGCCTTCTTGAACATTCTCCTTCCTTATGGATTCAAAGTGAAAAGTGATTATCTCGTGGCATTCATCCAAATTGCTCAAGGACTTGTCCAAGTGAGATGGCCTAGAAACCCCCCTCCTCTAAAAGTTCTTCCAGGGAGTATGCTATCCGGCTATGCACGGAGTCTGGAGATACTGGGCTCCGCCCATGGAACGGTCTAAATTGGCGACGACTGCATTCACTGGATCATATGCTGGAGCAGTTCTCGGTCTTCCTCTTTCCGCTTTTCTCGTCTCTTATGTCTCATGGGCTTCTCCTTTTTATCTTTATGGTAAGCGTTTTATTTATTTAATTTCATACATAAGTGCACAAAAATACGAAAATAAAATCTAATTCCTCTGATTCTGAATAAAAGACCCATCAATCGTCGGTCTCTGATTCAAAGTCCATGATTCCATTTCAACGGCATCACTTGTCCCTTGCCAACTATCAGTCACCACTCCGTCTCCAGTGAAAGTAATCCTAGCTGGTCTCAGAATTCTTCGGTATACTGTAACTGGTGTTCTCTCTTTTGTCAGATATCCAGTCTCTTGGGTCGGAAGTCTGTCATTATCAAGAACATTCACTCGGTATCTAATATGTTGATTGTCGTCTGGAAGGGCTAGTTTTTGAGCTGCTTTCTGGAAATTCTCAATAGAGCGAACTTTCATCTAGAAGTATCTTACCATATCAACATTAAGTATCCTCCGAGCGACAACTCTCGGTTCTCCGGTCAAAATAACATTTGGAATCGATTGAATAATTTGAGAAGAAATAAAGTTCAAGAGAACAAAAAAGACAAAAGTGGACACAAAAAAGTTCATGTTTTCTCGAAAACGGAGAATTATTTCTCTTTTAAACCATTTTTCCAAAAGAAAAAAAGAAAATGTTCCGCCTCTTCTTCTATCAAAAAATGACTTCTTTCTCTTTCTTCGATGAGAATTACACTCTTTTCAAACCAAGATATCATCAATCACTTGACTGTTCTCTCTCTCTCTCTCTCTCTCTCTCTCTCTCTCTCTCTATCAAACAAAAAGAACAATAAGAGAGAAGTTTTTTTTTTCAGGAATCTGTGGTGTCATCTGGGCAATTGTATGGTTTTGTGTGACTTTTGAGAAGCCTGCATTCCATCCAACAATCTCTCAAGAAGAGAAAATATTCATTGAAGATGCCATTGGACACGTTTCAAACACTCATCCAACTGTAACTTTTAAGAAGAGAAAAGGGAGAAAACAGAAAGTTTTCATTTTCAGATTCGTTCGATTCCATGGAAAGCGATTGTCACTTCGAAACCCGTTTGGGCTATTATTGGTTAGTTTTAAATTTGGAAAGTCGGGCAAAAGGCGCTGATTGTCGGAGAACCCAGACATCTTTTCTAAGACAAACCCATTTTAAAAAACTTCGGTTTTTACTCTCTACATGCCTAGAAGAATCAGAAAAAGTAGTGTTCCAAACTTCACCGATACTACCGTAATCTCTGTCAATGATTAGATCATCTTCATGACAACATCGTAGTTTAGAGGAGGACTGAAGTGGAATTCAATAGTTTGACATTAGATGTAGTTTTTCTTTCTGAACATTTTTTCTGTTGACAACTTTTCCTAAAAATGCCTCTAAATGCCTTAAAAACCGACTTGAAATGAGAACATTTGATTATTATGGAAGAGTTTTTGCAACTCGGGCCACGGGGTTTTGGACCGCCCCAGTGGTTATTTTGCTTTTTTCTTTGAGAGATAAATTCAATAAAAATATAAAACTTTAAAGAAAGAAGAGAAATAGTCACTGAAGCGGTTCAAAACCCAGTGGCCGAGGTTGCAAAAATTCTTCAACCAAAATCAAGTCTCCTCATTTCAAACCGTTTTTAAGGCATTTAGAGGCATTTTCAGAAAAAGTTGTCAACAGAAAAATGTTTAGAATTCAAAACTACATCTGATATCAAATAAATAAAGTTCACTGCAGTTCTCTATTATATTAATGACTAGATAATTTTCAAAACAACAGTGTAGTTCAAATGACCAGTTTTTCACAAAATTATCATTATTTGGTCGTTTTGTTCACCTAACCTATAAAATATTTCAGTCGCAAACTTCGCCCGTAGCTGGACATTCTATCTTCTTCTCCAGAATCAATTGACATATATGAAAGAGGCATTGGGAATGAAGATTGCTGATGTAAGTCATTTCGCCCCCCTCCCCTTGACAACCAAAGAATGACCTTCCATCAATATACCATTTGAAATCGATTTTCTCTCTGATTTGCACGTACTGAAACGAAAACTAAAAACTTTGAGAGAAGAAGAAAGATAGAGATCAGTTTGTAGACGAAACTGTTTGTTAATTGAAAAGAATCAAGGTCTTTGGGTGTATTCAGTTCGAGGAAAATATTATTTCGATAAAAAATATAAAATTCTGAATATTGGAGAAACAACAAAAATAAATTTTTAAACTAACAATCCAGCAAAATAAAAAATAAAAATTGGAAATTCTCGAAATATCTTCTAGACCATATCGTACACCCAAAGACCTTGATTCATAACCAACCTGTTTCATAGTCTATAGTTTCAACAGTTCAAGAACAATTTCAACTTTTGATGTTTCGTCGATTGACGTCAAAATGAAAGAAAAGGGAAACTATTGTTCTAACCAGAATATCATGATTCCGAGACGAGATACAAAAAAGTTGTCAACTGATAAAATGTTTGTCTTGATTCGCACAATATTTTCTCTGTTGACAACTTTTTCATATCTCTTCTAGGAATCGAGATATTTCACTTCAAACTAGTATATTCTCAATTTTCAGTCGGGTCTCCTTGCGGCAATCCCTCATTTGGTAATGGGATGTATCGTTTTGATGGGTGGACAACTGGCTGATTACCTTCGTTCGAATAAGATTCTCTCGACAACTGCCGTTCGAAAGATCTTTAATTGTGGAGGATTCGGAGGAGAAGCTGCTTTCATGTTGATTGTCGCCTATACAACCAGCGATACAACTGCCATTATGGCCCTTATCGCCGCCGTCGGAATGTCTGGATTTGCGATTTCAGGTAAGTGCACGGGGAGATACAGCGAAAATGTGCAATCGCGCTCTGTTGCTAAAAAAATACGAGGTCCTAAATTTAAATTGTTCAGAAACTATTCCGGCTCACAAAATAAATTTTGCAGTGTTCCCAGTGATCTTATCTCAATATTTTCAAAAAATTTCCCGGAAAAATATTAGTTGCGCTCTAAAAAATTCAGTTTTAGGCTTTAAATGTAACACTAGTTCAACAGAGCGCGATTGCACACTTTCGCTGTATATCCGCGTGTAAGTGCGCTCCATTGATAATGAGATAAAATTTCAGGATTCAACGTGAATCATCTGGATATCGCTCCTCGATACGCTGCAATTCTAATGGGATTCTCGAATGGAATCGGAACACTTGCCGGTTTAACATGTCCATTTGTAACAGAAGCATTCACTGCTCATTCGAAACACGGATGGACAAGTGTTTTCCTTTTGGCATCTCTTATTCATTTCACTGGAGTCACTTTCTATGCAGTTTATGCGTCTGGAGAATTACAAGAGTGGGCGGAGCCAAAGGAAGAGGAGGAGTGGTCGAATAAGGAATTGGTGAATAAGACAGGGATTAATGGAAGTGGTTATGGAGCTGCGGAGACTACATTCACTACACTTCCAGCTGGAATTGAGACTTCTTATCAAGCAGCTCCTCAAGGTTTCGTTTTTTCGAGTTTCTTTTGCGCGCGCGTTGCGGTCGCGTCGCGGTTTTTTCGAAAATTTCGATTTTTTCAAATTTTTTTGGCGAGTAAAATGTCCGGGTTTCCGTAATTTTTATTTTGTGTTTTTTTCAAAAAATGGCGCGAATGCAGACTATTTCCCCGCGTCGCGGATTTTCAAGCTTTCAGAGAAAAGGCATTTTTCTCAACAGAGCGCATTTGCAATGAGCCAAATTTCAAATTTCCAGCTCCTGCTGCCACAAATCCATTTGCCACATCATGGGATGATCATGGATCTTCGAGTGGAGTCGTCGAGAATCCACATTATCAACAATGGTAGTCATTTATAGTTTTTTCTTTATTTATTTATTTTTTCTCTCTAGGATCTCTTAATCTGATCTTTTTTTCCATTTTGCGATCTCATATCTTTTTGCAATAAAGATGACAAAAAACAAGAGATTTCATGAGGAAATAACAGTTAACAAAAAGAAATAACAATGAAAACTTTGATAAAAAACACAACAAAAAAACTTAGAGAACATCCTTGATCTCCTTCTTGCTCAGCTTTCCTCTCTTGATATTCTTCAATAATCGGAGATCGTTCTTCGCATCGTCCTCCTCTTCTGATTTCCTCTTCAATGCTCTCTTCTCTTCCTCTTTTCTTCCTCCTCCTCCACTTCCATTTCTGAATCTTCCACCCATTCTCTTCAGTTTTCGAGCTTCTTTCTCTTTTCTCTTCTTCTCTTTTGCAGCCAATGTTTCCACTTTCTTCTCGTGTTTTTCCTTCATCGCAGTTCCACGATTCGCTTCGAGTTTCGGATTGGCGTACTTGATTTCAGATGTCTCAATGTCACTTCGATCGAATTGATCAAGATCTTTTCGTTGAGACAATTCTCTCATCTTTGGAAGTCGAAGAAGAGCATAGGAGTTGGCAAGTCCGACGACGTTCAGATCTGAAGGAATTGAGATTCAGAAGTGGCAAAAAAAGATTCTTACCATCAAGAGAGCAAATGAGGTGACAATCATGCTTGGCATACGATTCAATATGACTGACGAATGCCCTTGTTCCTGCCTCCAGAATCGCCCGATCAGAACATTGAATCTTGATCATTTTCTGTCTTAATTCCTCTGCTTTTCTTGATGTATTCGTTGGCACTTTCACTGCTTCTAACTTCACTTTCTCGTGATTATCGAGGAAATTCACATAGGCGAGTTGTTCGGTGGCAATGAGAATCAAAGCGTTTCCTTCTCTTCCACATCTCGCAGTTCTTCCCGCTCTGTGTACAAACCAGCTCGAGTGTTTCGGAAGATCAAATTGAATGACCCAATCGATATCGGAGATATCGATTCCTCTGGCCATCACATCCGTCGAGATCATAACTCCATTGGTATTCTCCGAGAATGCTTTGATTTGAGAAGCACGATGTGGATTTGAACATTTTCCGTGGACGGCGAACAAAGGACGTTTACCCAGACATCTTTCGAAGATCTTTTGGAAATAAATAACAGAATTACATGATGGGAAGAAAATGAGAATCTTTTTGTCGGTTCTCTGACGAATGAATTCAAGACAAACACTCGTTTTCTCGTCAGCCGGACACTCGACGAAATAGTTTTTGAGAGTGGAAGGAGCTGCAGAGTTTCTTTCTTGTGACACTTTGACTTGTTTCGCATTTCGGAGACCGAATACCATCAAATCGTCTTCTTCTTTCACTTGAGTCGCAGAGAACAATCCAGTACGACGTTGTTTTGGAATACACGAAAGAATCTCTCGCATGCTGAAAACGAATATTTTCGAATAGAAGTGGAAGTAAAGAACATACTGGTCCTCGAATTGAATCTCATTGAAACGATCGGCTTCGTCGATGACGAGTAGCTGAACTGACTTCATTTTTCTGGCGATGAGTGTCTTCTCGTGTTGAATGATTTGGAAGAGACGTCCTGGAGTTGCGACGAGAATATTTATACTGAAAACGAAAATTGATTATGAAAATTTAAAAAAAGACTGTTTCTTACTTCTTGTTCTTGAACATTTTGATGTTCTTGTCGACTTTTTGTCCTCCAGTAACCGTCTCAACAGTCAGATTCAACTTCTCAGCGAACGGTTTGATGACTGTGACAATCTGACTGCAAAGTTCTCTCGATGGAGACAAAATGAGTGCTCCGCAATCTCCTGGCTGAAGCTTTGCCGTTTGAATCATTCTGATCATTGGGAGAACGAATGCAAGTGTTTTTCCAGATCCAGTTGGTGATTCGACGACGACATCTGACAGATTGAGAAGATGTGTTCCGGCGAGAACCTGCAATTTCTCACTTCATTTCTGTTTCTTTTGGTTCCGCGCAGCTGCGAGGCGGCGGAACAGGGTGCTTCTTCTCTTTCCCTCTCCGCCATTTGTCTGCGTCTCCCCCCAGTCACTTGTTATTCCTCGATCAATATCCCCTCGGCTCTTCTCTTTCTGACCTCTTTTCTACTTAAGCATTATTTTTTTTGGTTTTTTCCTAATGCTCTACATTTTCTCAATTTCCAGAACAAAAAATGAATAAGCCAAAACAAGATTGGGGAGCGTATTATTATCAGGGAAAGCGGAAAAATGGAAAAACGCGAATGATGCTGGACGTTGTTCATCAGATGAATCAAGCGATTCCATCTTTCAATGAGCTTTTTGATGAGGTAACAACCTCTTTAATGGCTATCATTTCTAAAAACGTTCTAAATTCAGGAGTCATTCTACGTCTTCGCATTTCTCGTCGTTATCGTTGCAATCATTTTCGTGATAATTATGGCAAAATGTTGCAAAGTAAAAATCACAGAATACGACATAGACATAGATCGAGAATGGAGAGATATGACACCTGCTAATCCATTCCGTTTCCCATGGGATGATGCCAAGAAGGATGCTGCCAAATTGAAGAAAGAATGAATTTGTTTTTTGCTCACTTGCTCATGATTTCACTTTGAATAAATGTTTTTTACAAACCTGTACATCTGTGAAAGAGTTGTAGCTTTTATCGAAGACTTCAAGAACTTCTGGACCAAGTTTTTCACGATATGTTTTGGTTGCAACTGCGCCCACTTTTGAAGTCATTTCGACGTCTGAAAAGAATAAAACATGATTAATAGAGATTCAAACAGACACGTTCAATGAGAAGAAGCATATAAAATCTAGATTGAACAGTGAAAAGAAACATCATTCGGTTTCAAAGTTTTGGAAGACCAGAAAATCGTTCATTGAAATGTTTCAAAGGCTATATGAAAATATATTGAAGTTTAGCATTGCTTTTAATTTTCTACATAAAAAATTAAAGATTTTTTCGACAGGAAACTTTCTAGAATGCAAATTAAACAAACGCAAAAACCTTCGAAGCAAAATTTCTCAGCGATTTGATTCGTATGAACAGTGTATGGATAGTGGAATTACAGTGTAGGAATGGTGGAGTAACCTACGTGTCAGCTTGTTTCTACAAAACGCTTACATTGTTCCTGCAAACCAATGACGCGTTATAACGGAGCTTCGTATTGTATGCTGTTTAGTTGCATTAATATCGGGTTTAGAAAGCGAAAAGAATCGAGTTTAGATAGAATTTATTATGAAGAAGGATAAATAACAATAACAAAACAATGAAGGATTTAACAAAAATAATACAAAAAAAAGAATTCAATTTCAAGGAATGAAATATCTCACTGATGTGTCCTCTCAGTAGTCATCCACGGGAAAACATCCATCTTCAATAACCTCCTCGTATTCTCCGTATTGATCACGTGGATCTAGTGGCGGTTCCGACATCCCCCGATCGAAATTTGGAAAGATTTCTTCATCTGCTCTTCGATTTGCTTCGCCAGTTGAAAATTGAGACGAGGCGGGTGTGTTCTGAAACGAAATATCTTAGGTTCCTTTGCATTTCGCTCGATTTACCTGGTTTTTGACGAAGATGTTGAATGTGTGTTCGTACCCATCGAAAACGTGTGTTGTTTCTTGAACAGCCATCGATCGGACATCGTGTCTGCATGTAAAAATGTCATTATAAACATAGTTACGTTTTAAAAACTCACATCACTCGTTTCAATTTGTCTGAGACAACTCTATAAAACTTCTCAGCGTCTGTTTGAAGATTGTGAAAACGAGCAACTCGTTCCGTTTGAGTCTCACCGAGTTTTCCTGCGAGTCTGCAACTCATTATAAGAAAATCGGTAAGAGGGATAAAAGCTCACTGAGGATTGACATGAATAAGGTCCTCGTAGGAGAACGAAGGATACCGGAGCGCTGGAGGATATCCGAATGCCGTCATCGAGAAGTCTTAAAAAAAGAATAAGGTTTTCCTCATTAAATCGATTACCCATCAAGAACTGGTGAACATTTTGAGGCAGCTCCAGAAGTGCCGTTTTCGCATTTTTTCCAGCCACGTCTCGAATGGAATATCTCTGATGTTCGGTTGGATGATCCATAAGCTAAGAATGGAAAGATGAAAGTGGAATGGTTTTCAACATACTTGACAAAACACGTGTCGGAGTACAACTGAAATCGAACGTTGAAGAGATGGAGGAGCAGGTGGCAAGGTACTTGTAGTGACAATTGTTTCCACCTGGAAAGTGATGATATATATTAATACCGAGGAAAAGGTAATTCCTTGAATGGAAAAGATCCTTTGAACGTCAAACGTGTAGAAGTGAGGGAGGGTTTGATTAGAAAAGGAGTTGGATTCGGTTGATTGTTCTTCTTGTGATTTTGCCCATTCCTTTTCTTCTCGATATTCATCTTCAAATTGTATGATTGTTATTTTCAAGTGGACAGACATTACCCAAAATCCTGAAGCTATTTGAAATGGTCGAGGCGAAACCGTTCCAAAAGAGCTGATACTCGGTTTTACACACAAATCAAATTTCGAAAACTGAGAAACTGAATTCTAAACGCAAGATGTGTCTATAAATATATTGCAACCACTGAAAACCTCATAGGTTGCAACATCCAGACGGTTTGCTTCCTCGTATTTCATCAAAGCAAGTCTTCTCCATAACGGGCCGATAAATGGAAAGAAGAGAGATCATCGTGTGGCAATCCATTTGCCTGTAATAGTGAATAACATCAAGCCTTTTACAATGAAATTAAGGTCAAATGAACAGCCGGAAAGAGTCACAAGCGAGTTACTAGCACCTGATCAAACTATTGGCACTCACCTCAAGATTATGATGATACCCATGAGTTTCGATAATCCAGTTTATCTGATTTGTTACTACTTTTTCCATTTGATTTTTGATTGCATAAGTAACAATCGATGTTCTCTGTGTTGAAGCCCCTTTCACACAGTTTTGGCTGTAATTTCATGAGTTAATTCTTTTCATTCAAAGCTGTCGTTACCTATAATAATCGCATTCAACTCGCATGCAGACTTTCTTCGAAGAAGACAACCGGTGAAAACATTTGGAGCAAAGGTTTTGAGTTTGAGGCTCTACAAACTTCTCGAATGCTTCTTTTTTGGCATCACTCAATTCGGTTATCTGTAAGAATTGTCTTTTATGATATAAGTTTTCCTGAAAACCTACCGTTACACTTCCTTCACTGATGAGTTTTGCAGCTTCAAAAACAAGACGTATTGAATTTTCAGATAAATTGAGCGGTTCTAAAAGTCTCGCAACTTCTAGTACAATAGCACGACATTTACTTTCATTATTGAACGTCGCTTCATCACCTGAAGTTTTTAATATTGCAATCTTGCACCGCAATGTTTCACTGCCATACCAAAAAACCTATCTTCACAATCCATTTCTTCAATGTCCGCATACTCCCATTCATCGTTGAATTCTTCTAATCCTCCATCATTCTCAAATTGCACTTCGTCTTCTGCAGTTGATTGACTTTCACCACGTTCCAATCCAGTCGAAACAATCGGAACCCCCAAACCATTCAGTTCGTCGTCTGAAATTTGTAGTTTGTTCCATTAATATTCTCTTTCTTACCGTAAAAATCCTGGTTTCTCCTTTCTCGATTCATCAATTACTCGAATTAGTACAGTTATAACTATTCCTCCTTAAATTTTTTCTTTTTACTTTTAACTACCTTATTTATTTCTATAAATTTTTTATTGTGTGACTTAACAATTCTTCATTCGTTCTACTATAATTCTGTAATCCTGTATTTATAACTCTATTTATACAATCAAGGTCTACACGTTTATGAACGATGCTCCGCAATAACGCAGCGTATAGCTGTTTAACAGATTTTCGGCGACATTGTTTTGGAATAACATTGTCTTTCCAGTGTTCCTCCAAAACGCGTATTTTACACTGTTCATACGAATCAAATCGCTGAGTAATTGTTGAGAGTACGCAAACACCGTGGCATGTTCTCTACATACCCTGCATTCATTCTCACGACACTTCTGCAAAACGTGAAAAAAAACAAAAAAAAAAGAATCATATTTCCACGCGCGTGATATTTAATGCTTGGTCTGCAAATTGTTTGAGAAGTGTTGACACTAAGACGATTTACGAAGTTTTTTTTGAGAGCTCTCCAACTTTTCGGTGCTCCAAAAATCATGTAGTTTTTTGTTTATCATTTTCCGGACTGCCCATTGTGAACACTGTATACAGTTGATGTTGTGAGCTCCTTCTATTCATACTTGAGAGCTTTACAAAAACAAGTTAGTTTTTCAAAGTATCCCAACGTATTCAAATCAATTTTCAGAATGTCTCAAAATAACGAAATGCATCCTCGAAATCCGTACAAAAACAAACCTCCTGATTTCAAAGCTTTGGCTTTAGAATACTCGGATTTCCGAAAGTTCTGCAACTACGTAAATAATGGAAAGATCTCATTCGATTTTCGAGAAGACGCAGCAGTTCGATGTCTTACACAGACATTATTGAAAAAAGATTTCAGTTTAGACGTATGACTCTAGAAATCCATTTGTCTCGAAAAAATATTCGGCTTGCAGGTAATATTGCCCACGGGTCATTTAGTTCCTCGCGTCCCGCAGAAACTAAATTATTGCCTCCTCATTGACGATATCCTTCGAGCAAACGAGTTGACCAAAAATGTAGTAGGAATCGATATTGGCACCGGAACTTCATGTATTCATGCTTTAATAGGAGCTCGTCGTTTCGATTGGAAGTTCGTAGCTACAGACGGTGACGAAAAAGCTGTCCAAGTTGCTCACGAAAATGTCACTCGGAACAAACTCGACGGTTCTATTTGTATTTTTCATGTGAATCCAGCTGTAAAAACTGTACTAATGGTGGGAAAAATTTAGAAAAATATCTCGATGTTCACATAAATATCTTCAGGATGTTATGAATTCAATGTCAGATAGAGTCTTCACATTCTGTATGTGTAATCCACCATTTTTCGAAAATTTTGACAAAGATGATAGATTTTGTCAAGAGCCATCTGTATCGGGAGAAACCTACTCAAATCGGGTTGATTCTGACATTCGAACCTCCACATTCAGCTACTTTCGCCTCGATGGCTGAGTTATATGTCGAGGGAGGAGAAGTTGCTTTCGTGAATCGGATTATTGATGACAGGGTGTTTTTGAGAGAAAGAGTCAAGTATGTTATGAAAGACATGTTAATGTTGGAAAACCCAATAGATTTCAGAATATACACAACAATGATTGGTAGGAAATCGAGCTTAAGGCCGCTACAACAACGTTTACAACGATTTGGAGATGACATCAAGTTTATGGTTTCTCCTTTAAATCAGGGAAAAACGAAACGATGGATGCTTGCATGGACATTCTCAAAGTCGTTAAATCTCACAATTGTAATCTTTATTTTCAGTCCCGATTCCACTAACCTAGTTGTTTTTCAGGAGCGACCTGTTTTGCTAAATTGCTCAAAACCTGGTTTACCTAAAATAATGCGAGAGATAAGCCGATTGAATGGACGCCTAAGACAAGAAACACCAACGGAATTCATTGCTGAATTCAAAAATATTACTTGGACGAATCAAAGGGCAAGAAAAAAAACTTCTGCCTTTCTGATGGAGAATTCTGCTAAACGACCAAAGTTTAACACTTCTAATGTTGCCTGTAAAGCGAGTTTCGGCACTGGGATTCTTTCACTGATGCTGGAAACTTCATATATTCTGAAAGCTATCCAACATCTGAAGCCAATCTGCGGGATAATGCCACGCAAGCATATTACCCACTGCCGCCTGGTGAAATTCCCCGTCCAATTCTTCGAATACGTGTTCATGTGAATTCTGAAGACGCACTCGATGAAATACAATTCGAATTGATTTCCGGTTCTAAACATCATCTTCATCAGCTAGTACAGTATTTGAAAAATTTACTTTGCTTGAAAACTTGACATGTATAATTTGCATTATTTGAAAATAAAGCTTTAACTCTTTTGATTTACCACTTCGTTTGCTACACTGGGGTCATTCAAATCTTAATTTCGGGAGGCGGCAAAGTAAACCCCCGTGAATTTGCTCTCATGTTCTATGTTAATAAACAAACCATTCGAGTTTTGTCGCATTTTTTAAATACGAACTGTTGTATTCCATTCATTATATTTTCTTTGAAGAACCTGACCGGTGTTTTAATGTGAAATCTTCTGTGGATCCCAGCGCAGCGCACTGAAGTAGAAGGAATTCAAGTGTGCCCTAATGGACTCGTCCTTGACTGTTTCATAATTCGCGCCGACGCTATTTGTTCAGTGTTTTTCATCGTTTTCGTGACTTAACTTATCTGCTCTCGTTTCCTTTTCCTAAATACGACCAATTTCAGCTTATAACATCGCAATGAGTCGGGTTGTAAGCCGGACAGCTCCCGGCGGGGTATGTGTAGTGAATAAGGATGATTTCATAAAGTCTTTCAACGACGTGCCGAAAATTGTAAGCCTACAGTTCTAAAAGCCAAACGGAACTTTTAAAATTCAGACTATATCTTCTCTTTCCGATGTCAAATCAAAAATTGATCAAGCGATTACATCATTGTCGAATGGCCAAGAAGATTGGACGAAGAGAATGAATCAAGTACGATGTTCTTCAATCAAATGTCACTTTTAGATATGAGAACGCAATGATTATGTAACTTCATGCCTATGAGACAATTTTCAGTTAAAATCAATTCGCTCAATTGTTATTCATGGTGAAAACGTAGTCGGAAAAGATCAACTTCTCGGTCAGCTCATTCGTCTCACTGATTGTCTCGATCTTTCTGTCAAAGACCTTAGGTCCCAAATCCTGAGGGAAGCGGCTGTAACCTGCAGTTTCCTTTTCGAGCGATATGGAAACGACGTCCACCAGATTGCTGAAAGATGTCTGCCTTCCGCGTTCTCACAAGTATCTGTCAGCACAAAAGTTATGGCCACTTCAGGAGCGACTCTGACCATGTTTATCGTTCAGGTGAGATTACGGTATAAAAAACTAAGCGAGTTTGTTTTTAGTATGTACAAACGAAACAAATCTTCACTTGCATCACTTCATATTGCACATCAAAGGATAAAAACCAAAGGAGACAAGTATGCAGCTTGATCGAAGTCATCATTGAACACTGGAATGAAAAAATTAAGAAAACCTTCTTGCCACAAGTTTGCGAAATTATCAAGGCGGCAATTTCCGATGCTGACCCGGTAACTAGGATTTCTGCCAGAAGAGCTTTCAGTAAACTTGATTCCGCTCATTCAGAAGAAGCCGAAAAGTTGTTCGCGTCAGTCGATCCATCTAAACAGAAAATGCTGCGTGCTTCCGATGCGGCAACGTCAAGTACGAGTATCAACAGTGAACGTGGAACTGCGCCGTTCCGGTCAAAACTCTCTGCGGGAAGCATTGGAGGGATCAGAAACGCACCGAATATCTCATCGAGTAAGTAATTTCAAAAAAAATGTTCATTGTTTTTGATTTTAACAGAATTCTTGGCACAAAGGAGTGCTTCTGCTATGGATACCAAGCAGATCAATCGCATGACAACTTCCGTATCCTCCAGAACACCAAACACAAGACCAATGACAACAAGAACATTGTCAAAAGTTGATACATCTCCTGGCGGTTCTAAGTTTACAAGGCCAACAATTGGAACTCTTGGTCCACGAACTTCTTCCAATCTCCGAGCCCGAGGTAGCGTCCCAACTTCACAACCCAGCTCGAGGAACGGTTCTCCTCCACGTCGTCCGTCGACTACTGGTACACTGTCTGCTGAAATGCAACGAGTGAAATCGAATCTCGGTTCAAGTTCATTTGTTTCCTCATTGACTTCTGAGCAGGCAGAAAATCTTCAAAAGGCTATGAATACGGCAAAAGAAAGCCTCGGACAACCATCACGTACAGAAGACGATGAGTTCTTGCTGCCAAAGCGTCCAAAGCCTAAAACTCCACAAAAGAACATTGTTGATATTTCGAGAGTCGAAGCAGTCATTCGAGCCTGTTCATCGACTTCCGCAAATGAAAAACGAGAAGGGATTAAAATGTTGTCAAGTATCGTTTCGGAACCGAATTTGAAATCGATGGAAATAAACAATATCGGAACTGTTTTGAACAGACTTCTGGGAGAAGCCACTAACCCGGTAAATATTAACCAATAAGAAAACAGTTTGATATTTTGAGCCTTGCAGATTGTTCTGGAGTCTGTGGCATCATTTGTGACGACACATCATTCTCGTCTCTCGGACTGGCTCAAGCTTGGTCTCGCTAAAATGTTCTCGAAAAAAGGATCCGAACTAATGTTGAACATGAAGAAACAAATATCTTCTACTATTAACTGCATTTTGGCATCGTTCGATCCGAATTTACAATTGAAAGCTACTTGTGAATTGATGTGTGATCCAATTCACTTATTAGCACCAAAAGGACGTGTTGCCATGCTTGAATATCTGACTGATTTACTGGAGAAACACACGGAACGTGGATCGTCTTTTAACACAAAAGAAATGAAAGCCACAGTTCTTAAAATGTTCTCGTGGATGACCGATCAACGAAATGGGTCATTGATCATGCCTGTAAGTTTAAAATAAAAATATGAATGCACATCCGCAAATTTTCAGCAAAGTGAAAAGGTTTTATGTGCATTGTTTGCTGTGAACGCCGCCGACTTCTCGGCACTGTTCAGTGATTTCAATCCGGACTACCGAGATATGGCTTACAAAATACTAAAATACAATGGACATCACCAACACGCTCCACCTGTTGAAGCTGCTCCTGTTGGAGATGAAGCGAGTGTGCGAACGAATATTTCATCTACGGCAGCTCAAATAGAAGACTTCGTGGTCTCTAGAAATAAAGATCTGGCACATGAAAAAGCAGCTTCTCCTAAGGGAATCATCTCTCCTGCATATAAGAGACCTGATGTTGAGCCTCTTCGTCCATTAACTTCAGAGATGAACTCGCAGCGCAGGGATGAAGAAATTAACTTCAATGAATCTTTCGACCGTTTAAAGGTGAACAAATGTCGCCGAATTATTTTATCACATTTCAATGTTTTAAGCTTAACTCCACTACACATCTTATCGATGACGTGGCCGAACAAGGCAGATATGTTTCTACAAAACTTGCCCAAATATCGGACCACTCAGGAGCAGAACAATATGATGCCCTTCTAGCAATTCAGACAATGCTCTGCGAAGGTTCCTTTACACTCTGGGAGCAGAACTTCGCTAAACTTCTCATTGCTGTTTTTGATGTTCTCACGAAGAGTGGGGCCGATTCCAACAAAAAAGTGGCGTTGCGCGTTTTAACGAAAATGTGCACCTCTCAAGCATCGCGTTTATTCGACTCGACAGAAATCGCAATCTGTAAAGTTCTTGATGCAGCTGTTAACTCAACAGACGGAGCTATGAATGTGACAGCTGATGACTGTTTGAAGACACTTGCTACACATCTTCCGCTGGCAAAGATCGTAAATATCTCCAAACTTATTTTGAAAGAGGTTTGTACTTATCAGTTGCTGGATTATAATAACCGCTCTAAAGGATATTCAGGAGGCAGTTCAAGAAGCAAAAGCAAGTTTAGTACTGAAAATGATGACAAGAGTGTTCGAAAATCTTGAAGCAGATGAACTGAGCCCAGTTATCGACGATTTAGCTCCGTGTGCTATTCAGGTTGGTATAAAATTCTGAGTAAAACTTCAATTTGCTTTACAGGCGTATGGTTCTCCATCATCATCAGTTCGTAAAACAGCAGTTTACTGTTTAGTTGCAATGGTGAATAAGCTTGGAATGAAGACGATGGAACCACATTTGCAACATCTCTCTTCTGGAAAACTCAATCTCGTACAAGTATATGTGAATCGAGCGATGTCATCTAGCTCTCATTCTCATGTATAGATCAATGACAAAAGTTTTCCTGTATTCCATAATATAATACCCCGTATTCGGTTTTACTGACATCGTACCCCGCTCATATTCATCACTTTGTAAAATAGATTGTTTTTCAGAGCGGGTATTGTCTATCACTTTCTGCTCTAATTAGCATAATTTCTCCCACTTCCCCAATCACTTTCTATATTTTCTTTCAAGGCTAATGAAGCTTTTTATTTATTACGGAGCTTCAATAGAGTGGCACTACTTAGAATCAAGAAGTTTCGGAGGAAAAAATTTCGTCTTCTTCCTCATAAGACATTGTTATATCGTAGGTTTCTCTGGAAATCAAATATCAATTATTTGACTTCTTTGCTTCTAACTCACTCAACATCGTCTGCTGGAGTTAGGCTTAATTCAGAAAGCCAATGAAGAATTCGTTGATATTCTAGAAAAGTAGTTGTAACTCAGATAAATTTGAAACAAATCGTTACTTTCTGGTTCCATATTAATATGCGCTTCCTGGTGACAAGCCCAGCTTGCGACTTCGATTCTTGGTTCATAATAGAAGTGAGGATCAGGATAAAAGTATTGATTGTGGTTATAAAATGCCATTGTCATTATAATATTGTCCATCGATTGGAGATGATATCGGCTAAAAAACAAGAATTTATTCATAAATGATCTGTAACATTTACCAGTAATCAAGTGCATAATGTAATGGAACGAGATCCATGGAAGGTGGTATTTCAAGAATCTGAAATATAGAATTAAATTGGTTTTCGATTACAAAAAGAATCAACAGACAACATGTGTATTAATGACGTTTTGTATAGCACTCAAGTAATCTTCAACACAAATAACACGACTCAGACAGATTGAGACAGTCGGTCTGTTGTTCTGAATAGTTCGAATCTCATTAATTTTACGCAAAAGTCTAGAAGTGATTGTAGTTTGTTGAGTGGAACGAGTAGAAGAGAGAGTAGGCATCTTTCGAGAAAGTGACACCATGTACGGAACATCAAATTTGAATCTTTCACAACAGACGGATTCCAATATACACGACGCATACGATGTCCTTCTGAATTCTGAATTCTCTAATTATCTTCAAAATGAAAAAAACATACGAAATTCTTCGACACTTTCCATTTTGAAACTTCTCGTTTTGGAGGGAAAGAACCTTAAAATTGAACTAATTTTCCCATTGTCCATCGAAATTGTTATGGTTTCAGCAGGTATATTCGAGCCATCGTCCAATTGAAAAGTCTCATCTGAAGTGACAACTAAACAGAAGCGACGGAGATGAACATTCTCAAGAGTACTGTCTCCGAGAAATAAAAGTTTATCTTCGAGTAATTGCTGGGCTTCATCTCTTCGCATTCCATGAATCCTTTCGCGATCATTGATTTCCTTAAACAACAATATCAGGTTGAGTCAAAATTATTGTACCACTTTCGAAAAAAATTCAAGTCATGATTTTTTCGTTTCTTCCGAATATCTGTCAGTATATTCTGTATCACAACAATGGACACCCAACTGACAACCGATGTGAAAAAAAACATGAAGCATTTCGATAGCTTCTCAAAGATTCTAGGCAAAACAGAACATGTGGTACAATAATTTTGACTCAACCTGATAGAACGCAGTTAACATGCACTCATTATACCTGTAGAAGCCTAGAAGTTTTGTAATACGAATTACAATCCTGAATAGTTCCATTCTTAATTAAACCAGTTCCATCTACCTAAAAAGAAACAAATAGTTAATAAATCAATGAGAACTCTCACTTTGTGTCTTCTATTCTTTTTCCTTCCTCCACGTTTTCTTTTGTTAATGTTGTTGACGGTCCCAGTTCCGTCTGCTTGCTCAGCGTCATCATCAATGTCATCAAAACCGGTGAATCGAATTATTCGGCTTAATTCGGAAACCTTGATGCTCATTGCGAATCGAAATTCATAATGTGAAGATTTGAGACGTAGTAAAATTTTATCCGACGTGGGGTTTACGTGGAAAACAAAAATTCACGAAATTATTCAACAAAGACAGAACCGGTAGAAAATGAAACACAACGATTTTTTAATGAAAATTCATGATTTAATAGTCCGCTTCCGATTTGGTTTTTAGGTAGATTGGTTATAGTGAAGGCTGCTCTGCATACTTTGCAAATTGGTGTATACTGACAGAGAACCGATAAACAGATGGAACACACCCATCCAGACGAAACGAGCGTGTGATGACAAGCACATGACGCTCGATAGTCCACAGACTGAAAATTATGATGGTTTTTGACGTTATGATTAGTTTTAGAGTTACTTACACTGTGAGAAAGCTTCGAAAACGCTGTTCTATAAGATGGATCAGTGAGCATATTAGTCTGAAATATTTGTTTAATTTGATGAATCTGGTTGTGCTTGATAGTTTTCTCCTTTATCTCACCATCAAAATTTTCAGTAAATCATGTGGCTTCTGTGCGTGTGAAAATGATCCTCCTGTAATGTCTGCAGCTTGTTGAAGTATTCCTCCAGTAGAGTCGTCTCCCATTGAAACAACATCTACACAGATGCATTGTTTTGCAGCAGAGAAAAACAGATTCATAAGGGATCCTATGAAAATATTGCTTTTTTTGGCTCAATATCCAGAAGACATCACTCACCATGTTCACTTCCCATAATTTGAGTCATCGAAATCACAACGGCCCTGCTCGTCATTTTTTCCTTAGTTGAATCGGATTGATCACTGTTAGAGGAGGAAGCAGCAGGTCCAAGTGAATCGTCACAGGGATCAGCAGTTGCTACTCTACTATGTTTCTTCATGTCTGAGAAGCGAATATTCACGAAGAATTACTTTTTCGAACTCACGACAAAAGGCATGAGCCAAGGCAGGACCAAGAGGAGCTCCAATGACATCATCATCGTTATTACAGTCGTCCATCAAGATTTCTCTCAAGCATTCAACCACAACGTGTGATGTGTTTCTGTTCTCTGATCTGGCAGATGAATATATCATTTTCTTTTCAACGTTCTTTCCATATGCAAACACGAGAAGCTGATTCGATGCGGATTGACCAAGATGGGCATTACAGAATGAGACCTCAAAAAATGTTTTTTTTTATTGAAAGAACTTCATCAAATTCTTACGATCGCGCGCAAAATGATTCCAATGGTGCGATCGCCATGTTGACATGTTAGTTTACCCCAGGAACAAGAAGACGCTTCTACCAGTACTGAGAGTGTGCTCATCTGTAAAATTTCTGACTTTAACAATGTTCACTAAATTTGTTATCGGAGGTCTTTCGAAGCCAAAATTTGTTGAGAGTACGCAAACACCGTGGCATGTTCTCTGCGTATCCTGCATCTATTCTTACGACACTTCTGCAAAACGTGATGTGGAAGGCCCATCAACCTCTTTTTATATTAAATTTCTTGCGGTTTTCAAATTTAATTTTTTATTGAAAACGTACAAAGATGTTTTAATTATTTATTTTTTACTATGATTCAACAAACGTGTTTGTTTTCTTCTATTAAAAAAGTTTTTATACAAAGAAAAATGAATTTGTCGCGATAAGTGTTCGTTTTTCAGACACAATGACGTACTTCACAAGCTGGGATGAATTTGCGAAAGCCGCTGAAAGATTGCACAGTGCAAATCCAGAAAAGTGCAGGTTTGTGTGCTATTTTCAATTTACATTGCGGATTCTAACCCGATTAATTGGTTTTGACTCCAGTTGTCATAAACTTTGCTCTTCGAATGTGTAAAATTAAATCGCAAATTGATTTTTCTTTTCAGATTCGTGACCAAATACAACCACACAAAGGGACAACTCGTTCTGAAGCTGACCGACGACATCGTCTGCCTTCAATACAGCACCAATCAGCTCCAAGACGTGAAGAAACTGGAAAAACTGTCGTCGACTCTTCTTCGTAGCATCGTCACTCAATAAGTTTCTGATTTTCAAGTATTATTTCATTTTTCAATTCCCTTCAAAAATTCTATTTATTGAATGAATAATAATTTTTAAATATCTGTTTGTGTTTTGCGTGAACTAGTGACAATTTCCCAAAAACATAAAACCAGATAAAAGGAAAAAGAGCAAAGAAAGAATCAGTTTTTGATCGAAACATCGGACTATCAAGCAAACAATGTCTCACCGAAACAGTCGTTCTCGCAGACAACGAAAGTCGCGTTCAGGAAAGAATCAACAAGAATATCCAATGGTTTCTTTCGATGGAGCCGAGGTCTAAACCCTCTTTCAGACACATTTCAGCCTCTAATTTCAGTCTGTCGATATTCCGATTGACGAGGGAAAAAGTCCAGTGAAATCTCGAATGTCTCTCGCTTCGAATCCCGATGATTTCAATTATCTCGATGAGATTGCTCTTTTGAAACGCCGTCATATCAGTAAAGACGCTCCGAAACATCCATACAATCGTCAGCCGCCACCGCCATCGACCAGTGATTCTTCTGTTCTTTTGTCTCGTTCTCCGTGTCCGGCTAGAAGCCCCGCAATCATGACTTTTATGGGAATGGCTACCGATAAAGAAAGAAATTATAAGGTCGGGGAAGATGGAAATTTGAAGATTTCGGATATTAAAGGAGGCGGTGAAAGGTGGAAATAGACGGGGACTTTGAGAACTTTTTCATTTCAGAATTGAGGTGTCGACTCAGAAACAATACACTGTCTTCCAACAGGGAAATGGACAAACTTGCCTTTTCACATTCAAAAATTGAAAAGGAGAAAGAAAAAAGAGAAGACGGATGAGATTTTTTTATTGATGAATAAATATTTCTAGATGTTTCTTTTGTTTTTTTACAACTTATGAATCTACAGATTTCTTAAAATGGTTCGAGGAGATGTCATCTGTTAAGTACCAAGTAGAGCGTGGAAAATAACAATTCAAGCATGCGCCTTTAAAGATACAGTACTCCAGAATACAATTCTTCTGAAGAGTTACTTCTTCATTGTTCAAGTTACAGGCATGTAACCAATCGTGTAGTTCTAAGCGGGTTCAGTTGTGATCATTTCCAGTTCTAATGCGGGAAAGCACTGAATTAGGACGTTCACGAATTGGTGACACATTGGCAGACACTTATCGGTCACCAAAGACTATTCTTATATTCTCAAAGGTACAAGTAAGAAAGTATTTAGATATGATAACACAAGTTCAAATGAATTTATCCAGATGCAAACCAGAAAATGGTAGAAAAGAACGAAGCAAAGAAATAAGCAAAAGCGAAAAAGATTATTATTACATCTCCAGTGGTGAAGTCTTTACAAGCGTACCAGTACCAAGAAAAAATAAACAAATAATATGGAATAATACCGATTAATTTCTGTAGAAAGACGAATTTTATGATGGAAAGAGTGGAAAATGAAATTGAACTAACCATGTAAAATCGAGAATCTTTCAATTTAATTGATTTCTGTTTCAACGGAATCACTTGTTTCAAATAAAAATCAATTAGATTTTTCTGAATATTCATCATTTTATCTGGTAATGCAGTTTCATTCATTCCATTATCATCCATATATCCCATTGTATTATTCTGTTTCTTTGGGGGATCATCATGGATAAGATTGAATCTGAAAAAAGGTGTCTTCAGAAACTATTGTCAATTCGGAGATAACCTGAAGAGAGGTGTCATTTCTATCATATAGAACATCATGAAGAGGTACATCAATGAAAATTGTTTCAAAGCGCAATCGATCTCGAGAGGCTTCACATAGTTGACATATTTTTTATATGGGACGAGTATAATAAAAGCGACAATCCATATAGTCAAGACAAGGGCTTTCTGGAAAAATAATAAGTGGTTTTATAGTGGAGATATATAAAACAAATCCATATTTTAACTGTTCATTAATATTCTTTTCACTTACATTAAAACAAAGTCTCACTTCAGAATCATTGATACTCGCTTTATAATATCTTTTCATCTCCATCAAATCCATTCCCTTTTCTTCTAATTCTATGAATTTTTCTTCGCATTCTAAGTATACGGTATCTTTTAAAATGAGATTGACATGTTCAATCATCGCTTTTGCAGAAGAGTGTGTACTCTCTGGATTATTGGATTCAGAGATGAACCATATCATGTTTTGAACAATTATTGAGAGAGCAAATTTCGATTGACTGAATTTTGGAGGTGGTTTCGATACATCAGGACCATTTGTAAACACTTCATGAGTCATCTGGAAATGTTTGAATTCTAAGTTGATGTAAGAATCTATGATACAATTTTAAATAATAACCGTCTAAACGCAAAAATCGATGAGAATGGAATAAGCACTGTACCTCTGTTCACAGGTTAATACAGTAATTAGGGTTCAATGAGAGACTGTTTTCTTCTGAGAGAGTGGAAGAGAATTATGAAATCTCACAAGACATCTGCTCCGGAGACACCGTTCTTGATGAGAAATAGGTATCTCAAAGACAAACCGACTCGGAAATGAAGACTCTTGAATCTACGTGATACTTGACGGAAAACAGAAATTGCAAAGCACTTGTTTTCAACAGGAAGTAAAAGAAACAAATTTATATTTTCCAAAAAAAGAAATTCAGTTCAAACGCTTTTCAAACGCAACGTATGCATCATAAAGAAAAATGAAAGAATAGTAGATAGCAGTGATCAGAAATGGAATCAGAGGGAAAATGGAGATGATTTTCTGAAAATATAAATTGTATTCTAAGAAGAAAATTGGAAGGAACTAACCATTCGGATTCGAGAATCATTCAATTGAATGGATTTCTTTTTCAACGGAAACACTTGTTTCGAGAATAAATCGATCACTTTGATCTGTTCTTTCAAGAATAACCTCGACAACTCTCCATCGCTCATTCTTAGATTTTCATTATTTCCCATCAAATTCTTTTTTGTTTCACTTGTCATTTCATCCGGAGAATTGTCATCAGAATGTTGATTTTCCTTCCTAGAATATAATTGACCAGTGTATAAAACTCCTAGATAAAATAGGATGACTGTAGTTATGAAACAATTAAGAATATGATCATCTTCTTCAGGTTTCTCTGCATCTTTTTTCTCTATCTTGAAGACAATGTACATCAAAAGTCCACAAATCCACATAACCATTGCAACAATCTTCTGAAATTGTTTCATTTCGGAATAAAATTTTATAAAACGGAAATGAAAACCTACATTCCAACGAAGATTGACTTCTGATTCGTTGACAACATTCCTATAATAATCTCTCGTTTCAATCATTTCCATTTTCATTTCGTCTAATTCTGCTGCTTCCTCTGGGTAGAATTTCAAATATTTCGTCATACAATTCAGATTTTCAAGAGTGTTGACAGCATACCAACGGGCGGAATCTGGTTTCTTTGATGTCGAAATGAACGAAATCAGTCCTCGAACCAATTTAGATTGAGAGAATCTCACTGTCATTGGTTCTCGTAACTGTCTCTTTTTATCAGAATCATCTTTTGATATTATTGGAGTCATCTGTAAAAATGGGTTTTTATAGGATTACAGAAATATATAGAAATAGAAAGAGAAGAATTCTGAATACTATTGATTGAAAATTCATTGGGGAAGATGACATGGGTGCAGAGAGAGAGAACCATATGCCAAGTTAATTACTCAGAGATTCCATCAAAAGGATTATTAATCTTATAATTATTCAGCAGAACGACATCGGGACACGTGTTTCAATTTCTCAGATGGCATTGATAGATGGATTATTCCATTATTAACACTTTCAAAAACAACTGACTGATTCACAGATTCCAATGATATTCACACACTGGTTAAGTACTATAGAAATCATAAAAATATAGAAATTAGAATAGACCGAGATAGCAAAAAAATACTATCTCCGGACCAGATGTCTTGTGAGATTTCATAATTCTCTTCCACTCTCTCAGAAGAAAACAGTCTCTCGCTGAACCCTAATTACTGTATTAACCTGTGAACAGAGGTACAGTGCTTATTCCATTCTCATCGATTTTATACATTTGTTTTAATGATTAATATATTTTTCAAATAACTAAGAATTCAAACATTTCCAGATGACTCATGAAGTGTTTACAAATGGTCCTGATGTATCGAAACCACCTCCAAAATTCAGTCAATCGAAATTTGCTCTCTCAATAATTGTTCAAAACATGATATGGTTCATCTCTGAATCCAATAATCCAGAGAGTACACACTCTTCTGCAAAAGCGATGATTGAACATGTCAATCTCATTTTAAAAGATACCGTATACTTAGAATGCGAAGAAAAATTCATAGAATTAGAAGAAAAGGGAATGGATTTGATGGAGATGAAAAGATATTATAAGGCGAGTATCAATGATTCTGAAGTGAGACTTTGTTTTAATGTGAGTCAACGAATATTAATGAAAAAAATGAAAAATAGATTTGTTCTTAATATTTCCACTATAAAACCACGTATAATTTTTCCAGAAAGCCCTTGTCTTGACTGTTTGGATTGCCGCTTTGGTGATACTCGTCCCATATAAAAAATATGTCAACTATGTGAAGCCTCTCGAGATCGATTGCGTTTTGAAACAATTTTCATTGATGTACCTCTTCATGATGTTCTATATGATAGAATTGACACCTCTCTTCAGGTTATCTCCAAATTTTCCCAGTTTCTGATAACATTTTTCTTTTTTCAGATTCAATCTTGTCCATGATGATCCCCCAAAGAAGAAACAGAATAATACAATGGGATATATGGATGATAATGGAATGAATGAAACTGCATTACCAGATAAAATGATGAATATCCAGAAAAATCTAATTGATTTTTATTTGAAACAAGTGATTCCGTTGAAACAGAAATCAATTAAATTGAAAGATTCTCGATTTTACATGGTTAGTTCAGTTTCCTTTTCCACTCTTTCCATCATAAAATTTGTTTTTTTTACAGAAATTGATCGGTATTATTCCATATTATTTATTTATTTTTTCTTGGTTCTGGTACGCTTGTAAAGAATACTTCACCACTGGAGATGTAATAATACTTTTTTTCGCTTTTGCTTATTTCTTTGCTTCCCTCTTTTCTACCTTTTTCTGGTTTCTATGCGAAACTCCTGTCTAAATAACAATGAATTACTTCTTTTCCAACGACTTGTTCTACTATCCTCGTTGTTCATGAATACCGGTTTCTGGTTTTCAACTGGATAAATTCATTTAAACTTGTGTTATCCTTTTTAAATATTGTCTTACTTGTACCTTTGAGATATAAGAATACACTTTGTTGACCGATCACCAATTAGTGAACTGTCCAACATTCAAGAGAGTCCCCAGATCTCGCTGCAATCGGGGGCCAAATGGCGCAGTCGGTTGTGTGTACAGCACCGATCTGTGAGGTACGAGCTCGAGATCGATCTCCCCCCTGGTGTACCCAACCAGAAAAAGGGTAGTGATGTAGTCCATTGCGGAGGAGGAGGGCGGAAGACCCGCCCCTAACCTTTTATAATTTCAGAATTTTTGTTTCAATTTTTTCGATTCGCTGTAATTGATACCAATTGAATGAATATAGAATGAATAGTTTATCGGTATTTAAACATAATTTCATAAAATAAAATAATAATACTTGTAAAGTGTGTTTGTACCTAAAGTCATAAAACACTAGGATTTGAAGGCATCGGTATCGAGAGAACAAAATGAACAATTAGAGAGAAAAAGAGAGAGAGAGAGAGAGAGAGAGAGAAAACGTATCCCGAAAAGAAGAAAATTAGAAGATCTGAATTCGATGATTCTCACGATCAGTGACAACAATTGATCCGTCGACAGTAACACAGACATCTTCGACTCCTTTCAGTTGTCCTGCTCCTCCACCCCATGTTCCGAATGAGGAAACAAATTGCCCTTGAGCGTCGAATATTTGAATTCTGTTGTTTCCCGAATCGGCGATTATTATGTTTTCCTGTGAGTTCATTTCTTTTTTTTTTCGAAAATTCTAACTTTATAATTACCTGCGAATCAATAGCAATTCCACGTGGGAATTTGAATTGTCCACCATGGAAACCTTCTTCGCCGAATGAGAACAAATGGACACCGTGTGGATCGAATACGCTGATTCGATGGTTCGATGAGTCTGATACGTACACCTGAAATTGAAGGGAGATTAAGAAGAGAGAGAGAAAGAGAGAGAGAGAGAGAGAGAGAGAGAGAGAGAGAGAGAGAGAGAGAGAGAAGACATACGTGATGAGTGATTCTGCTAACTGCAATGAAGAGTGGACTGTTTAATTGACCGGGTAGATGTCCGAAAGATCCGAATTTAGCGATGAATTGCCCGTTTTTGTCGAATACTTGCACTCGGTGATTGTCCTTAAAATTTTATTAGAGGGTTTATTCTGAAAACTATTGTAATAGTTTTGGACTATTTTTCTTAAACGAGGACCAAAATCTGGAGTTCAATAATTTGTATTTAGATGTAGTTTTTTATTCTGAACAATTTTTCTGTTGACAACTTTCTCTAAAAATGCCTCTAAATGCCTCAAAAACCGCTTTGAAAACGTCGAGGTGATTGGGGTGGAAGAGTTTTCTGCCAGACTCGGCCACCGGTTTTGTGACCGTTATTTTTTTTATTTTTTTTTGATTTTATGTTTTTATTGAAGTTGTTCTTTCATAATCAGAATACAAATGTTCAATAAAGCGAAAATAACGCCTATAAAAGTACAAAACCTCCGTGGCCGAAGTACATAGAAAATTCACCCCAAATCACCTTGACATTTTCAAGCCGATTTTTAAGGCATTTAGAGGCATTTTCAGAGAAAGTTGTCAACAGAAAAAGTGTTCAGAATTCAAAACCACATCTATATACAAATTATTGAATTCCAGTTCAGTTCTCTTTTAAAGGATTTTTTTCAAAACTCTTTCTATCTCTAATTTTCGTAAAAACAATCAATTTAAACTTAGATTAGGCTCCGCCCACTTTTCTATAGTTCAAAATATCAGTTAAATGAGCGGAATCAGACACCAATTTCCAGACTTTTGTCACAAAAAATACCTTATCAGCAACATAAATCGATCCCAAATCATCGACTGCCACTCCCCACGGATTGTTGAATTTAGCGTTTCCTTGTCCGTGTCCCCCAAAAGAAAAAAGAAAATCTCCCTCTAAACCGAACACAGAAATGCGATGATTGTATCTATCGGAAACAACAATACGAAGTTTCGAACTGGCAAGACCGGCCGCCGAGTCAAGTTGACCGTTGCCCGATCCATAACCACCGAATTGACGGACAAATTTGCCATCTTTATCGAAGACACAGACACGATGATTAGACGAATCACAAGTTGCAACAAGACCACCGGAAAGAGCACAAATGCCACGTGGCCAATTCAATTCGCCGTCCTTTGCCCCTTTCCGACCGAAGACCGCCCGTGGACGACCGCGAGCTCTCCATTCACCAGCCTCACGTGAAGCACTTCGGCCTCTCTGCCTCATCACAGCCAACTTCTCTTTCTCTTCGTCGGTCGTCGTTGACGAGTCTAAACGAGATTGACGTTCGGCGAGAAGCTGCTGCACACGAGCACTTGTGAACTGTGCCTGTAGGTCTGGATTGGTGCGCGAGCGTTGGAAGCGTTGCCTCCGACGCTGCAACCACGCAGGCACGACGATGTCGCTCTCGTCTTCCTCACCTGTGAAATGTGTGACTGGAATGGCGACTTGTTCTCCGGTGGCTGTGTTTGTGGTTGTGGTGATTGGGTTGGAAGAAGGCAGTGGTGCAGTCAGAGGAGCAGATGCAAGTGATTGTAATAAAGGGGCATTTTGAATGAGTCCTGTTCCAGGAATCATTGTCATCAGTCCATCGTCTCTATTGACAGATGCCGCTCGACAAACTATTCGTATTCTACCTCGATTCGGGGTCACGGGAAAATCCTCTCCTTCTGATTCTTCACTGGAGACTGCTCGAGAGGCAGCCTGTCGTTGTTGATGAGCTCTTCGAATTGTCTCCACTTTCTCATTCAATGAATCGTCATTACTTGATTGCTGACGTGGCAGAGGGGGTTTCCGCATCGGAATTTGTGGAAGTGGAGCAGGTTCCTCATCTCTTCTTGTTGTTTCAGATGATGGAGGTGGCAATGGAGGTTTACTGGCTGGTGACACAGTTCTCGGTGTTTCAGTATTCGGAACAATTAGACTAGTTGGCCGGGATTTCGATGGTTCAACAGATCGAGAGATTCGATCAGCTGCCCATGGGGATGTTCTGGATGAAGAAGAGTCTGCGATGGTAGATGTCGTCAGAAGAGAAGGTGCAGCAGATGAATTACGGAGTCGATTCCATGCCTCCTCTTCCAATTGTTGACGTCGTCGATAGCGGATCGATGATTCGTCAGGTTCAGGATTACGGTGACTGAAATAAATGGGTTGGAAAGGGAAAAGAAAGAGTAGAAACTGAAAGTGAAAAGACATCGATTAACATAATAATGAGTTTCTAGCTACGAAACGAAGAACAGTGAGTTACAGTATACCATATATACTAAAAACCAAATTTCTAAACAAATCTACTAAAAAACAAAAAACGAAACCACAAAAATCGAAGACGAAGAAATGACCTTAACAATTAGATTTAGTTATTGTTAGACATCTATTCTATATTTTCTAATCTATAGTTAATCAGCGACACCAACTAACCTGTGTCTCGAAGAAGTTCGATCGTTTTCCCGTTCTCTCATACTCGCTCTTTCGTCTGCTTTTACTCGATAATTATCACTTTCCAATGGAAGACGGAATGGTCGAGGGAGATAGGATTGTTCAAGTGGAAGGTATCTGAATAGAAAGTTCTAGAAAAGATCAACTATATCTTTCCCTTACCTTCCAGAAAACTGTGGAACCAAAACACAAAGTTCTCCAGAAGTCGCAATGGCTGCTGGCAATTTCGCCGCATCGTCTCCAGCCGAGAATCTCAGTTTTCGATTGAAAAGTTCATCGGCGTCCGGCTGGAAATTCCTGAGATATTCCAATCCTTCTGTGAATGTATTCTTCATTCTGACTAAATCTGCATCGTCGATTGCACATTCTCCCTGTAAATCTGAGAGTTCTCTAGGGTTACTGTAGAGGAACATACTTTGATAGCAGCATCAAGTCTTGAGACTGCTTCACTCATATTCGAGCTCTCGATTTCTAGAACATCACGAAGATTGCTCATCGTTCGACTTTCGGTTGCTTGGAAAGTGTCGATTTCCATTAGGAAATTATCTTCTTTCTTTTTTAGTTCACGTTGGTATCTGGAAGATTAAATTTATGGGATGAGCCCAGATCCCTGGGGTCGACGCTTATGGAAGTTCGATGTTTTCAAGCCCACTTTTGAGGCATTTAGAGTCATTTTCAGAGAAAGTTGTCAACAGAAAAAATGTTTAGAATTCAAAATTGTCTTTAAATATTATAACAGTAGCGTTGAAAATTATATAGAAAAATTGTTTTTTTCAGTTGATTTCAGCGATTTTAGGCCATTTTCAGGTGCCTGGTTCTCTGATCTTGGGTTTCTGATTATTTTGAAAATTACTGGAGACTTAGAACTGACCTTTATAAAGAACTTTACATTCACACAATTTTTCAAAAAATACCACATTCTTTTTATTGGATAAATTCTGAGAGACACTCCATTTTTGGTTATTTTAGTACTGAAATTGAGAGAAATTCAGGTGTCTCTCAGAAATCGTCCAACAGAAAGAGAATGTGGCATTTTTTGAATTGTGTGAATAAAAAGTTCTCTATTAAGGTCTTTTCTAAGTCTTCAATAATTTTCAAAACGATGGGAAACCCAAGATCCGGGAACCAGACACCTGAAAATGGCCAAAAATCGCTAAAATAAAATAAAAAATCAATTTTTCTATATACATTTGAACGCTACAGTAGATTTCTTTTCAATCCTCTTTCAAGTGCCCGGTAACTATATAACACCAACCTATGAAAATACTCTTTCACTTCGGCTTTCGTCGTCTCACAATTCAAAGTCATCATATCGATTCCTTTCGAAAGATTATCCGACGCTTCGGTAATCCGATTGGCGAGTCTCTTTACTTGATTCAAAAGTCTTGACATATCTCTCTTAAGCATGTCCATATGAGTCTGTCGACACTCTTTACACGCCTTTCGATCACAATGTGCACATGGTTCACAATCGGCTTTCTCATCACATATCTTACATCGTTCCAAGTTATATCTGTGAATGTATTCTTCAATTTCGGCCGCCGATTCGGGAGTCGCTTGCAAATGAATCTCGAGAAACCCGGTTAGTGTGTAGTTTGGCTGAAATCAATTCCATTTTCAGATGTTTCTTCTTCTGATTTCTACCTGAAAAGCCTTGACTCCGTCGTATGGAATATTGTGTTCTGCTCGACATTCTGGACATTTTAGATTACGGTGTAGAGTGTCTGCACAACTCTCCAGGCAAGGATAACAGAAAGTGTGTTGGCAAGGAAGTAGTTTCGGTTGTCTGGAAAAATGTGTCAATATTTCGACTATTTCACAACATTTTACAAAAATCATAAAGTCATCCTCTCTTTCTATCTCATCTCTCTCTCTCTCTCTCTCTCTCTCTCTCTCTCTTTCTTTCTTTTATCCAAGTGTAATACACACACACACACTTTGCTTCTTCAAAGATGAAGCAACCCCATAGAGTTTTGAATGGCAAAATAGTTTGAAATTGGCGGAGAGAGACGGAATAAAAAGATAAAAGTGAAGAAGAAGAAGAAAACGGTGGGGGAGCTCCCTTTTCTCTCTTTCTCTCTCTCTCTCTCTCTCTCTCTCTCTCTTTCTCTCTCTCTCTTTCTCTTTCTCTTTCTCCGGTCAATCCATCCGACGAGTTGTAAAACAGAGATAGGAAAGCCGTTCGTTCGATGGACACGAAAAGTGTTTCGAAATTTGAAAATGAATGAGAGAGAGAGAGAGAGAGAGAACAACTGGAGTGGCGATAAAAATTCAAGTGATTTATTGAACTTTTCTCCAGAAATTTCAACATAAATTGAATGTGTATATACAAAATTTATTGCGCGGAGATCAGATAAAAAGTAAAAAAGTACAGACATCCAACATGGTTTTGGGCTAATGTCGAGTATGTTCCCCTACAGTAACCCGTGAGAACTCTAGATTTACAGGGAGAATGTGCAATTGACGATGCAGATCTAGTCAGAATGAAGAATCACAGAAGGATTGGAGTATCTCAGGAAAAAAAGGTCGATGAATTTTTTCTCCAATCAAAAACTCAGATTCTGGGCTAAATAGCAGTTTCTGCAGGTAGTCGGGCCTAGGTAAGGGAAAGGAAATCTTTGCTTTTCAAAGAAATTATACCGGAAAACTTGAAAATAAATTCTGGACAGCTTTAATTTTTCAAATCAGGACCTTACTAGCTAGCTCTTTTCAAAGCTCGCTCTGGCATTGCTTGATCCTACCCCAATGTCAAAAATTTTCCATTACGGTTATCCTTATCAGGTTTTAAAACATGAATGAGCTATCAAAAAAATCTTTTTCTGAGAGAATTCAGTTACTTCTTAAAACCTCTGATTGCTCTTTTTAGAAGCTTCATTGTTGTCCAATCAACAGGCCCCCAAAAGAATCTAGCTGCCACCGATAAACCATCCCAACCAATCCACGTCATAATCTCGTTATCTATTGACTCAAACTCAGATTTCTTCCTTCTTTTTTTTCCTGACTACCTCCCTCCCTCTTATCCTCTTCTCTTAACAGACTACCTTTTGTCGTGATTTCATTCTGTTGATCACTCAAAAAATCTTCATTCATTGTTGTTGTTTTCCCATCGAAAGATGTGCAAATAAGACGTTGTTTATGCCTTTTCTCTACAGTTCTGGATTTTGGAAATCTGGTCTTTAGGAGGTACTCAGAGGTCATGTGATAAGAGAAGGAGACACACACTGGTCAGTCACACGTTCTCTCTCTCTCTCTCTCTCTTTCTCTCTCTCTTCTTTTGTTTTGGTTTCTTCTTCCCAATACAAACTTTTTCAAAAATGCGAACAGCTGATGAGATCACACACTCTTTTTCTATCATACACAGACAGAAAGAAAAACTCACTTGTACCGATCGAGACAAATCGGACACGTCAGCAACTGCTCGATCTTCTCAAGAGGGTTCACGAAATCAGCTGGTCGAGATGATGGTGGACGTGACATCAGCTCGCGCATCTGAAGAAGTGTCACATGAGTTTTGTGTTTTTATGATGTGTCGAATCGGTCACAATGAATATCCGATTTCGAAAGTCTAGAGTTTTTTGCTTCTAAAGTTTCAGGAACGTTTTTTGTTTTCAGGAACAACTTTTCGAGCAAAAACCGATTTTTTTTCTGGGTTTTTGAATCTAATGGTTTGAAAAGAATTTTTAAAATCAGAAAATACGGAATCGATAAGGAAATGATCCTTGATTTTCCGTTGGAAAAAGTTAATTTTTTTAGCTGGAAAATTTTCAAAAAAAATTTTGAACTTTATTTATTTAATAAAGGCTATGTTCTCTAGCACAAAATTCAGAAACTTCCAGAAAAATATTTTCAAAACTTTTAAAAATTCTTGGAAATTCCTCGAATTCATGAAAAAAATCCTAAAATTTCTAGAAATTCCGATTTCGAAACCCCGTCAAAAATCTAATTTTTCCATATGAAATCTTACTTTTTCGCGAGCTTCTGCCTCATTTTGTGGAGAACTGCTCATGAGGAAATATCAGGAAATTAGGAATAATATTAAAATAAGAAAACAAGAAGGAAATGGAAGGTGAAGGATGATTCGAATATAATAATAAAGTGGGGTGTACTTGGAGAGAAAAGAGAGACGGGGATGAGTAGTGTGCGGAGTGCTCCCGGAGGGGAGCCAATCCAAGAGAGAGAGAGAGAGATTTGAGATTTTAGAGATGTTAGAGATATAATTTGAGAGAGAGAGAGAGAGACGCCCACAGGGAAAGAGAGAGAGAGAGAGAGAGAGAGAGAGAGAGAGGCTCCCACCAGCCAACAAATACTACTCTCTCGGGGTCGTCTCAACTCCTTCCGAGACATCAATCGGGAAGTGCGTGGGGTTTCTGCGCGGATTCGAAACCTTTCCCGAGACTACTTTTTTTTTTTGAATCTCGGTTTGTTTGATTATTTACTCATTTTCGAACTGATGGAAGATTTTGAGGAAGAAGAAGATAAAAGAGAACTGGTTTCAAAATGGTTGCAAGAGATAAAGGAAACAAATCTGAGGTTATGGTTAGAGGAGACAGTCGGAAAACTGAGGTCAAATCAAAAAAAATTGTATTGAAATAAATTCTGTGAAAAATACCGTAAGAACGGACTTTTAGGCAACCAATTTTTATTTTTCTTACTGAAAATTTATATGAAGTTAGTGTATTTGACCCTTAGCTCCACAGTAAAGTTCACACTAGAGCCTTTCGTAATATTTTGGTATGGTAGTCTGAAAACTGACCATTGGGGACAGGCCTTGATTGTAATATTAAACCTGGAGGTTCTGTAATTTGAATTAATAGTTTTTCTCAAGATTTTATGAACTTTTTTCAGAACATTATCAGAAATAAAATTATATTTTGCATCATTTGTCACTTGCTTGTCCTTTCGGTTTCTCACCTCCAGTTTCAACAGAAAGTATACTTCTCTCGAGAACAGCACCTGTTGTTTTTTCTTTTTCTTTTTTATCAACTGCCGGTTCACATTATAAAGTTCAATATTTTCCTGATTGATTATAAAAATAAAGATAAAAATCCGTATGAAGGTGTGGGAAATTTTTATTATAATTACATAAATATATAGATGGATTTTTAGCAGTACATTGGATCAAACAGATGACAGTTTCTGAAATCATTACAAGAACCTGCCAAAGTCTTCATCGATAAAGGATCCGGACGCTTGGGGCGCAGTCACTTTGAGTTCAGTTGGCTTTGCGATCACAACATTAGAATTCAAAATAAAATTTTTGATAAATAAATTTGAAGAAAAACTCTTAACCACGACTTTTTAAAATCCCATGCTCCCAACCAGCCCATTTTTCTTTGCATCTTCGGTAATGAGGAAAATATGTAGACATATAATGGTGACTGCTGAACCTTTGAGAAAAAAGTAAGTTCGAGTTTTTGATAAGTCAAAACTCAAAGTTCACTAACATTATATCTCAGTATAATTATACATCTGCAGACATTTCTTTCCCAAAAAAAGAGAGAATCGAGTACATATGAAGGTGTGTGAAACTCCGCCCCCTTTTCGTTTCTATGACAATCACCCGTTTTTTCCGGTCTCTCTCTCTCTCTCTCTCTCTCTCTCTCATTCCTTCCCTTATTCCAAATTCAATCATAAGTTTTTGTTTGTCGTCTGCTCTCAACTAACCGAAAAACAAGTCTTTGATATTTATGAAATGGTCATTTGCCGCCGCTTTACTCTTTCATTTCTATCATTTTATAGTTGGGGATGGTAAGTGAAAAATGGATTCAGAATGAAGAAGAGAAAGGATTACTGTAGATTGTTATTGTCCATTATGTGAATTGGATAGACTTCCCGATAACTGTACGACAATAAATGGACATATTCAAATGGGATTAGAGTCTTCAATGCCCCCATTCGAGGTTTCTCTCTATTAAAAGGGCACCTGAAATTAAGTTATTTTAGATGGTCGAATACAAACTTAAAAATGTGAAAAAGATAATCGGGTGTATAACAATAGCGAATTCCGGATGGACGACTCTTTCTCTTTTCTCAAAACTCGAAACAATCGAATATGCTCAGACTGGAAATTCGACGACTTGTTCAAGTAATTCTGAAAAAAGAAATTATCCAATTTATTCGTTATTTCAGCATACGGAAATATAATAACAATTGCGAGAAACAGTCTTTTGCGTAGGTTGTATTTGACAAGTTTGAAGAATGTAAGAGTAAATAAAAGAAGGAATAGTAATTCGATATATTTGCAGGTTATTGTCTCAAAAAAGACAGAATATGGCATCTATTTGGTTGATAATCCATCTTTGTGTTTGACTGAAATGGAGTTGGAAAAGTTTCTTTTAACAGAGAAATTCTATGCTCCACATATTAGAATTTGTGATCCAACAAGTAGGTTTGGGCTTGATTGGTAAAAAAAATGGGAGAGAGGCTTGGAGTTCCGAGATTTTTTAAAATAGAAATTTGATCGAATTTCCGTGATTTTTTAGTAATTAAAATGTTTTTTGTAAGGTGAAAGATTCACATTTTTCGAAAAAAAAAGTACTAGTTAAAAAAAAATTTTTGGAAATGTTCAAAAACTCAAAATTTTTGATTAAAATAGCTTTTGACGAACATAAATAAGTTTGACGAACAAATCAATTGAACCAGAAAAATTAATCTCGAAAGTTCTTTTCCACATATTTTTTTTCATCAAGCTATAAATTTTTCCTTCCGGATATCATTTTATATTTGACTTTTTTGAGTTCGAAGTATGATTCAATCCAATTATTCTCGAAACTTCCGTTTGAAATCCCATTTGATTTTCAATTTCCGTTTTCCCCCATATTTTCAGAAAACTACTGTAGACTCGATAGTTTCGACTTTTTCGACGAGACAAATATACCATTTGGATGTCAAGTTTTAACGGATTCTCTGGTTTTAAATGGAACGAAAGACATCAATGAAACTGATTTTGAGAGCAGGTAATCAGGGATCGGATCTGCCATTTGAGAAGATTTATTTCCAGATTAAAAGATATCGAAGAGATTTTCGGTTCAGTGATTGTCTTCGAAAGTGATGTTGTCAGTCTGAAATTTCCCAGTTTATGGAGAATTTATAACTATCAACGTGAGTTTTTTATCCTTTTCTATTAAAAATCAATTATTTTTCAGCTGATCTCCCAGTTATTTTCCTTCAGGACAATCCAAATCTTCAGAGTATCGAACTCTCGAATCTATCTTCTGTTCCATATTTCGGAAAATATCCAGACGTTCTCTATGCATTTTCGAATCCATTACTCACTCAATTATCACTTGACACCTGTGAAAACTTGTCGAAACTTGGTCAAATTACAATTGGAGAAGTATCAGATTCTATTTGTGGTCAGTCGAATAACACCTGTTCATTCAGAGAGTCTCTTGATTTCAGATAACAAAACGATGACAGCAGACACTCAAAATCAGAATCACACGATGGAATTTCTTTCGGAAGGAAATGGAAAAACAGGAAATAATTCGACGACTTTGAGTTCTGTCGAAAAGGTGAGCAATCGGAATGTTTTTTTGAATTCAAAAGATGGAATTGAAGGGTGAACCGCCATCTACAAAGGACAATTCGAACTTTCGACATTTTGAGACTTTGCATTTATTTATTTGCCTATTTTTTTCTTTCATTGTGGTATTATAAATGGTTTTTGGGTTTACAGGCTTTCTCTAGTTTTATTTTTTAGAATAAGAAAACAGAAAAGTAGGGAAATTTATTTTCATTTCAGAAAAATCCGCTCTATCGAAAAAAAATTGTAAAGAAAGATTGTAGAGAGGGTGTTGACAAAAATTGTTTTTGAAAACATTTTAAAAATGCCCAAAAGTTCTGAAAACTTCAAAGATAGAAGGGAAATAGCCACTGGGGCGGTCTAAAACCCCGTGGCCGAGGTTGTAAAAATTCTTCCATCATAATCATATCTCCCTCATTTTAACCCGGTTTTTAAGGCATTTAGAGGCGTTTTCAGAGAAAGTTGTCAACAGAAAAAATGTTCAGAATGAAAAACTACATCTGATATCAAATTATTGAACTCCATTACCCGTTCAAGATTTCATTCAAAACCAAACAAAAAAGATGATCATAAACCATAAAGATCTTCATAATGATTATTATTATCATCTTCTTCGTGATGTGGTTCATAAGCAATCATATACTCTGACTCAGGAACAATTGAATCCAAAAGAACAGGAAGAAATATTAATCCGTGGAGAATTCCCAATCCGACGACAAAGAATACGGTATTGACAAATGTCCGAACGATGTAAGAATGGACAAATGATAGAAGAGAGACGCCGATTGCAGTGGAAAGAGCTGATTGTAATATAGGTTCAGTCATAACAAGAAGACATTTCTGAATAAATAATATTATATTTTTCAAAAGAAATCAGAACCTCTAGACGATTGTCTCTTTGAATAACAAAATGGAATGTGGTATGGGTGACATAGTCGACGGAGAAACCGACGCTCATTACTATTGTTATCATTGAAATGATATCTAAACGAGTGTTCGTAGCTGCCAGAGCACCAATTACTCCGATATTTACTGAGAGAATGGCAAAGGCAATACACAAAGCAGATACGGGACGGGGTACCTGAACTTGCATTATACGGGGAAGGATTTTGGAAAGGGGAGAAATATTGCACTTATCTCGGGAAGGGGCAAAAATAAAGAGTTGAGTCAAAAAAAGAAGTTGCTCAGCTTAAAATGGTCTACATTATTGTCTCTTGAACCATCTCTCTAGCTCCGCCCCTTTTCTAGATACAGGCTCTCAAAGAGGAAGGTGCCTGAGAGAGCCCACCTTCCATTCTCAAATCGCACCTTTACCTTTGAGAACCTCTACCTCGAGAAGGGGCAGAGCTAGAGAGATAGTTCAAAAGACAAATACGTAGAGAATTTTAAGCTGAGCAATTTTGCCTCTTAACCCGACCTTGTAGAGCTTATGGTTTTTGAGATAAATCAGTTTTTCTTTCGGTCGTATATTGAAAATTCGAAAAATTTGTTCTCATTTTTTCAGAAAAGAGTTTTCTTATTTTTCGACTGAATTTTTAGATTTCTCCTTAGCAATATAAAAACCTTGAGATCCTCTCAAAAAAGAACTGATAACTCACCATCAAAACACAAATGGATAACATTGTCAAAATAGCGGAAACGACATCAACAATAACATTATATACAGTAGTCATCTGTTGATCGACCAAAAGAAAACTGGTATCATAGACGAATCCATTGAATCCACTCATTTCCATCACTTTTCTCATGTATTCAGCTCTCGGAGTGTCATTCTCTTTTCCCAATTTTCTCACTCGAAATATCATTTTGATTGCTTCAATCCGTCCTGTCATCGAGAATCGAATGTCATTTCGAAACTTTAAACGAGGTTCTTTCGAGAGAAAAGTATGAAGTTCATCCGAGAAATCAGATTCTGAATACTTCTTATTCCTTCGCTTTTTCTCGAATGAATCCAACCAAAATTCAGATGGAGACGCATATTCACTTCCTCCTAATTCCGTATAAAGTCTCATAAGATTTCTTCGAATCAATGGGTCTCGCAACGAAATGTTTTCCGTTCGAACCAAACCGAAACAGAATCCACCGTAATCCGCAAATAGTCTCTCTTGAGCTTCGAGTTCTTTTGACACATATGAATCATCTGGAGCAAGAAGTTTCAGATCCAATCCAAGAGGCAGTCCGATTGCATAATGAATTGAAGTGAAGAGATAGAAAAGGAAAATAATGAAGACGACGATTCTCGATGGCCACGGATTCAGAATTCGGAAGAGAGTTCTGGCGACTATTGAAGCGATGTCCGAGTTTTCACCAGAATTTTGTTTCAGAATTTTTGTCTCTTCTGAAAATATATTATTTGAGCTTCGGGTTGAACACTATTTTTTTGAGACGGTTGCGCGGTATGGTCCCTACCTGCGGGGTGGGTACGTATTACCCGGGCCAATTTGAACATAATCAATCAAGCTAAAACTCCGCGAACTAACAATATATAGTATGAATTAGAATTTGACAAAAAATTGACAAGATCAAGCTGCTTTGAGAGCCTATAAACTCAAAGACAATCGAGCTAAGTTTGATGAGGGTAATTCGTACCCATCCTGTAGTTCTCGATCTTTCCCGGAATTAAATACAGATTATTTTGCGCTGTCGGAGCAAAAAAACTGCGGTATGGGACAAACGCGACCCCGTACCCCCATATGCGGCCTACCTACAGTCCTCAATCAGGGCCTAAGAGTGTATTGCTCATGCTAACATAATCAAGAAAAAACTAACTAGAAGGTACTGTATCATAGCAACAAAACACAGGATGCTTCCCAGAAACTTCTCTCCGACAACACAATGACATGACCGCATTGAAGAAAGTGACTTGGAAAAGGAACATGAAGAGGATGGCCATTGCACAGTAAGTACAGAATACTCCTGGAAACATTATAATTAAACTTCAAATCAATAAAAAAGAACTCACGAACTGCATGAAAATCAGAAATACTTCCGATGGCGAAAGAGAGACCATCAGTGAGAGAAGTCAAGAAAAGAGAGGCTGCTGATTCAGTCAATGCATAAATGTATCTTTGTTCTTCGTTCGACGACTTTTTTGTCATTCTCCAACTTTTCAACATCAGAAACATATTGTCTGTTCCGATTGCTGCAATTTTATTTTTTATTTGTTTCAGAAGATTTTTTGATTAAATTCTTCTTTGGATTACTGTAGTCATTTAGAACTCAACTCCAAAAAAAACTCACAAACAACTAAAAAAGGCATGATAAAGACCAATGGAAGAAAGGGATACTGTAGATAAATTAAAAGAGAAGTCGATGCGACAGTTGCCATTGTGGCATTGAACATTGCAAAGAATCCAATGAACGGTTGAGATTTGACAACGTGGAATGAGGAACAAGCGAACATACAGAATACAATGAGAACTAAAGATGTCCATGGCATCCATGGAATCAATAACTCTCCATTTCTCTCCATTTCCTTCGCTAAACTCTTCGATGACGACCAAAGAATAGTCGAATTTTGTTCTTTGTATCTTGGAATTGCACTCAAAAAAAGATCAATCCACCGTTCCGTCGATTCATTCGATTCAAGAATATATGTCATTCGAACTGCTTTCGACGATTTAATCGGGGAGTTTCCTTCGGAATCTTGAGACTGAAACTCTTCTTTTTCTCTTTTCTAATCAATTAAAGGAGGACTAAAGTGGATTTTAATTTAAAAATAAGTAGATGTAGTTTTTAATTCTGAACACTTTTTCTGTTGACAACTTTTTCTGAAAAGGCCTCTAAATGCCTTAAAAATCCGGTCCAAACCCCCTTGGCCGAAGTTGCAAGAACTCTTCCATAATTATCAAATGTTTGCATTTCAAACCGGTTTTTAAGTCATTTAGAGGCATTTTCAGAAAAAGTTGTCAACAGAAAAAGTGTTCAGAATGAAAAACTACATCTAATTTCAAATTATTAAAATCCACGGCAGTCCTCCTTTAATCAAAAACGAACTTTCGGTTGAATACTGACTCCTCCAAAAACCATTGCATTGTCGACAACAAAATCTCCAAATTTCAGATTTGGATATCGAAGAAGAAACTGAATCGCAAATTCCTGAAAAGAACAAGAATCAAAGAGCATCCGGACATCCGGACAAACCGGTGTGTCGTCTTCCAAAGCGAATGCAATCGGATGTAAAGTACATGCTTCGTCATCTCGATTTCGGAGACAATTCGATGCCACGTTGTCTCCATTTCGTGTCTGAAATGGCTGTTTGTTTCAATAAAAGGCTTTTCAGAGTCACTCACCTCTAATCCCATCACAAATTTATGAAGTTTCGCCATTCTCTGAATCCCAGAAGACGTCAGAATATTCTCTTCTGGACTCTCATCCTCTATTACAGTATATACAAATTTCGATCCAAATATACTGTAAGTGTCCCTTTGAGCATCTCTTGGAGGAAATAAACGAAGAAGTTCTTTGAGATCTCGAAGACTTTTCATATCATCCGGAAGGAATACTTGAAGAGTGTCATTTGTCACATTCAAATGGAAATTCGTCACTGTTAGGGTTACTGTAATTAGTATCCTCATTTACTTAAGATCTGCCAAGGTACTGTACTTCACATTAGAGATATGAAAAAGTGTTTATCAATAAAATGCTCAGTTTATCATGAGCAACATTTTATTAATAGACAACTTTTCTCTATCTAAGCCGAAAACCTAGATAAACTTGAAATTATAACCCACCAATTGATACTGTTAATAACGGCGGAATGATGATAAATGGGAGTGGCCATCGAACAACTACCGTACTTTCATACTGCAAGAAACCTCTAATAAAAGAGCATTCTCTAAACGTCTTACCTCAAAAAACTGTGAAACGACGGATTGAAAATTGAGAGATTTCATCTTCGACTGGTTTCTTCGTATTCTCGAAGTACGGTTCTGAGCAATTAGTAGTCGAAGAGGGAAAAGGAGGAAGAGAGAAGTCATCGGAAGGGTAATTGGAAGTGGAAGACGCATAGCTGACCCAGATTATTACGAGAATGAGGAGAAGAGGAGTAGAACAAGTGTTTTGAGTTAAAAGGGAAAGGAGAGAGAAGCGAGGAACTAAGGTTGGCTCCATTTTCAGATGTTCTCTAGAAAAAAGAAGATAAATCAATTTATTTTTGATTATTTTGAAAAAAAAAACAAAAATTAAAATGGTGTTTTTTTCAGAGTAATTTATAGACCAATGCTACATTGGTCTCGTATATCAAATTAAGGTTGATTTCAGTACAAAAAGCTCAACTTTGAGAATGTGGTCATTGGGAACGCGTAGATGCTCTGAAAATTTTTTAGCGTGATAACCGTCATTGGAACTTCTCTCTAAAGTTAGCACCTCTTTTTGATAATCATTTCTACATAAGAGTTGGTATGGAGAGCGAAATCGAAATAGAAAATCTGAAGTTAGCTTGTACTGAAAAATAAGGGACCATACCTCTCTTATAAACAGTCCTCAAAAAATTGTCAACTACAAAAATGAAGTCCCTGTAATGGTTTATTTGCTTGATAATTTCTATAGCATCCTGGAACAGTGGCATAGGCTCAAAGATGGTTTGATTAGATCGGCATCAACTCAAATGTGCATTATGTCTTTCTGGCAGGTACTGTATCATAAATTGTCCAAAGTTTCTACATTTCCTTCCCGTCCGCGTGTTGATAGCGACTCGATTTCATACGATTCAACATTTTCCCTACAGAAAACAAAATAAATCTGATCTTTTTATAAAAAAAACGTTTTGAAACGTTCAAACTCCAGAGTTTTCTATCTAGAGATTATCTGTCAAATGATTCAATTCTCATATTCTGCAACTCATTTTCCAGAAACACATATTCATCTCAAAGAGAGCTCATAAATCCTCTCCCATCATCTTCTCAGGTCTATCTGTACTTTTTGATTCCATTCAAAATCCTCTTTTTCTCTCTTTTTTTTTCCTTAATGTCCAAATAGGATTTATCATCACAAATCACAGCTGAGTGGATATCAAGAGAGAGAGAGAGAGTTTATCAATATATTCATGTCTCACTGCACTTCACATGGCTTCTTCTTCTTCTTCTTCTCCTTCTCATCCAACATCTTCTAAACCTTCCCTTATAGATCCATCTCTCTGACGTCATTCCAATCTGATCGTCACAGAAAAAATGCGTCAATCTGTGAACTTTCTCTCCCTTCCATTTTCCTCTTCATTGCAGAATAAAAAGAGAGGTGTCAATTGATTCGTTCGCGTGACTTTGCATCTAGAAAAGGAGCTGAAAACCAAAAGGGGTGGGGATTATCGAGAAAAAGGAAGAGTGTGCCCCTCCTCCTCTTTGGCTCTCCGAGAGGCACATACACACGGGCGGGGAGCAGTAGAGGAGGCCAATCTTGTGTCAAACGTATTAAAAGTGTATTTATAAATGTGTTAATATGCATAATATCAGGAGCTCTCTTCTCCCTTCAATCCAATCCTTCTTTCCCTTCTTCTTCTTTTTTTATTTACACACATGCACATACACATACACCTCATCATCATCGTCTTCTCCTCCTCGTTAATTTTTATTTTTCTTCTTCTTCTTCTTTCCTTTTTTTCTCCTTCGTTCATTTATCCTTCTCTTCTTCTTTTATTTTTCCCATTTTCAGAATGCTTTTATCACCTGAGCAGTTCTCTCGGCTTAGCGAATATGCTGCATGTAAGTGAACCGAACACCTGAAATCGAATTACGGGAGAGAGAGAGAGAGAGAGAGAGAGAGAGACCCACAAGCAAAAAAAAGAAAAATCAAATTTGCAGATTCTCGGCGGAAGTTGAAAGATATGCTGAGCGATTTTCAGCCCGACGGAAAGTTTTTCTCGTATCTATCGGTTGACGGACAGGTAACTATTGATTCACGGGATTAGGAGGAGGACAATGACTAACAAATCACATAGTTTAATAGAAACTTTTTATTTGTTTTGTAAGTTGGGTACATGTCTCAGTTCCTCCGTTAACAGAAGACTCATTTGATCGATTGGGGTTATCTATCTTGTGACAGAAGTTTTTGCGTCGTCATGGAGACCAAAGAGATGATGAACTGAGCAATTCATCCGTAAAAAATTTCATGTACAAGGGCTGTCATAAAATAGAATTTTTGTTTATCCTAAAACCCAAATATCTAACCGGATTGTCTGTTCCCTTAAAAATCTCTTCTTTCCAAACATTGAAAAGTCCATCGAATCCGATGAAAGCTCTCGTAGGATAATCAGATTTTCACACTACACGATACACTGTGTTTTGATCTTCAAAATAGGGAAGCCTTGAGATAGTCAGTCAGAATATTCAAATGACAGGGAAGATGACGTACGAGGAAAAAGAATTGGAATGGGACATCGTCATCTGTCTGGAAATTAGTTGGATATTGTCTCATTTGAAGCGAGGTTGATCCAGATATTGAGCTCAATTTGTTTTCGAAGAGAAACTTTGAATTTTTTGAATGTATTTTTTACATTGAGCTTGAAAAATGACAATGACAGTAAGCGTGGGGTTCAAAAAATATACCGTATTAATTTACCGGCGGTTCATTTTTCGGGACCCTTATTTGAGTGCCGGTTTTTTTTCAAAACTGATTTTTTGAAAAATTTGCCTTCAGAAGGGTAAAAACTACCTTTTGATGTGTTATTATTATCGAAACAAGCCTATTTATTTTTGAGTGCCTGTTAATTAGAAAAGACATGATAGCCGTCAGAAATACACCCTAGCGTAAGGTGCAGACTAAATTTTTGAAATTTTAACTTCTACCAGTGATAAAATAATAGGTATTCTAGGTGTTGTTTTTGCGATTTTCAAAAAAAAAAGAATCGACGAAAACTATAGGCAGCGAATTTTCAGTTTTCGATGAAGGTATTACTCATTTCATGGTAGTACAGTAGTCCTGACAAAGAATCCTCTAAATATCATTTCAAAATTTTGATCCCTTCTAAGCAACCAGACCACCGGAATTCCGTCATCACCTCTGACCACCTGGTCGGTATTCCCATCCATTTCCTCCCATTTTCCATTATCTTCCTTGTCATAATATCCCAAAATAACATTCATTTCCTTTTGTGCACTTTCCTTCTTTCATAGATATCCATATCTTTTCTCATAAAAAAGGAAAGAAACGTATCAAAAGTGAAATAAACGGAAATCGATGCATTTTCCCTTCTGTTTATTTTTGTGAGGGGCTTCTTCCGAATATCGACGACACGGGGGATGAAAAATGATGAGGTGACATGCGAAGAGTCTCTCTCTCTCTCTCTCTCTCTCTCTTAACTTGTTCTTCCAACTCGTTAGTAATCTCTCCCTCGTGTGTTTATCAAATGACCACTGAGACGTTCCGGTCGAGAGATCTCTTCTTCGTTTTTTTGCAGAAGGAGAGGGATTGGAAATGAAATTGTATTTTTGAATGCAAATCGAATATACAAAAAATATACAAAAACCGGGGAGAAATGGATCAAAAATAAAGAGATGGATTAGGGGAGAATGGGGGGAACATGAGATTATGATTTTGACATTTTCGAATCTTTTTCGTTTTTTGAAGATACCATTCGTATCATGAAAAGAGAGGGGATCTACGTTATAAGGTCATCCGAATTCAATAAATCTTTGTTTGGAAATGTTCAAAAATCATGATAGATGGAGTTCGGCTACAGTAGCGTTCAAAAATATAGAACAATTGTTTTTCAGTTGATTTTAGCGGTTTTAGGCCGATTTCAGGGGGCTGGTTCTCGGATACTGAGTTACCGATCGCTTTGAAAATTGTTGGAGACTTAAAACAAACCTTAATAAAGAACTTTATATTCACACAATTTTTAAAAAATAGCCTATTATTTTAAATAGGCCATTCTTTTTGCATTGGACAAGTTCTGAGGGACACCTGAAATTCTCCCGATTTCAGTACTAAAATGACCGAAAATGGGGTGTCTCTCAGAACTTGTTTAATAGCAAGAGAATGAGGTTTTTCTTTAATTGTGTGAATGTAAAGTTCTGGCTCTTTACGGTTTAACTGGTCCCATGAGCACAGGGCTGGTCCAACGAAAAAACTGGTCCCACAATAATAGACTGGTCCCATAAACTAGATACTGGTCCCATAGAGAAAGACTGGTCCCATAAAATGAGGCTGGTCCCATCAGCAATGTACCGGTCCCAAAAATTGTAAGTGATCCCAAAAATAAAAGAGAGGTCGCATCCATAGAACACAGGGCCTAATAAAAAAAGACACCAAATGGGTGAATCAATAAACAAACTTCAAACAAGCCTCACCTTGTCAGGAGAAAGATGTCGTTCTCATGTTTTTTATAAAGTTTAAACTTTCTACACTTGGGACCATTCTGTTACTATGGGACCAGTCTTCACTTGATGGGACCAGTGTCAAATTAATGGGACCAGTTTTAATTTTTGGGACTAGTGTTGTGCTGATGGGACCACTCTTTGCGTTTTGGGACCGCTCTTCCTACCATGGGACCAGTTACTCTCTCATGGGACCAGTTATACCGTAAAGAGCCAAAGTTCTTTATTAATGTCTGTTCTAAGTCTCCAACAATTTTCAAAGCGATCGGAAACCCAATCCCCGAGCATCAGACCCCTGAAAATGGCCTAAAACCGCTAAAACCAACTGAAAAAAAAAACAATTCTTCTATATACTTTTGAACGCTAGTGTATGTTCTATTGAAGTCTCTAAAATTTGAATGAGAACTGAAAACTCTCTTTCAGACAATAAACATCGATGGATTCCGTGCGTTCCTTATCGATTACTTCGGTGCAGATCTTCCAAGTGATCTCGTCGATCAATTATTTCTCTCATTCTCTAAACCACCGATCAAAGAGCGAAGAACCAGCCTATTCGAAGACGCAATTTCGACAGTCCGTGCCAAGTTCACAGAATCTTTATCCGGAAGAATGACTGGATTGAATATCGCCGGAGGATCAGGACAGAATACTGAAAGGAGTCAGAGTAGTGAACCACAAGCACTTGTTTGTATTCCGGAAGATGGTAATTTTTAGAGATGAGCAAGATTGAATTCAAGGGAAATGCTTTTCAGATGTAATGGGTCCTCGACCAACCAGCAGTGAGTCCCAGGAACCACGGATACCTTTGAAGCCGTTGATATGTACTTTGTCTCTTCTAGAAGCAGATACTCCAGAGAATAAACTTGATGGTAAGTCTGAAATCAAAATCTGATCTTATTCAGATGTTTAGTTGTATTCCACGTGTATGATTCTGATGGAAATGGATTTCTGGACAAATCGGAAATCGATGGAATCATTGAACAAATGATGAATGTTGCAAGATATCAACAATGGGATACAATTGAATTAGAACAGGTTCCAAATCAACTATTCATAGAGATTCTACTCCTAAAGGTTTAGATAATTCGTCAAATGATGGTGGATATTGACTATGATAACGATGGAATTGTGTCATTTGACGAATGGAGAAGAGGAGGACTCACAAACATCCCACTTTTAGTTCTACTTGGTTTCGATACAGTAATCCTATACATCCGAAAAAGAGCCTTAATCCATTCTATTAAGGAAATGAAAGAAGACGGATCTCATGTCTGGCGTCTTCGTCATTTCACTAAACCAACCTATTGTAATGCGTGCTGCAGTATTCTTGTCGGATGGGGTGGAAAACAAGGACTAAGTTGTTCATGTAAGTCTTCTTTTTGGACTTCCGGAAGATAATTCTATTTCAGTATGCAAGTACACTGTCCACGAGAGATGTGTTCGATCGGCTGCTACTAATTGTATCAGAACTTATTCTAGTCGTCAGCAAGGTGAGGGTTACAGGAGGACTGAACTAGAGTTCAATAATTTGAAATTAGATGTAGTTTTGAATTCTGAACATTTTTTCTGTTGAAAACTTTTTCTGAAAATGCCTCTAAGTGCCTCAAAAAACGCTTTGAAAATGTCGAGGTGATTGGGGTGGAAGAGTTTTCCGTTACCTCGGCCACGGGGTTTGTGCCCGCCACATCCGTTATTTTTCTCATTTTTTTTTGCGATTTAATGTTTTTAACTAGCCTGGTCGCCAGAACTCGCTACGCTCGTTCCGGCGCCCATGCCAGACGCGTGCCGCGTGTTGAGCTTTTTGAATTCGTATGAACTTCTATTTTAACCTCTTTTTGTTCATTCTTGACAGGTACCACCAAAAAGGTGTCAGGAAACCAAATTTCTGGGAATTGTTGGCTCCCATAGTAAATTAATCATCTTTTTCCCAAGAAAAAAATTCGGGAATTTAGAAATGAATTTTTTCAAAAGCAAGAGAAAATTCTCTCCTCTTCTTATCTCAGTTCATCACGGGTGACGTGGAAAATCAAAATTGAAAATTAGTACTGAAAATGGCAGATAAATGCGCGCAGAGAGCTTCAAAGAGCAGATTCTCAAAATCAAAAAATACGGGCATCATGCGGCCAACTTTTGTGATCGTACTGTTCAAGAACGGTGCGAATCGGCTGGATAGGAGCTGAGAAAGTGTTGCGGACATACACACGGACACACACACAAAAAATGTAACCCCCCATACTTTCGTAATTTAATAGAGAAGGTAGATGTAGATGATCTTTCATAATCAGAAAGAAATTTTCAATAAAGAGAAAAATAAGGTACAAAACCCCCGTGGCCGAGATTACGGAAAACTCTTCCACCCCAATCACCTCGATGTTTTCAAAGCGGCTTTGGAGGCACTTAGAGGAATTTTCAGAAAAAGTTGTCAACAGAAAAAGTGTTCATAATAAAAAACTACATATAATGACAAATTATTAAACTCCAGTTCAGTCCTCCTTTGAGGGGGAAGGGGGGTTGTGGTATGTGGTATTGCGACGGGTATGGCTCAGTACCGGTACCACAGGGTCAGCAAGGGCATGCAAATGTAGCCTGGTCTGTCCCGAACTGTACCGGCGTTTTTTTCTGATTTTTTCTATCAGATTTTCTCAAGTATGAAGGTTTTCAGACAAATTATACCATCATTGGCAAGATGCAAATGCCACAGCAAAGTGTGTCAAGTGCAAGGCTACTGTAGGAGTTTTCCAAGGAAAAGGGTGTCCATGGTGTCATAATTATGTGAGTTATTATAGAAAAATATTCTCAAATGCAAAAGAAACCAATTAGAAAAGGTCACTTGTGCAAAAAGTACAATTAGCCTCGTTAGGAATAACTACAAACATCACTTCCAGGTCCATCACCGTTGCATGTCAGCTCTTGCTCAGGAATGTGATCTTGGCACTCTCGTCCATCATATTCTCCCTCCGACACATATCTTTCCGGCGTTCCTTGAACGAAAGACGTCGACATCTTTGAAGAATCATAATTTTGGATCTCATAGTGCAAGTCTCCTTCAAGCAGTCTCTCCGAGCAATGATTGTCGTCCACTTCTCGTTCTTGTTAATCCGAAAAGCGGGGGAAAACAAGGAGTGAAGATCCTTCAAAAATTCGAATATCTTTTGAATCCACGACAGGTTTATGATTTGAGTAAGACGGGTCCGGAACCCGGACTCCAACTGTTTTCAACTCTCAAAAACTGTAATATATTGGTTTGTGGAGGAGATGGAACAATTGGATGGGTACTTGAATCAATGGATAAAATGACATTTCCACATGGAAGACCTCCAGTTGCAGTTCTTCCTCTTGGAACTGGAAATGATTTGGCAAGATGTCTTCGATGGGGTGGAGGATATGAGAATGAGAATCTACATAAAATATTGGAACAAATCGAGAAATCGACCCTAATTGATATGGATCGATGGCAGATTAAAATAGAAATAACAGAAAATAAAAATACGAGAAGAGCAAGTGAAAAGGGAGACACGCCCCCTTACAGTATCATTAATAACTATTTCTCTATTGGAGTGGTAGGTTCATGCCCTTCTATTAGAGGTAATTGACAGAGCTCAGGATGCATCAATTGCCCATCGTTTTCATGTTATGAGAGAGAAGTTCCCGGAGAAATTTAACAGTCGAATGAGAAATAAATTATGGTATTTTGAGTTGGGAACCAGTGAAACTTTGTCCAGTTCTTGTAAGAATTTACATGAACAAATTGATATTTTGGTAAGAGACTCTTCCTATGAAACCATTTCCGATTCAATATTTCAGTGTGACGGGGAGTCGATTGATCTTGGACAAGACGCCTCTTTAGAGGGAATTGCTCTTCTGAATATTCCATCAATCTACGGAGGATCTAACCTTTGGGGAAGATCTCGAAAATCAAAGGGACGAATGCCGGGATTGTTTCCGATGAAGAATGCGGAGAAAATGCAGTTACAGACAAGGGTTCAAGATATTGGCGATGGACTTATTGAGGTGAGGGAGTGAAATAAAGGGGTGATTCTATGGATTTTCAGCTGGTCGGGTTGGAGTCCGCAATGCAAATGGGACAGATTAAAGCGGGTGTCCGAGGGGCGAGACGTCTTTCTCAGTGTTCCACCGTCGTCATTCAGTGAGTTTTGTATTTGATATTAGGATTTGAAATCTGAATTAGAATGTAGGGTTCTATAACAGGTACACCAGAAAATTCTCTGAACAATATGAGCTGTATACCTTAAAGGAGGACTGCGATGCATTTAAATAATGTGATAAAAGATGTAGTTTCTTATTCTGAGCACTTTTTCTGTTGACAACTTTCTCTGAAAATGCCTATAAATGCCTTAAAAACGGGCTTGAAATGAGGAGATTTGGTTATTGTGAAAGAGTTTTTTGCAACTTCGGTCACGGGGTTTTGGGACGCCCCGGTGGGTATTTTTCTTTTTTCTTTGAAGTTCCAGTTTCTTAATGAGAGTTATAGTCGATGAAAATATTAAACTTCAAAGAAAAAAATAGCCACTAGAGCGGTCCAAAACCCCGTGGCCGAGGTTGCAAAAACTCTTCCATAATTACCAAATCTTCGCATTTCAAGTCGGTTTTTAAGGCATTCAGAGCCATTTTCAGAGAAAGTTGTCAACAGAAAAAGTGTTCAGAATGAAAAACTACATCTACATACAACTTATTGAACTCCAGTTCGGTCCTCCTTTAATTTTTCCTCTATTTTCCAGAACCCACAAATCATTCCCAATGCAAATCGACGGAGAACCTTGGATGCAACCCCCTTGTATCATTCAAATAACCCATAAAAATCAGGCAAAAATGCTAGTTGGTGAGTGAAAATCCCTTTTCAAATGTACATATTAATTTCAATTATATTCGCAGCTGCAGCTCCTCGAAAACGAAGTTCATGGATGCTTCTGAAAAGGCAATCGACTAATGATGATAATTGATTTCTTTCGATTCTTTTGAATTTTTCCAAAAAAAAACAATAATTTATAAAAAAGGAAACAGAATGGCACCGGTTGTTGAGTGGGGGAAATTCGTCAAGAAACCTTGACTACAAGATAAGAAAAAAAAAAGAAAGTCATGAGAGAGAAAAGTGAAATTGATCCTACAAACGCATCACAAGAAGAAAGAAAACAAAGTGAAATATGTATCACAGAGATCCGGGAGATTCAAATAAATAAAAAGAAGAAAGAGTATCTAAACTCCCGCTTCAGCCCATTGTTGTCTATCATGTCGTAATTCGGCAGTATAAAGAGATGGTTGATCGATACGATTCCTTTTGAAGAAACCGCATTTCCAGAGGAAGAAAGTGAGAAGAAGGAGAAGGAGAAGACCCACGATTGCGGCGGCGACGATGATCCACCAAGGGATTGGACGGGAGTCACCTGGAACAATTATGATAGGTTATGGACATCCGGGTATTAGGAAGCTTCGGTTTTAAGCATTACTGTAGACATATATGTATTTAGGACCGCCTAGGTATCAAGGGAATACGCCAGTTATAAAGTCTGAGAGCACGTTTCAAAAATAGAAAAATAATTTTTTAAAAAATTAATGTGCGAAAGTTTTTGCACCATTTCTACGCTTGCTACTCAAGCAACAGGAAAAATGCAGCTGAATTGGGCTTACATTGCTATGGCACAAACCTTCCCTCTATTCTTCAAAAAAACTCACCAATAGCAGGCCTATCAGGATCCGCTGACGTGATCACCGACGCCTCATTATTATTCGGATCATCATCAATTCCCTGTGAAGTATCCAGCTCCAGCCGTCCAACAGACACCACTTTGACACTCTCCGCTCCCGAATAATCCTCAACAAACGTCGAATTCCACAATCTTGCTCGGAAATCCACGACGATCGCCGAGTTGGCATCGATGAAATCGAAATGGCAGACGACTTGGAAACAACTGGCCGTTTTCTCTTGACAACTCTGAAATTAAGAATTGTAGATTAGTTTGAGATGTCTTCACTTACCAAAGTATGAACAACTCTCTTGATTCCTTCTCCTCCTCCGAATACATCAAAATTAAAGAGACTGGCGAGAGAATGAACGAATCCTTTTGATTCTCCATTTTCTATTTCTCTAGATGTTCCTTCTTCTTCATCAGCTGATCTCTTATATCGATGTTCGACTCGATTCGGAGTTGTCTCCTGGGTACTGTACTTTGTATTTAATTTAATATCCACTGGATTCACATATTCGTATTTCTGTTCAATTGAACATTTTCGAACTTCTCTTGTTCCATCTGTGAATTCAGTTGTGATCGTTGGAACATCCAAAAGATAAAGTGCCCATTTCCCTCTTCCGAATCTCGAATGAACTTGATATGGCCAATCGAACTTCGCTATCACATTCCGAACAGTCCATGGTCCATGATTAGTGATTGTATAGTTGTGTCTGACCATTGTTCCAATATCTTCTTCCAGTTCCAATTCTGATTCAGCTTTTGCTTTTCCTCCAAAGAATACTCTATCGGGAGTACTGATTCCATAGATTTCCAATTCTGCTTTCTTGATAATTTGAACTTCAGCTTCCCATTTATTATCCTTCAACTCTTCTTCCGTCTCCTGAGAAGTCGAATTAACATGAGCTAAGAACTTCAAAGCTTTTCCGATTCCTTCAGTTCTTCCACGTGTCAATTTGAATTGAATCGTAAAATGATGTTTCGATCCTCCATTCATTGGATTTCCCAAAGGCAAATGAACAATATTCTTTCCAATTGTCTCAGCGACCATTCGTTTCATTCCGTGAACCTGTGGCAATTCGAGTTCCTCTTCGTTGTATTCTAAATAGAAATTCGCTTGATAAGCCTTCTCTTTTTTGTTTTCCACAGTGAATGTGATATCCAGATAATCCTTTTCTCCCACATTTGACACATATCCATTTGGTGTTCTGAAATTATAAATATGTATTTTCTCCTATTCATTCTGCTCTTACAATGGAATATCTTTGAACGTCGCTTTCAATGACAAATCCGTTTGACACGTGTGATCCTCTCCGCAAAGAGTGTTGAACGGAACGTTGAATTCATAGGATGCACCGTACTTGTTGAGAACTGGAAAGTGCTTCAAATCGACTACTTGGCTTCCCTCTGGCGGCTGAATCGGCTTCTTCTCGTTTCTGCAAATGAATGAGAAGATGACGTGGATTAGAGAAGGATTGGGAATCTATGAACTCTGCTTTTTTTTCAAAGCTTAGTGATAAGCCGCGACTAGTGAGGGTGCCAGGAGGAGCCCCGTTAAAGGACAACAACATTTTTCTTTACCCGTTCACTTTAAAGGAGGACCGCAGTGAAGTTCAATAATTTGAAATTAGACGTAGTTTTGAATTCTGAACACTTTTTCTGTTGAAAACTTTCCCTGAAAATGCCTCCAAAAGCCTTAAAATCGGCTTGAAATGAGGGAGATATGATTATGGTGGAAGAGTTTTTTGGCAACATCGGCCACGGGGTTTTGAACCGCTTCAGTGGCTATATTTGTTTTTTTCTGAAATTTTATGTTCTTACTGAATATATCTTCTCATTAACTTCGAAAAAATGAGAAAAATAGCGGTTGGAGCGGTCCAAAAGCCTGTGGCCGAAGTTGCAAAAAAACTCTTCCATAATAATCCAATGTTTGCATTTCAAACCGGTTTTTAAGGCATTTAGAGGCATTTTCAGTAAAAGTTGTCAACAGAAAAAATGTGCAGAATGAAAAACTACATCTAATTCCAAATTACTGAACTTCACTGCATTCCTCCTTTACTAAGCTACAGTAACCCAACACTCCACTTACCGAATGCTGACAGTAAACCGGAACTTCAAAGGAGTGATCCAATCTTTTGCTTCTTGAACAGGCAAATAGATATTCTGTCGATAGGTTCTCGTTTGTTTGTGACTATTACTTCCACATGGCCATGAATAATTATGAGAATGACTTCCTTCAATGAATCCACGTGCAGTTATATCTGCTCGATACGGAATTGCCTCTAGATTACAAATGAAGACATCGGAAGAGAAATCGACTAATTCGGCTCCTCTCTTCGTTTCTTCATCCACATAAATACTCATTTCGAGTGGGAAACATGTCTTTGATCCACGTGGACAATTGACTCCTTTATCGATATCAATCATTCTCGTTTGCATTTTATGTTTTGCGTCGATACTGATAACTGGACGAGAACGAAGAAGAGCGACAAAATTCTTAGAAGGAGATCCAACAAGAAGATCCGGATATCCATTCTCATCCATATCAGAACCACCAGAAAGAGAGAAACCGAATGATCTGATTCCATCTGGAAGATTCGGAAGCTCATTTCCTTTGATCACTTGAGCCGGTTTCTTTCGGAATTTATCGATATTTTTTGTTCCGAGATAAATATAAACAGCTCCTGAACCATCGAATGCAAATGGAGCACCAACTGCAAAATCATTCAATCCATTCTTATCTCCATCCACGTTTCCGAGTTTTGTGATCGATAATCCAAATTGAGAATAGAAATCTGGAGATTTGATGATTTTCGGTGGATGGAATACCAAATGGGATTCATGTTTTTGTCTTTGAACTCCTTGAGAGAAGTAAACATAGACAATTCCTCCAAAGTTTCCATCGATTCCAGATCGATGTTCAAATGGAGCACCGACTATTAAATCATCGAATCCATCTCCATTCAGATCAACAACTTCAATTGAATACCCAAATGCTGATCCCATTGTAGTTCCATTTATTATGAATTTATCCTCATTTAAAGTGAGTTTTGAACTTGAATCCTGAATAAACGGAAGGAAAATCACTGCTCCGTGCTCTCCGTATCTCGTTGCTCCTGATACTACAGTAATCGGTTTTCCATCTTCATACCAGAATCCAAATCTTCCGATATCTACAGAATATCCAAGATAGTCATGAGCAACAAGTCTCGTCCGGATACTATCCTCCGCCGGCTGATTCATTGTGAACTTTTCGACGACAGAATCGAAGATGCTCGCCGAGGATTTCTTTGCAAAAACACCACCAGTCCACTTTACACTTCCAATCAAACCAGTTACAATTGTGTCCTGAACAAACAAATAGAAAGAGGAGGAGAGGTTACTCATGACTTACCTGAGTGATTGCAGCCGAGAATCCTTCCATACAACCACCGTATTCATTGTGTCTATCGGTCGTCGGAAGATTCTTTTGAGCGCATGTTGCATAAGTGGATTGAAGACGAAGATTCGATTCGAGTTCATAGCAAGCTCCTTGTGGATAGGCGGCTGTTTGATGGTATCGGATCAGAGGGGCACATACCTGAACAAGTTTGACTCTGGTTTACCAAAAAAAATTTTATAAAGTTTGACCTAATGAATTCTCCAATTTTTGTTATAGAATATTCGAAATTAATTTTTTTCAAAACGAAATTGTAAATTTACAGAATTTTTGGCTCTATTGTAGAATAAGGGGCCTCTTCGAAAAAAAGGATCCCCTTAAAAATAGGAGTCCCTTCAAACTTCATCAGAAAAAAAGTGGTCCCTTCGAAAAAATAGGGGTTCTCTTAATAAGCTCAAAAAATTTATGAGAGACCCCTATTTTCAAATGAAGCCTGAAGGGACCCCCATTTTTCTGGACTATGGGCCCTAGCGAACGGACGCCTTTTTCTGAAGGGTCCCCTGATTTTTTAAAGTTACTCGAAGGTACCCCTATTTTTTTACTCAGGTTGAAAAGATACTTATTTTTTAGGTGGTCCTGTTTTTCGAAGAGACCCCTAAACTACAATAGAACCGCATTTTTTTTTAGAAAATTCGAAATAAATTTTTTCCTTCAAAAAATCCTAACTTGTAAATCTAATTTTTTTTCCATAAATTCAAAAATTCCCAAAAGTCTTCAAACAAAAGAACGTACCAATGCACTTCCGTTCTTCGTCCCCTTCGAAACAATCGTCGACGCCAACAGCTGATCATTTTTTCCCAATGGATGGACGACTCTGCCACGTGTCTCGTTTGGTCGTTTCGCATAATCTTCCGAATTGTCGTATTCGAAACGCACCTGTTCACACCTATAATATCATCTTTCATCATCATCCGAGAGTCAAATCAATCATTTTTCGACACTCACCAATGCTGTGATCCAATATTATAAAATGTGTTGATATCGCAAGAGTACATTGCACCCGCTCGTTCGGTTCCCCATTGCCCCGATTCGCCACGTGGCGCTCCGATGAGCATTCTGAAAATGAAAAGGTGGTTTGGAAGCTAATTGAAAAAGAACTTACACTGGTTTCTCGCCTTTAAAATGCTCTGCCACCGAATATCCAAAATTGGTTCCTTTGGGACCAAACCTGTAGATGGGCGCATTTACATCGATGTTAAATGGGTGGACACAGCTGAGACATAGGAAGAGCAGAAACGCCCAACTCATTGAATATTCCCTCATTTTGTTGTTTCTCAGCTCATGTAGGGGTTTTGAGTCTCGGATGGTATAATAACTGAAAGAAGATACGGTCAGAGGAGGGAGAAACCGGAGGAGGGGTTTCAGAAATAGAATGGTGGGTGTGAGACCATGTATCAATTGAAGAGGGGATGAGTCATATCAATTGGCGGCAAAATAAGAAAGAGAGAGAGAGAGAGAGAGAGAGAGAGAGAGACGCAGGTGTTGAGCATCTGTCTTCTGTTTCCAATCGAAAAGTGCATTCTTTTTAAGAATTCATACTCTCAAAAAAGTTGACATGAGAGAGTTGTCGACAGATGATGCACTTCTAGGTTCTTTTCTTTTTCTCTTGGAAGGTTGACCCCATCGAATGAATGAAATAGTAGTTGAAAAAAGAACGAAAAGACCTTGATATGATATCGAAAAAATGTAACGATGAGGCGATGAAACGAGGAGAGAGAAGAGAAGTGAACACATTAAAATGATGGTTTGGAAGAGAGAGAGAGAAGAGGAATAGACATACAAAGGAATAGATTTATGATTGGGAAGAAGAGAAGGGAGCAGGGTTTGGAATGAAACAAAATGATTCATGTTTGGGGGCAATTGGCAGGTGGGTTACTGTAAGGTGAGGTGTCAAGAAATCCGTCTGGATTTTTAAATGAACCGTCTTCTAGTGAAAACTGATTTCATTCAAGCCTACTTGCTCAGTTTTCAAAGCTACTGAACTTTAAGAAAGTTAGATTCAAGCTCATCAGACTGCAGTTTTAAAAAGAGCCAATGATGAAAATGGCATAATTTTTTGATAATTTTTTAGAATAAAGGGTTTTTTAACAGGTTTGATTCCCCTCTGGAGCCTTCCGGTTTTAGAAAGCTTTCCTGTCTAAACCTTCAGTTACGAAAAGTGTCTCCAAAAAATGGATCCCACCATCAAAAAGTTGCAGATGAGGAAAAAAAATTCGGGAAAAAATGTAGAGAACACATCAATGCAATTTATATGACCTTCTAGATGTTGTTGACTGCCTTTTTTCAGAAAATAAACCAAAAACCGTTCATAAAAAACGCATGAATAATTCATGAACTGTTATTTATTTTCTTTTTATCAACCCTAATTTCAACCCGTTTTTCGGCTTTATTCTAGAAAAAAGGGGTCCGCTAAAAACAGAATTTTTCTGAAGGCAGGGACCAGAAAAACTGCTCAAAAAAAAGCTCTTCAAAAAGCCACTTCAAATTAGACGCTTTTCATATGATATTGAAAAGGGGGTCGGGGTCGACGAAAGAACCATCAGAATATATTTGGATATTCAATCCCCCGGAGACGATTTTCTTCCACAAAAAGAGTGCTTTTTCACACCGAAATTCATTCTGTTGAAAGAGAAAGAGAGAGAACACTTTGCTTCTGCAAAAGAAAAAGAATCATTGAAATGAGAATGGAAAAGGCGAGAAAAAGGGGTGGAGAGAGAGGGAATTCCCATTTTTCGTACAAGTGGAGGGTCTGGAAGAGAGAAAAGGAAAAGGGGAGGAAGAGGAGCATCAGTATGAATGTTTCAATTAACTAGTCAGTCAGTCTCTTCTGGAGGCAAAGCACCCGAATAGTAGTTGTATTAGTAGAAGAAGAAAAACAGATGATAGATGAGAAAAGAGAGAGAGAGAGAGAGAGAGAGAGAGAGAGAGAGAAAAAATGAATTGAAAAAAAAAAGAGTTCAGAGTAGCCACGAGAAAAAAAGGAGAGAATGGGTCAAAAAATGAATGGCAGATGGAAAGAGAGAATGAGATTTTTATGGAGAGTGCTCCCAGTTTTTCTGGGAAAATTTTTTGTTGGGTTGCCTATGAAATTTTAAACTTACAAAAATTTTTTTAACTTACAAAAAAATTTTTCTAACTTACAAAAAACATTTTTTTTAACTTACAAAATTTTTTTAAATGCCATTTACAAATTTTTTAAGAAGCCTATTATTATGAACGAAATTTTTCAAAACCATCGAATTTCTCAAATCCAAAAAATTCCCTGAAAACCGTATCCCTTCCCCCTATCCATCTCATCTTCTCCTCCCCAATCCCATAAGTTTGTGATTCATAAAACAGATATACGAATGACAGTGTCGCTTGCATAATCCTTTCTCTCTCTTCTCAAAGTACAAAAGAAACAGGGAGGAGGAAGAAAAAAGGAAAAAAGCAACCCTCGAAAAACAGAAATATATCCATCGAGGACATACAGGAAAAATGGAAAGGGGGGGGGGGGGAGAAGGGGGAGGATACAACCTTGAAATGTCGAAATCCATTTCGATGGATATTCTCGTACAGTTTTTGTTTAAAAAAATATGAAAACGAAGGTGATTTCAGAGGCCTAGAAAAATCAGTTTCAGAAAAAAAAAATAGGAAATTTAAACAAGAAATTTTTTTTAAAATTTAAAATTTTTTTAAAAACTCCAAAACACTGTTCCACTAGTCTAATCATCACATTCAGAACCACTTTTTTTCAGAATAAGCCCATCGAAAAGCTCCAAATTTCGGAGGGAAATGAAATTTGAAATCTGAGCTTCTTCTCCTTCTCTCTCTCTCTCCCAAATTCAATTCAAAGTTTTTTTTTCCATTGGAACGCAAACATTTTCTTTCGAGAGAGTAAAAACGATGAAAAAAGTGTCAAAAAGGAGAAGAAAACGGAGAGAAAAAGGTCGGAGGAATTGGACACAAAAAGCCTTTTTCCACTCCCAAAATCTGCATATGAAAATTGGAAAAGTGACGGGGGAAGAGAAGAAGGAGACGGAATTAAGGGAAGAAGAAGAAGGAAAAGATTTCAGAAGAATTCCTTTGAAAGAAGAAAATGATCGAAAGAAAAAGAAGAAGCAGGAGGAGGCAAAGGTAAGATGACCTGACCCTTTTGGTTGAGGTTTTGAGTAAACAAAAGTGGAAGCTTGCCAAAAAAAGAGTAGACTAATTGAAGAGACGCAGAGTGGAAGAGAATGTGTGCTCATTCTCGTCTATTTCTACACATTTCTGATTAGTATAATAGTATAATTGGCGGGGAGGTAGGCGAAGAAGAAAGGAATAAGTAATAATGTTGTCATTTAGGTAAGAAAGAGAGAGAGAGAGAGAGAGAGAGAGAGAGAGAGAGAGAGAAGTATAGGAACGGAGATCTTATCACACACTTTAACCTATTATCCAAGTTTATGTGCGAAATTAGGCGGTTTTTTCTGGTTGAATATATAGTTTAAAGGGGGTTTTTATCGGGGTCTTTTGGAATTTTGAGTTGATTCAATTGATGAGATTTTGAGATTTTTATCAGATAATAAGAAAAAACTTTTTTTTGTAAATTAAAGAAAATATTTTTTCGCATAACCTCGCTCGTAAAATTGTTTCCATATTTAAAGAAATTTTTCCTAATTAAAAAAAAGTTCTTTAAACATGGAAAAAACAAATTTTCTAGATTTTCAAAATGCAAAGCACCCGTTTTTCAAAATGCTGTCTTTTGATTCCAAAAAAAAGTTCCTGGATAATATAAAAAAGTACAGTACTCCCAATACAAAATTTAAAAATTTTATGAAACTGCGAAAAGAGTTTCATCACAACATAACGGTTTTCGGAGAAGCGAGAGGGAGAGAAAAAGCGGGAGAACAGATGATGATACGAAAAGAGAAAAAGGGGGGAAGAGCCCTCTCTGGTCAAATAGACAGTACATGAGAGAGAGTGTATGAAAGAGGAGAGACGCAGACACACCGGACAGTAATGGTGAGCGTCGTTTGGGTGGAGAGGAGGGCGAAGCAAACGGAGTCTTCTATGCGGGAGAGGGATGGTGTCTTGTATCTCTCTCTGTTCTTCCCCCTCCGTATGGTATTACGGACTGAATAGCCACCCCCAGATGACACTGAGAGAGAGAGAGAGAGAAAGAGAGAGAGAGAGAGAGAGAGAGAGAGAGAGAGAGGGTCCTGTTGATTTATAGTCATGTCATGTCATTCCAACGACTTCAGGTTAACGTCATTGTAATGATTTCCTTCCGACCTCTCTAAAAACAAAAAATGTTAAGTTGTGAAAACATAAGATATATATTTGAAAAGTTGAAAGAGAAGCCGACACTTTGGAACAGCCACGTCATTCTCTTCATCTGAAGGACAAAACATGGATGAAGAAAGGAAATGAAGAAGGAAGCGGGGAAAGGTAATTAGTGAGTTTTGAAAGGTGAGATTTCGGAAGAGAAAGAGAAGGAGAGGAGTATTTATGGGGTAAGCAGTTGGAAGAAGAAGAAAAAGAAGGTGTCGAATAATGGAAGAAGATGGCCAATGGAAATGTATTAGTTGCACAGATGTTAACATAATTAAGGGGGGAAACAACAACCAGAAGGTACTGTAGCGGTTTCTTCGGAAATGACCTATTTCGGAAATCAGTTTCGGAAAACTTATTTCAGGCGTTTCTGTCCTTTCAGAGAATCAACCCTTGACACCATGGTTTTATCATTTTGTAAAGTATTGAGAGCTTAGGACAAACCGGAGGTAACGAACTTTACAGTCACAAAAGGTACCTCACTTATTTTTTATTTGACGAGTTCTGAAGGGCACCTGCACTTTGACAAGTTCGAGTCGAAAATAGCCAGAAAAAGCCATGACTCTTAAAAATTGGGATTAAAATATACTCTGAAGTTTTAACATAAGTCCCTAGACTTTTCATAGGCATCGAAAAATTTAAAGCTGACCACTGGAATCTCCGAAAATGACAAAAAACGTTTTCTATGAATATACTTTTAAAGTGTTCTAAAATCCAAGAACCTTTATTAGAAACACCAGTCAAAAATAATAAAATCCTTGATCCAGGGGGCAGTTTCTTTTGTCGTCAAAAATTCTGTTACGCAACATTCATCCGATCCTCTTCAATTCCTTCTGAATCTACAGATTATAGTCATAAAAGAGGGGGGTTTGTTGTCTCCAAAATGGGTCATTTGGGAATGAACAATAATAATAACTTTTGCTCTCTCTTTTGAAGTTTCAAAAGACATTTCTAGGAAGAAGACAAGGGGCAAAGTGTCATTCATTCGATGATAAATTTGAGGACGGAGAAGGGGTTATACATCATTATGTTGAACACAAAAGAGACATGACACTTTTGGAAGCGACAAGAATTTTCTGGAATTTCTAAAAAAAGTATATTTATTTACACAATAAAACCAAAAAAAGGGGGAAGCAACAAGAGGGAAGGGCACTCGAATGTTTGACTGAACCCTTTATGAAGAGGAAGAGACATCCCCCATCTGTCAGCCGTGTTTATGAGGATAAGTATATACTTCACCAGAAGAGAGCATCTTGCTCTTCTCCTCCTCCTCCACCCAACCATCACAAGTATGTAAATGTCATTTCTCTCTCTCTCTTTCTTTTTGGTTCCTTTTCTTTGCCCTTCTGATTGATGATTAATGGCACGGAAAAATGGAGATTCGAACGAGATATTGGAATTGCGGCGGTGGCGGGAAACGAATACCGCCACGAGAGGAAAAAAGTAGTACAAATGGGTGGTCAGGCGGAAATGATACGGTTTTATATAAATAGAAGGAAATCGGTGAGGGTGGCTTGAATTGAAGGGAGGTCTGGAATAAAAATGGAAACTTCAGGTTTGGGAGTTTCTTTCGCTCTATTGTAGAATACTGGTCCCTTCGAAAAATAGCGGTTACCTAAAAAAAAAATAGGGGTCCCCCTTCAAACTTTATCAGGAAAATAGAGTTCCCTTTAATCTGTATAAAAAGAATAGGGATCCCTTAAAAAAAGTAGGGGTCCCTTCAGGCTTAATAAGCTCAAAAAATATATGCCGGACCTAACTTTTAAATAAATCTTGAACCCCAATTTTTCTGAACTGAGCCCTATTTTTTGTACAAATTAAAGGGACCCCTGTTTTTTCTGGTCCTATCAGGACTCCTATTTTTCTGAAGGACCCCTTTTTTTTTAGAACCATCTCTTCGTTAGCAGCAATACCGTACATTCAAACTGTCAAAATGGGAGCGCGGAGAAAAATGTCAAGACAATAATACAAACAGTATAACTTGATTTTATACCAAACAAAAATAAAAATACAGTTGTAAATTTATTTTCCGCAATTTGAGTTAAACTCTGAACTGATTCTAATTGTAACTATTCCAGGGACCCTTCTTAAAAATATAATTTTCAGTAGACCTCCTGCCTCGAGTATGGCCTTCGAACTGAATTTTTTTCGAAAATATAGTTACTAACTCTTTAAAAAAAGATTGTAAAAGTCATCGGTAAATCTAGAAAATGCAGACACCATCCATCATAATCTCGTAATGAATTCACAATTCCCATGTTTACTCTCTCACTCTGTCTGATAAGTACAATCATCAATGTGCATTGAATATTCAACGATTAATCAACATCTTTTCTCTCTCTCTCTCTCTCTCTCTCTCTCTCTCTCTCTCCCTCTCTCTCTCTTCTATCATGAAATCAATTTCAATTCATGAGTACTTTTCTAGACATGTTTCTTCTTCTTCATCGAACAAACTCACACTGATAATCTTTTCTTCGTCCGAAAGAAAAAACATGACGAACTGATAAATATTTCTCGAGTCGATAATACCTTTTTAGAAGCTGCTGTCAGAAATAATCCCGAAGAGTCTTCTATTTCATTTTTATCATCTCCTTCATGCACTCCTTTGGACGATAACTGTTCGATTTTCCAGTTTTATCGGAGGTTTTTTTGAAATTTATTGAGAGAAGTTCAAGAACTAGAATAGTTCATGTTCAATTCCACACGAATTCTCAATTTCATATCTCATCATTATCCATTTTGTATAGTTTTATGTCAGAAGAAGGTGGAAACACTCGAATGAGCATCTCGTCAAAGAGTCAGAAATTAATTGAACCAAAGCACGTTTCAAAAAGAGAATTATATCCCAAAATGATAAGAAAAGAAAGAAAATTATGAGTTGTTCGATACTCTCGAAACATTCAATTTTCTCTTTTAAAAATGTGACATTTCCAAATGAACTTTTGATTCTTTATTTTCTTTCGTGGATTCTCATTTGTTTTCAGAGGAAGTTATGTCTTGATATGAATAATTTGTCAGCTGGAATATTTCATAATTCTTTCGGAAGTCCGTTTCTCTTTGATCCTATTATACAAGTATTCATAATTGCACGTTCCTTTGAAATCAATCATTTCCAGAAACTTCTATTGACGGGAAATTATCATTCAAAAAGTATTAGTCGTGCCCCATTTGTCACTTAGCTTTGACGAAGTTTATCTCCGTTTCTAATTAAGATGTTGAAAAGTGGTCAACTAATGAAATATTTATTTCGATTTAACAAACATTTTATTAATTGACTATTTTTCAATATTTTTTTGGAAACCGAGATAAATGTTGTTGAAGTTAAGTTACACAGAAGTAACACTATTACAGGTTCCACGTTAATTTTATTTTGGATGCGCTGGTAGATTTTTAAATTGTGTATTGCCTCATCAGGCCAGTTTCTAACAAAAAGAATTTGAGAAGACGTAATGAGGGCTCTCATAAATATTTCGAATCAATAATATAACATAACAATTTACAGCTAAAAGTTTAACTTGGCACAATGCCAAGTGTTTCTTAATCATTTTAGATTGCGTTAACAGCATTTTCTTCACTACGAGGCATCCCGATTTTTTAAACCTTAAAAGATTTTTAAAAATCTTTAAAAGAGATTCTTACAAGAATTTGGACAGGACCACTATCCAAAATATCATCTATTTCCGATTAAAAACCCTCGATGAGTATCCCAATTGGACACCCACCTGCGAGTGGTTTCGGAAAGGGGGGATTAGAATTTGATCCGTCGTCCGTCTATTTGAACCTTATATGCTCTTCTTCGAAAGTAGTCTCATTCCACCCTCACTTCCACTCTCCTCCCCCTTCCCCTTCCTCTTTTCTCACGAGTCATCATCTCCATGGGCAACCAACTGATAACTAGATACATGTATTCATGAAAGAGAGAAGGGGAGGAGGGGGAAGAAGAAGATAAAATACTTAGAGAACGAGAGCTTCTTTCAACCATTCGTCTGCGTCTCATATCTCTCTTTTTATCTTTTTGCGTGACACCTTTTCTGGAGGAACGAATTGCGTCCTCCCCCCCTCTCATCTGGATATATACACTCCTTATATTCCTTCCTCTTTCTTCATAACACAAAGTACAAAAACTTTATACTCTTCTAATTTCCGTTTTTCTTTTTCCACTTCAATTCTTCAGAACAATGTCAGATGCTCCACCACCGGCACCTGATCCTTCGAATCCATCAACATCAGGAGGAGGTGGAGCCCCCATACCACCGACGACAGCAGCAACCAAGATAAGTGTGTTATCAAAGGTATCAATTAGACTCTTTTTCTCCCATTTCTTTTCATATTTTTCTCAGCTTTTGAAACGAAAAAATCAAGTGCACACTTCGCAGGCTCAACAACAGCAAAACGAGTTTATGCAGGTACCTTTTGGTTTTTTTTTTGAATTTTTGAATTTTTGAATTTTTTTCAGAAATTCATGCCGAATGGCAATTCTCATCCGAATCCTCCAAATGCCACGACTCCTGCTCCAACAACAACTCAACCTCCTCCATCAGGTGGTCCCATATCCCAAGATGGAGCATCCTCCATTCAACCACTTATACAAAAAGAAAATATGTATCGAAGATTTAAAAAATTTGTCGCGAATTATACACAGGATCCTTCTACCGATAACTTTTATTATTGGACATGTGTGGTAAGTCTTTCGGAGTTGTGCCCTTATATTAAAGGAGGTTTTTAGGTAACAGTTGCCTACATTTATAATCTGGCATTTGTGATAGCTCGTCAAGTATTCAATGATCTGAATGGAGCATCTTCTCAATCTTTATGCCGATCGATTAATTCGACATTAAATAGCACAACACAAGTAGAATGTACAGATGATATGCTGAAGGATATGATAGAGATGCCAACGTATCAACTGTATCCAGACTATGGATGGTCGAGATATTGGCATTGGAGGATTCTTTGGATTGTATTCGATTTCCTAATGGATTGTGTCTATCTAATGGATACATTTCTAAACTATCGAATGGGATATATGGATCAAGGACTCGTGGTTCGAGAAGCTGAGAAAGTGACAAAGGTTTATTGGAATTCTAAACAGTGGAGAGTCGATTTCTTCAGTTTAATTCCTCTGGATTACATTCTTGGATGGCCAATTCCATTTATCAACTGGAGAGGATATCCGATATTTCGAATCAATCGTTTAGTTCGATTCAAAAGAGTCAAAGACTGTTTGGAAAGGACCGAAACGAGAAGTTCGATGCCAAATGCATTTCGAGTCGTCGTTGTCGTCTGTTATATTGTCATTATTATCCATTGGAATGCGTGTCTTTATTTTTGGATTTCTGAGTTCATTGGACTGGGAACGGATGCATGGGTCTATGGGAATCTCAATAAACAAAGTTTGCCAGAGTGAGTTTTCTTTGAAAGTCAAGAAATAATTTTTATAAAAATCAAAAACCAATTAAATGTATAATTAGAAATCTGAAATGATTCAACTTAAAGGAGGACTGAACTCGAGTTCAATAATCTGTATATAGATGTAGTTTTTAATTCTGAACACTTTTTCTGTTGACAACTTTCTCTAAAAATGCCAATAAATGGCACAAAAACCGCTTTGAAAACATCGAGGTGATTGGGGTGGAAGAGTTTTCCGAAACCTCGGCCACGGGGGTTGTGACCACCACAGCCGTTATTTTTCTCATTTTTTTTCGATTTTATGTTTTTAATGTAGATGTTCTTTTATAATCGAAAAAGAAATTTTCAATAAAGAGAAAAATAAGGTACAAAACCCCCGTGGCCGAGGTTTCGGAAAGCTCTCCCACCCCAATCACTTCGACGTTTTCAAACCGGTTTTTGAGACATTTAGAGGCATTTTCAGAAAAAGTTGTCAACAGAAAAAGTGTTCAGAATTTAAAACTACATCTAATGACAAATTATTGAGTTCCAGTTCAGTCCTCCTTTAAACTTTCATCGAAAAGTTCGCCTGAATCGCCTGAATTTTCAGGGGTGTCTATGACACTCTTCTCCGTCGCTACGTCTACAGTTTCTATTGGTCCACTCTAATTCTGACGACTATTGGTGAAGTTCCGAGTCCCGTTCGAAACATTGAATACGTCTTTGTCACTTTGGATCTCATGTGCGGTGTTTTGATATTCGCTACAATTGTCGGTAATGTCGGAAGGTGATCCAAAAAAATTTTGAGCGGGTTTCGAAAACTTTTTTTCAGTATGATATCGAATATGAGCGCAGCAAGAACTGAATTTCAAAACAAAATGGACGGAATCAAACAGTATATGGAATTACGAAAAGTCAGCAAACAGGTTAGCAGCTTGACAATGGAAAAAATAAAAAAGTTCCTTCTTTAGCTTGAAATCCGTGTCATAAAATGGTTCGATTACCTCTGGACAAATAAGCAATCTCTGAGTGATCAACAGGTTTTAAAGGTGCTTCCAGACAAATTACAGGCAGAAATCGCTATGCAAGTACACTTTGAAACCCTCAGAAAAGTCCGAATTTTCCAGGTTTTTTCCCTTTTTTCTATTTCCCCTTATCATTGATTTTTCAGGATTGTGAAGCAGGTCTCCTGGCTGAATTAGTATTGAAACTACAACTTCAGGTATTCTCTCCGGGTGATTTCATTTGTAAAAAAGGAGATATCGGTCGAGAGATGTACATTGTCAAAAGAGGACGTCTCCAAGTTGTCGATGACGATGGTAAAAAGGTTTTTGTGACACTTCAAGAGGGTTCTGTCTTCGGAGAATTGAGTATTCTGAATATTGCTGGAAGTAAAAACGGAAATCGTCGAACGGCAAATGTTCGTTCCGTCGGATACACGGATTTATTTGTTTTGAGCAAAACAGATTTATGGAATGCGTTGAGAGAATATCCGGATGCGAGAAAACTTCTTTTGGCGAAAGGAAGAGAAATTCTGAAGAAGGATAATCTTTTGGATGAGAATGCGCCAGAGGAACAAAAGACTGTGGAAGAGATTGCTGAACACTTGAATAATGCTGTTAAAGTATTACAAACAAGGTATTATTGAGGGAGATATAAGTTTTGTAAATAGAAATTCAACTGTTTTCAGAATGGCAAGACTGATAGTTGAACACGCGAGTACTGAAGGAAAACTAATGAAGAGAATCGAAATGCTTGAGAAACATCTCAGTCGGTCAGTTTCAACTTTTTTTAAATGTTTTTTTCTCTTGAAACTTTCGAATGAAAATTTGAAAAATTGCAAATTGAGAATTCATTTTTGAATAAAAAACGGTTCTGTTGTATTATAGAATAGGGGCCCTTTCGAAAAATAGAGCTCCTCTTAAAAGGCATCATAAGATCCCAAAAAAGTATCCCTTCGAGTACCTTGAAAAATTAGGTACCCTCTCGGGCTTAGTAGGCCCAAAAATATATAGGGACCCCTATTTTTTTCGGACAGGACAGGTTGAAGGGACCCCTGAATTACAATAGAGCCGGAAAAACTTGCCACTCTCAAAAAGTAAGCAGAAAAAAACTATAGTTTTTCTGTAAAGTTTTATAGTTTTATACAAAACTATAGTTTTATATACATTTTTGATTTTCAACATTTTTAAAACGGTATTTCACGGTCCGGATATCATGAAAATAAAAGTGGATGGTAGTACTCAAACTTTAAAATTTTGCTACTTGATTGCAATACGTATAAAATAATTCTGTGACATTAATCTTTAAATCGAAGTATGATCCGTTTAGGATTTTTTCAAAGCCTCTCTTAAAAAAAGATTTGAAAATTTCATAATAAATGGAAAAAGGCCTGAAATATTCTCTATTATCTGAAAAAAGCAATTACAGTAGAGGCCACATAAATATCACCTTTGATGTTATTTAGTTCAATGATTTTTGAATAAAATTGTCAACTACAAAAATGCAGTTCCAGCGATGAAAAAACCTCCCTAATAAAATTCAGAGCAGTCCAATTTTTTCCCACTTCACTACCACTCCTCAAAGTTGACCATTTGAGCTGAAAAGATGATATTTTCAGTGTCCGCTACTGTAAACAATTTGATATATTCCGCTAAGTCCAAAGAAAACTGATTAAAAAACAAAAAAAAGAGCTTAAAATTAACTAGAAACTCATCATCCATAGAAAATCTCGCTATCGAGAGCTAATTTCTTGAAACTAAACTACACTAATCCAATTCCAAAAAGAGATTATCAGATAGATTTGAAACAGATAATCATTGATTCATTCACTCTTCCTTTTTCCAGATACAAAGCAATGGCTCGTCGTCAAAAAGGAATCCACGGCGCTTCGATCGACGGAGCCGACATTGAATTCGTTGAAGAACGAGTCCGTCCGCCACGTCTCCGACAGACGAAAACAATCGATTTACCAACGGGAACTGAAAACGAATCGTTGCTCAAATGATAGTTTTTTTGCAATTTATTTTTTAATAATTATCTTTTTTCCATATTTCGAAACAATCGGGTTACTATGATTTGGTATTATTTCTCCCCCTTTTCCTCTTATTTTTTCAATGTCCTCATTCGTATTTAGACACCGAATGAATCTGGTATTTGTCTCATTTCTTTTGCTCTTTATCATCGAGAGTCATCATCAGAAGGAAGCCATTTGATAACTCAAGGTCTTCTAATCTTGGGAATGAAAAAGAGACAATTTTTACATTCTTCATTCTCATTTCTTCCCCACATTTTCATTCTGTTAACATGTGTTTCGATCTTCACGAGTATCTTACTCCAGGAGTTGTTATCAAATTTCGTCCGTATAGGTAAGTAAGGAACCTTTAATTCAAGGGTGTATTTTTTAAAAAAGCAGTTTTTTGGGATGACTTAGGTACCATTCAGAATTGTGAGGCTGAACCGAGAAAAGTTTTCTTTTTTTCATATTTTGTGCTTTTTCTGAGTATTTTTTAATCATTCGATCAAAACCGGCCGGTCTGGAAACATGCCCCTCCGGCAGGGTTCGACCCACCCCAAGCCTGGTACCGCCTATTTTAGACCCAATCTCTACACACATTAAAAAATATACTTTTTCAGAAATGTATTCATTGGAATTTCATCAGTGGCAATCTTCTTCGCTTTTCTAATCATCATAGAAAATATTATTTTTCTATCAATGATCAGCAAACAGTAAGTCTCTATCATCTTCTCCCCCATCCTCTTTGCCTCTTCCAGAAGTATCCCTCTTCTCCTTGTTCCTTATATCCTTTCATGGGTTCTCTTCTTTCTTGGTTTCTGTTTTGCCCGATTTGCCTATCTGATTCATTCCGGAAAAAAGCATTGCTCATCCGTAATTCCGTTGTCTTCCCCTATTGCATGGGAAGATAGTCGACCTGTTTCCCCAGTACCGGTGAGTTCAAAATGAGTTCATTCAAAAAGAAAAAAGCACAGAAGCAGAAAATCACAAATTATGTTTAATTTAAACGAAAATGCAAGAGTTTTTTACCCGATTAGTTATTTAAAACAATTATAAAATTTCATAATATTAAAGCCGGGGGGTTCGAAAGATCAGAAATAGGATACTAAAGCCGAGGAAGACTGGTAGAGATCGCTCTGTTGACGTAGACTTGGATCAGATTGGTCTGTAATAATTGAATGATGTAAAAAGACGTCACACGAAGAGGGAAACCTTACCATTGCCTTGGGCAGCTTGGTGAAATGCGGTGCCATACGCTGCTCACCAACTCGATTAACCATTGCTACGAGACAATAGACGACGGTCTTCCGAACTGATGATGACGTCGATTGATACGCCTGGAATATTCTTTTTGGGATTAGGAGATAATAATTGCTCACCTTAACAATAGAAGGAGTTATATCATCGACCACATTGTTCAGCTCATCAGCCGGAAGCTCTTCAAACAACCTCGTCACCATTTTCAAAACAAGTGACGCTCTTTCGTCATCAATTGGCTCTTGAATCAGAATCACTTTTGCAATATTAATAATATTTGAAAGTGGAAGATGAGTTGCAAGTGTTCGAAGACAATCTTCCACTGCCAATGAAGTCGTCGCATCGTTCGTATTCACTGCCGCATCGAGTACTTTACAAACGGCCATTTCAGTCGAATCGAAAAGTTTCGCCGCCTGTGCCGTACACATTTTTCCCAAAATTCTCAGGCACATCTTCTTGTTATTCTCGTTTTTACTAGTCGATAGGATTTCGAAGAGATTTAGAAGAAGTTTCGCGTAACATTGCTCCCAGATACCGAATCCTCCGTCACAAATCATCATATAAATCGAACTGATCGCATTTTCCTGCTCATCCACATTTTCTGAATTTCGCATTTTGTGGAGAAGATCTTGGACGTTTTGAATTTTTTCGAGGGTGTCCGGAGGCAGGGTTACGGTAGAGTTTAGCTGAAAACAGGGAAGGTTACTGTAGAAGGGCAATAGGGTTTTTAGAGTAAGGTCAGAAAAGACTCTTATAGTTTTGGGAGGAACGATTTTATTTAACTTTAATCTTAAGAATCTACTTTGCTCTTTTTTCTGAATTGCTAAAGTTTCGCGTTTGATACTCAGCCAACGGGAAAACGTAAGCAGTGAAATTTGAGGTTTCGCTATGGTGGGGTTACTGGCGCGACCCTTCGCGTGGTAGTAGGCCCGCCTTATCAACTTCCGGAAATTTTTAAAGTATACTTGAAACATGTGACAAGAAACCATAAAGTCCTAATCTTCTGACCGAGTAAAAACCAAAAAACGTAAAAAAACTCACATTAATTTTCTCCATCAACCTCGATTTCGATTGCTCCTCCAACCGACTCAACGCCGAGTTATTCGAAGTATTAAATGAACCCAAATTCACAGCTCCGCCCCTTTTACTTCCTCCTCCAAACTCGGGCAACAAAATCGATTCGTTTCTGTGAGAACTTGGAGCTATTTGTTTCGGAGAGTGATGGTGGTTGTTACTTCCATTTCCACTACTGCTGCAAAAAAATAAGATGCGCCGCCTCCCATTGGGGACCATTTTTCATTTCATATCGAATGCATGAGCAAAAAAACTGAGAGAAAAGAATAACAAACCTTATTCCATTTTCAAGTCCATTTCTCTGAAGAGTCTGATGAATCCATGTCTTTTGTTCTTGATCGAAATCTCCAATCAAAACGGAAAAATCTGCCATATTGACACAAAACATCGAACAGATTGCCTTTTCGACGTGTGGAGTCAGAAGAATCGATTGCCTTTGATCGCCAACCCACGTGAACATCTTCCGAATCGCCGCCTTCAGCTCTTTCACATTTATCGATGCTCCAGGTTCAGTGTACTCGTCAAGAAGACTTGTCATATACTCCAAAAGAGCGACTCTCGCCTTTGGAACCATCAAATGGATCGGATCACACATCAGTTCGCATACAGTAACCAGTTGATGATGAGCATTGAAACATTCTAGAATCACATTTAGAGTGTGTCCAATTTGTTTTTTTGAATTCGGAAGACTCTCGGCAGCTTTTCGAGCGAATAGCTTGGCGAGAGCCAGACGAAGCCACTCGGAAAGACGACTACTGTGGGTTCGAATGAAAATCGAATAGACGTCGAGAACCATCTAGAAAAAAAGAAGTAAATGGGTACCGTAATCCAAGTACTTACAGTATTCGACACATCCGAAAGTAATCGATTCAAACAGTTTCCGATATTTTTGATCTCTTGTGGAGACAAAGTGGTGTCTCTGAAATATCAAAGGTTACCTGCTAAGATATCAGACTATCCGGTAGCCAATCCTGAATCTTAAAAACTCACGCAACAATCGGCAACAACTTCTTGATTCCCTCCTTTTTCTCGGTAACAGAAGATGAGCAACATTCTTTGAGAACACGCGAAACGTTGTCCTGATACTCTCCTAAATTCGTTTTCGCCGGCGATCGAACCCGAATCGGAAGAAGAAATTCATCGTCATCCGTAGTATCGGGCATTCCGAGTTTTGCGAAAAACGATCCGTTTCCATATTTGACTCTTCCTTTTTGATTTTCCATCGGGAGAGGAGAGTGTCGTCGAGTAGGAGAGGTATCTCGAGAGTCTGTGGAGGTGATCGAAGAGGTCCGAGTTCGGGATCCAGGACGATTCGGATACGGAATTTTGGCTATAAGAGATTACTGTAGCTTCTATTTCTTAATGGGAAACCTACATCCAGCGGGAGAAGTATCCTGTCGAACCATGGCCTTTGTGGACGTTGGCCGGACCAATCGACTCGATCCTCCAGTCACTTTTAATGCTTTCGGATCAATTGCAGACGCACTTCTTTGAGCGAGAAACTCTGAAAAATATAGTTTTCAATATCCTTTTTCCATTTAATCCCTTACTCGCACTAATATTTGCATGAGCCTTCGATCCAGCTGATAGTTTCGATCGAATCGGAATTGATCCTCTATCACTGTTAATACTTGCCCATGAAGAAGCAGCATCTCCTCCTCTTAACATCTTCTGTTTCGAATGTTCCAATTCTAAATAAAGAGCATCTGCCTCTTCCAAATGCAATTCTTCCAGTTTTCCGAATGCTTTTCTTCCGGCCGCCCGTGTTTCCGAGTCAGCGTCGTTGATTGACGACTTGACAAGTTCGCAGATTTGACGCATTATTTGCTGGAAGCATTAGATTTTTTTAAAGGGTGTTTTTCTATTAAAGGATACCTTTTTTATCCGATCATTCCATTTCGAGATTATTATTTCGAGTAAAACAGCCAGTTGTCTCCGCTGATTTTTGTCTTTTGAAGTGGAGAAAGAGGAGAGAATTGTGAACACTTGACGAGTTTGGATATACTGAAAAACATTTTTTTAGGAAGTTTTTGAATTTTTTTTTGGATTTTTGAGCTCAAAATTTTTATAATTTCAAAGAAAAATGATATTTTTGCCAAACTGGTTCCAGTTTTTTTGACGAAATTTCCGAATGAGTTCCTACTAACCTCGACAATAAACTCTGTCAAAGTACTCGCTGAAGTTGCCATAATCTTAGTGCTAACTGCTACTTGAGACATCGCTGGCATTAGAATATCCTCTCCAATCGAATGAGTCTCAATTCCGTATTTACTGACAATAAAACTACAAGTGATAGCTGCTTCTCGAAGAATCTGTGATCGGAGATCTTTGACAGCCATTTCAAAACATCCCAATAACTGAATAATATGAGAAATCATTGTTGGTCGATCCACTAATTTCTCTCCATTTATAATGAGACTTCGGACGGTTTTCAGCTCTTTTTGTCGTTTATTCCAGTCTTCTGAACTATTCGAAAGTATCGTTTTGACTGTATCGAACTTGTTTCGAAGGTCGATCGAAGAGGTTATCGCCTGGAGTTTCCGAAAGAATTAAATTATCAATAAAAAAAAAGCGTCTTACCACTTTGGGAACATCTTCAAAAACCTTTTCGAAATCCGCTTTGCTGACCGAATAGACGCCGGATTTCGGTTGAATTCGACTCATTTTACATAAATAAAAATTGAGTTTGAGAGATCTTCTGAAAGAATTAAAATAGGTTGAGATAAAGAGAAAAAACAAAGGAACAGGTGAGAAAATATTTCCTCATCCGTCTAATTCTCTCAATGAGAGATGATCTCTCGGGGAGGAGGGTGTACCGTTGGGTGGTGGATTGGGTGTTGGTGACCTAAACAAAGACGACTATTACGTCATTTTGAGGTGACGGATATCGATCTTTTGGTTGGTGTGACAGGGGGATTGGGTATTCGGGATTAGAGAGAAAATGGTACAGTACCTATAGGAAAAAAATTTGATCAGTTCAAAAAAAAGAACTGAAACCTAAGGAGGGGTCAGACTTTCAAGCCTCTTTGGGATACTCTCAGAAATTTTTCAGTGAAACCAAAACTAAAAAAGAAAAGAACTCGTAAATCCAAGTGAGCTTCGAAACGAATTTTTCGAAAAGTTTTCTTCCAAAAAAGTTCGAAATAAAGTCGGCATTTGTGGGGTCGCTTCTTCTTCGTTTGGCCCACGAAGAGCAGCTGTGACCCCGAAGAAGAAGAAGAAAAAGGGAAAGAGATGGGAAAAGATACCAGTCAACGGATGGTCGTCTTCTTCTTCTTCTTTCGGAAGAATTGAGAGAGAGAGAGAGAGAGAGAGAGAGAGAAAGACATGTCATTCCGCTTCAATTTAACACATGTTGGTTTTGAGTCTATGTATGTGTGTGTGTCTATGTATGTGTGTGTGTGCGCAGGCAGGATAGTGTCCGAAGGTTTTCAAAATTGAAACAACTAGACAATCAACGAGAATATATTTGAGAGAGAGAGAGAGAGAGAGATCATGAAACATGATATTCGTATTAAAAAAGAGAAAGAGAGAGGCAAATTATCCTCCAGCCTCTCCGTTTTTTTCTCGTTTTTCTGTCGAGTGCAAACATCATCAGAGATATTTATGCATGTGAAATAAGTATAAACATGCTCTCTCTCTCTCTCTCTCTCTCTCTCTCTCTCTCTCTCTCTCTCTCTTCTAAAAAAAAAAGAAAAAAGGGAAGCGCCTCTTCTTCTCCTTCACCCATTCTCTTTGCTCTTCGGGGAGAAGAGAGCTCCTTTCTGTGCCCATCGTCGTCCAATTGATTGTCGTTTCGCGCCCTCTTTTTTTCTCTTTTCGACGGCAAAGAAGACAAAAAGAGAAGAAAAAGGGTAAATGGAATTTCGAATTCGAGACAATTGGAAATTGAGAGTTTGACTTTTCTATTGCCAGGAAAATGGGGTTCGAAAAGAATTGGGGAAGCAAGTTTTAGTATGGGTTATTCAACAGAATAGAAAAATAAGGGTTCCCGTTTTTACGTATTTTAGAAACTCGAGATTGTAAAAAAGAAGTGCCTTTTTTTAGTTACTGATTTTCGAAATGTTTCCAAATAAATTTTCTGAAGTAGATCTATTGTTGAGAATTTCCGAAAAATTCAGATTATACTGTACATAATGTATCATTTTTGCACTATATAATTTATACATAGCAAAAAAATTCTTCAAAAAGCCAGCATCTTAAAAAAAAAACTTACTATTAGTAACACTTCCTAGTACAAATGTCAACCAGACAGTCGTCAGAAAACTAGTGAACAAACAGTTTCGGAGAAAAAGAAAAGAGAGAAATGTTTGAATACGTGAATAAAAGGTTTCAACCGGTCAAAGAAATCATAAATTATAGGGTTGAACAATGAAAGAAAGAGAAATCGGGAGAGAATTTATGGAAATTGAACTGACATTTCAAATGAATTGAACCTAAATCTAATAATATTCCAGTCAACTCCAATTGTCGATGTCACAATGGTCATTCCTCCGATGATGTATAGAAATTCGTTGACTGTTCCGACAAGTCCCTTCTTTATCACTGATAATGGAATGAGGTTTGTTTTAATAATATAAAGAACTTTCTGATCATCTGAAATTTCAGTTCATATCGCGATGAGCCTCCATCCTACAGTGAGATCGTGGATCGTGGCGTTTCTCCAATCCCATGCCAACCGAAGGTGGTACCTCCAGAGGTGTAATCCCTTTTTTAAATTCCGAAATTTATTCCAATGCAATAATTTTTTTACATTCTCAATGGAGCAACATTTCAATTTCAACTATTTATTTTTAATTTATACATATTTTTATCTTGAAACGAATAAAATTTTCTCCACCACCAGAAACTAAATTAATTTGAGAAGGAAGAAAACGTGGCGCAATAAGAATGAGAGAAGTCAATTAAAAAAAGGAGAGCAACTGGATGGCTTTTCAGAATAAAAAGCTTTTTTCACGTGTATGTGTGGATGATCATTCGGTTACTCATGAAAGACGATTGGCACGGGAAAATATGGAAGAAATGGAAGTAGGAGAGGGGAAGAAAAGAGAATCTATTGAACGACCGGTGGTCTCCGCTCGATTTTGCACACTCCGTTGACTGAACGCATTGAGACAGGACACGTGGATTCTGCAATTACACGCTAAATGAATTCACTTCTTTCGGTGGCTCTTTTAGAAGGGACTTACGACATCGTTTAATGATTTTTCGATTCACTTCCATCTCTAAAAGTACTTGATTCGGTGGACACGGTGTCGGTGTCGTTTTCAATGGTTTCACGTTCTTCACCGGTTTGTTTTTCTGAATTTGTGGGGGTTTGGCACGCCTTCTTCCCGGATGCATGTATTGTGAAGCCATTTGAACTGCGGCTGACGCTATTGTGTGAGCCATTCGAAGGGGTTCCGGCTTTTTTGATGTGATTTCTTTGATCTTAAAAGAAGAGGATTACTGTAGGGTACACCCTTCTTAAAGGAGGACTGAAGTGGAGTTAAATAACTTGACATTAGATGTAGTTTTGAATTCTGAACATTTTATCTGTTGACAACTTTCTCTGAAAATTCCTCTAAATGCCTTAAAAACCGGCTTGAAATGCAAACATTTGATTATTATGGAAGAGTTTTTGCAACTTCGGCCACGGGGTTTTGGACCGCCCCAGTGGCTATTTTTCTTTCTTTTTCGAAGTTTTTCGAAGATTCTTATTGAATATATTTTCTCATTAACTTCGAAAAAAGGAGAAAAATAGTCACTGGGGCGTGACAAAACGCCGTGGCCGAGGTTGCGAAAACTCTTCCATAATAATCAAATGTTTGCATTTCAAGTCGGTTTTTAAGGCATTTAGAGGCATTTTCAGAGAAAGTTGTCAACAGAAAGTGTTCAGAATCAAAAACTACATCTAATTCCAAATTATTGAATTCCAATGCAGTCCTCCTTTAAGGGTCAGGTTGGAATCTTCGAAACTATCCAAAATTACCTGAATAATATAACTTTGCATATTCAATGGTTGTCTCTTTTTGCAACAATGTGTCTGTTTTGTTTTCGGTGACCTTCTACAGAAATATCCAGGTGGACACGTCGTGTATCGAGTGCAGATCACTGGCGCTTTCGTTGCCGGGAACAAAAGGGCTTCTCCTCCGTCACAAACGTCCTTCAGTACTGAACAAAGATCATTTTGATAAACAGAAACAAAGGGAAAGACTAACCATGAGTTCTCATAACCATTCGATTCGCTGCACAACAGAAATAATTCTTCGCCTGTGGACTCCAAGTACACGAAAATCCAACTGGACACGGTTGTCCACTGATACATTGTCTTGCAATTCCATTTGCCAGATAGGGTTGTCGAGGCGCCGGACAGATTCCCTCGTTCATTATCTCTGCGTGTCCTGGCTGGGGAGCCCATCCGGAGGTTGTTGTTGTCGTGGCAGCTGATGATGTGGACATTGGTGGCTGGATTTGTTTCATGATATGAGGAGAACCAAACTTGTTGATATTCAATGGAGAAGTGACTCTGTTGGCGGGTTTCTTCTCGCATCGATGTCCTTTTCGAACACTTGTCTCGTCACAATCACAAACTCCGTCGATACATTGTCCCATTCCTTGACATTGGGCAGAATGGACACAACTTCTTCCGAGAGAAACCAATGGGAAACACTCTTCTTCGATCTTCACTTGCTTCTCAGAGCATTCTGAAAAGTTTTCGATATTTCCAGAATGATTTTTTTTAGAACTCACTCAATTCCTTCTCCATTACCACATCAATACACTGTTGTTTCTGTTCTACAGTTCCCGTTGGACAACTGCATTTCATTGCGATACAATGAGATCCACCGACACATTGAGGCGTTTCTTCGCATTGTTCTCCGATCAGAACTCGGTTCATACACACTCCGTTCACTGGCACTTGTGATGCTTCGCATGCTAGAATAATCAAAATGGAAACTGTTTTAATTTTTAAAATCCTCACTTTCTCCTCCAGCACAACACAATTCGGCTCCAGACTTTCCACGTACACACGAGAATCCATCTGGACAGGCGGTTCCTCCGTTCATTGAACATGCTTGTGCCTCTCCAGTTATTCCAATGAATGCAACCATTTGAATAGGACAATCACTTGGCATTCCACAACATTGGAATTGTTTGTTTTGATTTGAGAACTGACAGAAATATCCAGCTGGACACGAGAGACTTGCCGATGTACAGATTTTTGGTTTTTTAGTGTCTGGATCTGTGTAGGCTATCTGTCTGGTTGGGCAACCGTCATCTGGAAAAGTTTTTTGCTGGATAGGTAAAAAATACTTCACTTACTTTCCATGGGCGTCGGCAATGGATCACTTCCACAACACTGATATCTTTGTGTTCTGATTGACCATTGACAAGAGAAAGTTCCCGGACATCCTTGATTATGGGGATTGAAGGGGTCACAAGCGACCACTTCGTTTCTCTCCATGTACACTATTTCTCCTGGGGGACAACCATCAGAGGCTGTTAGTTGAGGTTGACCCCTGAACTCATCAATCAGTGCCCTTCTAATAGAGTCAACTTACTTGCAACAGTAACCCATTGAACCATCAAACTGAGCCATACAAACAAATCCAGCTGGACAAGTGACAAAGTGACCGATAGTACAGGAACGTGGCATTCCGGAATTCTCATCGATGAAGTATTCTTCTCGATGTGGACAGATTTCAGACACTGAGCAACAGTATCCTTGAAGAGCGTCTTTCAAATCACTTAGACACTCAAATCCATCTGGACATGATGACGTGGCAGCGTGCATTGTGCATCTTGTTGGTTGAAGACTCGTCTGATCTTTGAAAGGAGCACGACCGACTGGACAGTAATCTGAAGAGAGATAGAGACTAAAAATCAATGAAATGGGGTCACTTACTCGCTTTAGTCATTGATCCACAACAGAAATATCTGTTTTTGACTGCATTAAATCTACACAAATAGTCTTTTGGACAAGAATTGTGCTCATTTATAAGACATTCTCTCACTGTTCCATCCATCGAATTAATGTAAGCCTTTTCGTTATCCGGACAAACTCCCATATCAGTGGCTCCACAACAGACACTTTGATCTGTCAGACTATCATAAATACATTGGAAACTCTTCGGACAATTATTCTGGAGTTCGTCGTTGCATGAGATGGGAAGGGCAGTATTCGGATTGAGGTAGACGACGTCTCCAGCATTACACGCAGATGCCATACAGAAGTTGTTGCATTGGTTTAGAGAAGCAAAGTTATTCGGATTTCCATCACATCCATTGTAAACGAATGGAGAGCATTTGCGGGTGACGATGTTGAAATAGTATCTGGTGACTACTGTAAGACCGCCGGAGCAGAGGGAAGATCCTTGTTGAGGTGGAAGACCGCAGATGTAGGCTGAAAGGAAATGCTTATGGACTGAACTGGAATTTGATAATTTATAAGAAAATAGATGTAGTTTTGAATTCTGAACACTTTTTCGTTGACAACTTTTTCTGAAAATGTCTCTAAATGCCTTAAAAACCGACTTGAAATGAGAAGATATGATTATGGTGGAAGAGTTTTTGAAACTTCGGCCACGGGGGGTTTGGAACGCCCCAGTGGCTATATTTGTTTTTTCTTCGAAGTTTTATGTTTTTATTAAATATATCTTTTCATTAACTTCGAAAAAATGAGAAAAATAGCCACTGGGGCGTCCCAAAACCCCGTGGCCGAAGTTGCAATAACTCTTCCATAATAATCAAATCTTTGCATTTCAAGCCGGTTTTTAAGGCATTTAGAGGCATTTTCAGAGAAAGGTGTCAACAGAAAAGTGTTCAGAATTCAAAACTACATCTATTTTCAAATTATTGAATTCCACTGCAGTCATCCTTCAAAAGATTACAAGATTCACTTACTTTTAGTTGGACAACATCTATAAGACATCATATCAGGACCCAAACTGACTCCATAGCATTCATGAGAAGACGGACATCCTCCATCTCTTTCAGAACATGATTGAAGTGCTCCATTACTATCTCTGAGAGGACTTCCACCATTTGCACATCCTCCGACTCCACAGTAATTCTCACATTCGGCACGACTTGCAAACGTATTCGAATTACCGTCACATCCAAGATATTCGAACGATTCGCATTCTTGAGTCGACGGATTATAGTGATATTTGAATGAGACTCCAGGTCCACAAGTCTTTCCAGGACTAGGGGAAAGAGAACAAGTGAACGCTTTTGTCGGACAACATCCATGCATATTTCCATCGAAATAGCATTCGAAATTAGCTGGACACGATGAAGATTGTCGATTGGTTGTACACGTCACGAACTTTCCTTGATTGTCTTTGTAGGCTTGACCCTGGGGACAACGGGGTTCAGCTGAAAATTCAGAATTGGAGAGATTCCGAAGATCTCGAAACTCACGGGCAGCATTTCTACAAAAAGTCTGACAATCGACCAGAGTTTCAAAGTTATTGTCGTTTCCTTGGCAACCAGTGTATTCGAATGATTGACACTCTCTTGTGGCAGCCGAATACCAGTATCTTCGAACAGATCGATCACAATTTCCGACTCGAAGTGGTTGAGTACAAATGGTTTCTGAAAAATAAAATAGAATGGAATACGGGATAAATTTTCAAAAAAGAATATCGAACGTGATGAGCAGAAAAATATGAAACTAGCCCAGACCTTCGTGAATAACTCGAGACCGTTTTCATTTTCATTTATCATTTTTTATTGCTCATCGTGAGTCATTTTCACGAATTTCAAAAGGTACGTTGAAAAACCGCAATATCTTTATATTTACTAATAACAAGATTCTGTCTGTCTGTGTGTGTGTGTCTGTTGGTCGCAAGCCCTAGCGGATCCACCCTTTTTTTTTTTGACAAAAATTATATAGATCGATAGAAAATTTGTTCGAGATGATGCCCGTCTTTTCAGATTTTAAAAATCATATCTTTGAAGACATCTAGAGCCGTTTTTCGTCATTATACGTTTTTCTTCAATATAAGTATAGTGGGCGGCGGAAACCGCGAGATGTCAGTTACTACTACCCCGGCGCAGCCGTTAGGCGGCGTCAGCCGACTGCTTTCAATTAATTAAAAGCTTTGTTTTCCCTGATAACTTACGCATTCTTGGACAACAAACAGCTTGATCCATTTTACATTCATGAGACGATGGACAATCATTATTCGAAGCACATGACTGAGTGACGTCACCAATCCGAAGAGGATTTCCACGATCACATTGTACTAAATCTCCCGTATATTTCATATCAGAAAATCTGAACTTACATCTAGCACAATACAATTCACAATCGATTCTTGACAAGAAATTGTTGTAATTACCACCAGCTCCGAGATAAGTGAATGGACTGCACTTTCCTGACTGAGGATCATAGAAGAATCGAGTCGACGTGGCAGTTCCCTGTTTCTCAACACCAGCATGATAAACAGCACCACGAGTATTAACAGAAGGATCCAATGGACGTCCTCCAACAGGTCCACAGACAGAAGCGACGGATGGACAACACCATTGAGTACTTCCGACTGATTTACATTCAAAGTTATGAGAGCATGCACTCGTTTGCGCACATCCACTGATTGGAGTCTGTTCGAGGAAAGAGGAACGGTGCACGTATTCCGGAGCACCTCGGGAACAAGCTGTAAATCTTTTTCCTTGTAGGGGAAAACGTTTTTCACTTACTATCTCGACAAAAACTTTCACAGTGTTCGACAGTTCTGAAATTATTCGGAGAATGTTCTCCTGGACCAGAAGCACTTGGATCCCAGAGAAACTGCTGACACATTCCCGTAATCGAGTTGTACCACCATCTGGGCTCAGTTGGATTTGGACCAGTTGCAGTTGGTTGAACACAAGTAAATGCTCTATTAGGGCAGCATATTCCATTGGCTTTCTCACTGTATCCAGAAGACGTTAAGTCAAGACTCGATACAAATTCCACGCAATCATATTGGTCAGCAATATATTGACCGTTTGAAGGGAAAAGACAAGCGGAGTTTCCGTCGCCAGTCTGAAATGGATTCATTTTAGCTGCAATAGGCTAGAGGACTCACATTCTCTTCCGCTTGATTTGTATTTGTACTATCTGTATTACACAAAACAGGACCAGGTCCATCGTTTTGTCTTGGATGCTTTGGATCAGAAAGAGCAGAAGTGTATCCTGCTCCCTCGGGAAGTGGACATGTGATAGCAAGAGTATTATGGTTAGCATCCAGAACATCCAAACAAACATGACCATCTCTTGTCGCTCTCTCCACTTTATTCTCTCCGCAACGACAAGTTCCAACTCCGGCTGACGTGTCACAGAATGCATCTGGCCACACGGAAGCACATTGCTCATTGTAAACACATCCCGGTTGTCCTGGATCAATCTTCTGGTAACAGTATCCTTCAGCAGCGATGTATGTGGTTAGACAGGAACAGAGGCCTCCGTTACAGAACATTCCCTAAATGGTATCAATGGAGATGAGTCTAGAGAGGGTCTTACAGCTAAACAGTCAGTATTGAATGCACATGCATCACCGACTCGACCACTTCCAGTCTGTCGTTTATCACGGAATCCATCGATTTGGGCTAAAACCAGAGGTTTTTAAGTCAGTTTAAATTTAGTTCTCTTTTTAAAAACTTTAAAAATTTAGGTTGATTTTTGCCACGTAACACAACTAAGGGTTACTGTAAAACGTGACAAGGTCTTACTTAAAAACTCAAAAATAAAAGTTTTGAACAAAAAATATACAAGTTTTATTTGAGATTGGTAACACAGTACCTACGAGCTACCATATGACTAACTGCCACGTGGCGTAGAACAAATCAAAAAAGTAACAAACCTGCACACGAAGTGAGCAATAATAAAAGAAAAAGAGGGAGAAGAAGGTCTTGAAAGACCATAATTGAATGAGATAATTGAAAGAGAGAGAGGGGGTCTAAATGTGGAACTTGGCCGAAATCATAGAGGGGGCGAATAACAGGGAAGAGTTTTGACCACCACGATACTATGTTAGGTGTGTGCACCGAACTCCTTCTTCTCTCGCGCGGGGATGTGTCAAAATGAGTTCGTGGTGATTGGGACAGAGAGATAAAGGGAGGAATATATTTCCTTCAACGTGTCAAAACGCGGGGAGACAAACAGCGAGAGAAGGTGCGGGACTACTGTAAATACGAGGGTCAATATAGTAATCAAGAGATATCACATAGTGGTCACGAACACGCAGTGGACATTACGAAATGAAAAAAAAGAGAGAGGGATCAATTGGTTATGTTGTCTTGTTTTTCAGCTCATAACAGACTCCTCCAATCGGAATTTGTGGGAATGGACAACTTCGTTCTGAAATGAAAAGATTCTTCATCTGAAACTACAGTAACCCGACATACCACATCGTTTTTCGATTCTTCCATTCACAACTCTTGTCACCAATACCATATATCCTTCACACGGATTAATGGCTGCTGGGGGTCCTCTACTGTAGTATGTTCCGAGTCCATATGACTCACTACTGTATCCCGGACGGTCCGAATGCCTTGATGGACAACATATATGATTGTTTGAAGTGGAACTCTGCACACAACCAAATCCAACTGGACATCCACGTTTTCCAGGTTGACAGAGGACAGGAGAACTTGTCGATGGATAGATTAGAGGATTGCCACGTGGACATTTCTCTTGGTCTGGAGATGGAGTTGCTGAAAGAGAGACTTTTTGAAAGCCATCAGATGCTTAAAATTACATTTTGATATAACTGCCCCTGTTGTTCCGGCAACTGTCATTCCAGTCTTATTAGCAATAGAACAACAATGATATCCATTATTACGGTATGTGCATTCATATCCAGCTGGACAACGAGATATGGTACATTTCTGTGGAGCTCCGTTCAGAAGATAAGGAGTTCTTCCAGTTGGACAAACTGAATTTGAAGGGTTACTGTAAAGGATTCTAGTAAGACTTACCTTTCAAATTCCCTTTTTTAGTTGTCATTATTCTTTCTGTTGTGGTTGTGGATGGTGGCGGTAATGAAGCAGTTGATGACGTCATCATATCAGGAGCACAACATAAATATTGAGTTCTTCGGTTGTTAATCTGACATTCGTAACCACTTGGACACCCTTTTCCAATTGGAGAACAATGTTTTGGCCTCTCGTGTTCCTCGTCTATCAATGGATTCCATCCGGGTTTCGAGCATGTCACTCCGCCGGAGGATACTGTAACTCATGAACTCACTTGAGAACTTGTTTTGAAACTCACTCTTACTATTAGATGAAATGGCAACAGTTTTCTTCTCGACAGGAGTCATACATTTTCCTGCTTTCTCAATGTATCCTTTCTTACATTCACATGATCCCTCAATGCATCCAGCATTCTCTTGACATTGACGAACTGTCAGGCACGTTTCCCCTAATTTCGCTTTATTGTGACACAATCCATTATGAAGAACTTGGTTTGAAGAGCATTCTGAAGATACAAATAGACAAATTTCAAAGTTAGTACACTTACGAATCTCTTCTTGACAGAATCCTCCGACGGCTTTCAATGGAGGCCTACATTCACATTTCGCGTCTTCACAAACAGATCCTCCCGTACATTGCTCATTGGCAAGACATTCACTTCCTGGACCAACTTGTGCATGACATTCTCCTTCAATGATCACTTCATTTGGCTCACATGCCACTTTTCGCACTGTGCAACACACGTGATGACCGGCAATTGACTTCTGACAAGCGAATCCACGTGGACAGTTTGATTGGCCGACCACACATTTCTCTGGTTCTCCAAGCATTCCAACGAAAGCAACAGATTCTTCTGGACATCCTCCACTGACTCCGCAGCATTGGAATTGATTATTTGAACTGGAGAATTGACAAAAATATCCAGCAGGACAATTGGCTGCACCTGCACTACACACTCTGACAGTGTCTGCGTCTCGGAATGCAATCTGAGCATTCGGACATCCATCTGATGGTCGAACTGGAATCGGAGCAGGATTTGATCCACAACACTGATATCTTTGATTGGAGAGAGACCATTGACAAGTGAATTCAGATGGACATGGAGCATTTGGAGGATTGAATGGATCACATTGAGCGATTTCTCCGTGGACAAGATACACGTATTGGTTAGGTGGGCATCCGTCGGTGACTGATGGCGGGAGAGTTCCTGTTCCAGATTTACAGCAGAATCCATCGGAAGAAGAGGTCAATGATCGACAGGCATAACCATTTGGACAGGAGACAAAGGTTCCTTGAGTACAAGCTCTTGGTTGTTGAGATTGATCATCGATCAGATAATCAGCATTATCAGGACAAACTGAGTTGGCAGTGCAACAGAATCCTTGGAATGCATTTGCAAGATAGCTCTGACACGTGTATCCATCTGGGCATTGGTCATTTCTTCCGATGGTACAACGGATTGGTTGAGTTGTTCTTTGGTCCTTGTACAGGAACTTTCCAATTGGACAGGTTTCTGGAAAAAAATGGATTAGATCTGAAATTTAAAAAAAATAAAACTCACTTCCAGTGATACTCGAACAACAGTAATACTTATTCTTTTGCATATTGAATCGACAGAGATAATTAGCAGGACAAGATTGTTCAATATTAATGAGACATTCCCTTGGTGACATATCGATTGTATCAATGAATGCCTTCTCCGCATCGGGACAAACTCCAGAATCAGTGGCTCCACAGCAGACATGATTATTGATTAATGGATTGAAAGTACACGAGTACCCCGATGGACAACTGTTGCTCAGTGCTTCATTACAATTGATTGGCATTTGGGAGTTCGGATCGACGTATGCCACGTTTCCAGCTGGACAAGAGTTACTCATACAAAAGTTTCTGCACTGTTGAATATTCAAAAAGTTATTGGCATTTCCATCACATCCTCCGAATTGGAACGATGTGCATTGGCTTGTGACGATATTAAAATAGTATCTTTGAACGAAATTCGCTCCGCATTGAGTTCCTTGTTGAGGTGGGAGACCACACATGTAGGCACGAGTTGGACAACATCGATTGATCATTGAATTGCCAACAAGAACAGGAATACATTCATGAGAGTCTGGACAAGAAGTCTGTTGGGCTCCGCATACCATAACCATTCCAGAATGATCTCTTAATGGAGTTCCTCCATTCGGACATCCACCTACACTACAGTAAGACTCGCAAGCATCACGATTAGCAAAGTTATTCGAATTTCCATCGCATCCATTGTATTGGAACGATTCGCAGTTTTGGGTTTGAGGGTTATAATAATATTTGAATGTACTTCCAGCTCCACACTGAATTCCTGGATCTGTATTGAGGGAGCAAGTAAAGGCTTTAGTCGGACAACATCCCCATTGACTTCCATCGAAATAACATTCGTAATTGGCAGGGCAACCCATTCCATTTGAGCAAGTGACGAAGTTTCCGAACATGTCTTTGTACGCTTGTCCTTGGATACATTTCGGTTCGGCTGAAACATGTTTATTAGTTAGGTTTAGAGTCTGTTTTCAACTTACGAATAGCGTTTTTACAGAAATTCTGGCAATCGAGAATCGAGTCGAAGTTATTGTCGTTTCCTTGGCAACCTATAAAATGAGATTATTATAACTGTTTGAGGGTTAAGGTCTTACCTGTGTATTCAAACATTTGACACTGCCTGGTCTTTGCGTTATACCAGTATCTTTTCACATTCTCCGTGCAGTCTCCGATACGAAGTGGCTGAGCACAGATTGTCTCTGAAACGTTTTGGTAAAGGGCTAGAATTCAAAATTTTCTCACGTTTTCTAGGACAGCAAACTCCTTGATCCGCCTTGCATTCATGAGACGATGGACATTGAGCATTATTCTGACATCTCTGAGCCTCTTCTCCTATTCTTAATGGAGATCCTCTCTCGCATTGTACTACAAAATACCGTTTCAGTAGAGAACCAATAAGATCACTCACATCTAGCACAATACATTTCACATTCATGTTTCGACAAGAAATTATTATAATTTCCACCGGCACCCTTATAAACGAAATCTTGACATCTTCCAGTTCCAGGATCATAATAGAATCGAATCGATTCTTTTCCAGTGTAGACCATAAATCCTGTATGATAAATTGAATTTCTTGGTTGAATATCGAATGGACGGCCTCCTTTTGCAGAACAAACTGATCCGGGTGTCGGACAACAGAGATGTTGACTTCCGATGGCAGTGCATTGGAAATCATTGGCACATGAAATAGAAGCAGCACATGAGGTGATTGGTCTTTCCGAATGAACAGCTGATTCGGTGGAGTACTGGGGAGATCCACGTTGGCAAGCTGAAAATAGATGTTGAATAGTAAAATTGATCTAAAACTCACTATCTCTACAGTAAGATTCACAATGTTGGATGGTTTTGAAGTTGTTTGGCGAATGATATTTGGCCTCTGATGCTCCGGCATCCCACATGAATTGTTGACAGGTACCGGTCACCGAGTTGTACCACCATCTGGGCTCCGATGGGTTTGGTCCAGTGAGTTGGGGTTGGATGCAAGCAAGAGCACGACTAGGGCAACAGACACCATCGGCAGTTGGAGCATAGTTAGATTGGGGGAATTTCTCGGCTAAGTTTATCTGGAATCACTTTTTGTTTTTATAATTATTTAGTTTAAAGGAGCATTGCAGTAGATTTCAATAATTTGTTATTAGATGTAGTTTTGAATTCTGAACACTTTTTCTGTTGACAACTTTCTCTGAAAATGTCTCTAAATACTTCAAAAATGGGCTTGAAATGGGGGAGATATGATTATGGTGGAAGAGTTTTTGCAACCTCGGCCACGGGGTTTCGGACCGCCTAAGTGGCTATTTTTCTTTATATCTCCCCCATTTCAAACCGGTTTTTAAGGCATTTTCAAGAAGAATTGTCAACAGAAAAAGTGTTCAGAATTTAAAACTACATCTAATTTCAAATTATTTAACTCCATTTCAGTCCTCCTTTAATCGTCCCAACTGATTTTCCACTGATCAAAATTCATTGTTTCAATATCAATAACCACTACTTATCACCTTCCAAATGCTACCTAACCACTTAAAAGACGATTCTTATTTACCCCCATTTAGGGTGCCGACTTCGCGCAAATAAGCCACTTTGCACCCCCTCTCCTAGGATGTGTAAATAAATGAACTCACATGAGGACTTGTATGAATACAATCATAAACGTCTCCAATATATTCTCCATCAGATGGCCACATACAAGCTCCGCCTCCATGAAGTCCTTGAACTGGTTCAATTGTTGCAGATGATCCGACAGTACATCCGACTGGGAATGCACCCATCGCTGGACTCGGATCATTCAAAGAGATTTTGAATCCAGCTCCTTCTGGAAGAGGACAGACGAAGTAGAGAGGAGCAGTGCCTCCAGAAGAATGATCTCTGAGTGAGATACACACCCAACCGTCACGTGTTTCTCGAGCCACGTGGGTTTCCTCTGGACAACGACACGTTCCAATTGAACTGTCCATTCGACATTTCGATCCAGGCCAAACCGCTTCACATTGGACGTCGTATGTGCATCCAGGTTGATTGGGATTCACTTCTGAAATTGAGAATAGAAGGGAACGGAAATATTAAAGAACTCACTTTCATAACAATAGCTTTCCCTTAGAATATAAGTGCTGAGACATGTACACAAACCAGTTGCACAGTACATTCCCTGAATATCTTGGATAAATGCTCATTCTAAAGCCAGACTTACACTCAAACAATCTGTATTATACTGACAAACATCTCCAACTCGACCACTTCCAGAAACCGAAAATCCTTGCATGAAGGGTTGAAGAGTCGGATCGACGCATCCCCTTCCTGACTCGTAAATAGTCCCAGTGACACATTCACGGAGTACCCAACGGTTTTGAACGCATTCCAGGAAATTAGTGGAGGATTCTTGCATTAAACTGAATCACTCTATTATAAGGGCACACACAGAAATTGAACTTACTTTGTCTGAGGATCACAAAAAAGCATGGGTTTAGTTCCATGATGAAGACAAGAATCATCTTGTTTAACATAATGTCTACATTCGACACAAGGTCTATCTACACAGTCTTCTGCCAATGAAACATAAAGAAATAGGTACAGTAACCCAAGAGAATGAAGCATCATTCTCTGAAGGTGAAATGGAAAATGGGGATGATGAATGGCAGAGTGGAACAGTCTCCAGACACAATGATGTTCTCTCTCTTTCTCTCCGATTAATTGACAGATACCTCACGGTCGGTTTTTGGATGGCTCACCTAGGGAGGGACTGAGCAAATCTCTTGTTGCGCGGCGGCGCGAAGGGGAGATAAAGAAGAAGAAGCCGCACCCGATTTGGCCATTCTTCCATCGACACACATATCACGATTGGATGAGGAACAATAGATATGATAAAGAATGAAAAAGAGAGAAAGAGAAGGGGGAATATCTTGGATGATGGGATATTTTGGGATGTTTCTTGTTGACCTTTTGATTATGTTTGATGGCATGTCATCTTCTTTTCGCCTCTGTTGTCTAAAATTTTCATGATATCCTAGCGTCCAGAAACTAACTGAACATTATACATTTTTCTGGAACGATAATTTATTTTTCATTCAATGCCAGAAATGAAAAAAAAATCTGATTTGCAAGAAAAAATGGCAAAAGAATGAAAACTAATAGTTTATTTAATACACATACTGTATTATTTGAGTCCAATTATTCGTCTCAAAATTAAAAAATTGGCAAAAGGAAAGCGACCTCATTATACTCGTGATAATGTCTCTTTGTCAGTTTCCTCCGCACTCGTCGCTACCCATTATTAACGTCTTGGCTGGGTGGGCCAGGGAACCGAGGTGCTCTATCCGAGAGCCGAACCTCCGCCATCAGATCGGTGCCGTACGCACTACCGTCTGCGCTATGTGGCGTCCCGACGTTCTAGCCGCTGAACACCGGTGACAATAGAAAGCGGAGTTCATGCGACTTTCCGTTTTTTTATTTGTACACCTGTTCCTTTTCGAATAAAATATTACTTCAAACTGATTTCTAAATTTTATCACGTTCTCTGTTTTTCCCCGAACTGCGAAAAATTCTGAATTGCAAAAGGATACCGTGGGACGCCGAAGCGAACCAATCTCCTCCGCGAGGACACCTCGCTTCCCAATTCCGGCTGGCTGGGTGGGCCAGAGGGTGGGTGGGTTCGAACTCGCGATTTTTCTAGCCTGCAGATCAGCGCCGTACGCTTAACCGACTGCACCACAAGGGCACCCGATAGAAGTGGTAACTGCTTCCTGTTACATTACCACTGGTTCCAGCTTTCTGCAAGGGTGCAATACTGTATGAAGAAAACCTCTGGGCTATCAAATACCCTTATCAGCATTGCTCCCTTCTCGTTCCGCAATCCCTTCAAATACAAATCTCAAAGTGCTCATAGTAATTGTATACATCCTCCCCTCACACAGACTTCCATTTATACTTCTGTTTTTCACTTTACTGTCTTCACTCCAAAAAAACAAAACAAAAAGAACGAAATATAGGCAATAACAATTTTATATAATAAGCAAGAAAAGGGAAAAAGTGTGCTGGTGCTGCCCGTAACAAAAAAACAAATGACACGTAGAATTTTAAAAAAATAGGGGCAAGATCACTCATAAAAGGGTCTCGTCTGGAAATGAAGTTTGCGATGGAAGGCCGTCTCGAAACTCAGAAATTGCTTCAGAAGCCGCTTTATCCGATGAGATTTCTTCGGTTCGAGTCAAAAACTCGTTCTTTTTCATTTTAGTTCCCGGAATTGTTCTGAAAACGGAACTCTGAGTGTTAAGAGAGTCACTAATGCTCACCTTATAGCTGTCCGTATCTGAGAACTCGCTTCATCTGTCAAACTTCTAAAACGACGTCGCTGATCGGCGACAATTTTCGCGTGAGCCGATCGGATTCCACGATTAAGAAGAGTGAAAATAAGAGGATAAGCGACACAACTGATGTATGGAAGGAGATGGATGAAATAGGAAATGATGATGACTGAAAAAGAAAAAAGATAAATCAGAAAGATCAGGGGGATACTAACTGCTCTTTTTTTCCATCGTCCAAATGCGATTAGCGAACATGCTGACCCAGTAGGGTGTCCAACAGAGAACATAAATGACTGTTAAGAGAAGGACTGTGGTGATCACTTTGCGAAGAGCTGCGTCCATTGAGCTGAAATATTTGGAATTGTAAATCGAATTTTTATTCTAAAGGAATACTTGTCTAAGGCCCCTTGTACCTACTCCTAAAGTATATTTTCTTGTTTACCGAATTCTCAAAAAAAGTTCAAAACAAGTCGTACCAGTTTCGGTCATCTCCATTTCTCTTTTTCCTTCCTCTAATAATAATTTATTCTCGAATGAGATTCTTTCCCTCTCTCTTCCCCCCTTTATTCTCAAAATAATTTCTAAGAAACGCCGTAGGGGTCAGCCAGCGGACCGATAAATAATTCTCGGCTCTCTCTCTCTCTCTCTCTCATCTTTAGACACACACAAAAAAAAACGAAAAAGTTCAAAGGGAAGTACCTGGAAGCAACCAATGTCGTCAGAGCACGCCGTTTCAGGAAGAAAGGCACCGAGACGTACCTGCAAACGAAAAAACATTATTTTGGAAACACTCCGGAAAGTCTACTCACCAGTAAATAATTCCAAAAAGAGGTACAGCATAGGAAGTGATGCAGGCGATCAAGTTGAACCAGAATTCGATTTCTACAAATAGAAGAATCATAGATGAAGACGTCAGAGAGGAAACTTACGTGGAGGAGGAAAGAATCCACACTTTCTCATCACTGTCACCTCTTGAGATGTCGAATTGGGGTTCATGTAGAAGGTGAAGACTTGTGAATAGGCGAACACTGGCCAGAGGAGTACCATGACGAATGCAAGGGCAATGCAGAATTGAATTACTGCGTACTTAAAAGAGCATCTTTCTCAACTCTCCGTCGAAATGAATAGTCCTTACCTTCAAAGTCGCCGCTTTTTCTCCTCTAGTCTTATCGAGGCATACTGTCGAATAGCATGTTCGACTGATCAAAAAAACAATCATCGGAGCCATGAATCTAAAATTATCTTTCTCTTTCTGAGATCTTTTCAATCCACTCACTTATTCATCGAATCGAAAATCAAATAACTGGTACAGACCATCGAAGAAAACTGCCACGTACCGAAGACCAATTCAATGACAAGTAACAACATGGCAATCATTGTCATTAGATCACCGACACAAAGAGCGAAGATATAAAAAAGAATACTCTTTGGTACTTTGATAGCCGGAGCGAAGAGCAACGGTGCCACCACATACAGTACCCATGCGTTGATAGCGAATCCGACGACATTGAATCCAATGTAGGTGGAAGCCACGTAGGTTCGATAGCCCTGAAATAATTTATTTTCTGCAATTCCTTTTTCCAGTGTGGAAATGATATTAAAATTGTGTGCATTTCCACTTATCCTCTCTTGTTTTTCTATTTTTCTATTCTTCATCGGACAACAGAACTTTTGATGAAAAACTGAGTTTTTATTGTGGAAAATATGCCCATTTCAAAATGAATTGAACGAGAAGAAATCAGAGAGCACAAGGCCTTTTATCACGTCTAGACCGCCCGTTTCTTGTAATTGTAAATGAACTTTTGGGGGCGAGACACAGGGATTGTAGATATAACTCCTTTGGCGACTAGAGGACACTGTATCCAAGTTCGTTTTAGTTGATTCCCTGTGGGGAATTGTCTAGACTATCGTAGGTATTATCTACATGTGATACCTCTGTTAGAAAAGCACATCAACGGTCTTCACAAGGTTCACACCACATTCCCTCGACTGGAAAGTTGTCGAAAAAACGAATAGTTCAACTCCTGATCTCGTCAGTTAAATTGTCTTCTAAGCCGAACTAAGAGCTAAGTAACTCCTAAGTTCTTAGCCTAAGTTTCGATGGTCTTCACAAGAGAACAGTTCCCTATTCTGGAGTCTAGACTCCCTGTTCCCAATGAATCCAATTTCAGCTGTCTCCATTTCCAAATTTCAGGAAATATCATAATTCTTGTTCTCATGAAGACTCATGAATTTTCAGTGTAATACCCAAGTGAAATCAACGGAAAAAGAGGGAACACTTCCTGAATTATTCATTGTTTTTCGTGGGCCGGTGGCTGGCCCACTGAACCCTCAGGTTGCAACTCTAGCTTGTTTTTTCTATTTCCCTCTTCTTCTGTTTTGGTTTCCTATTTCATTGCTTCTCTGATAAATGTTTTAAATCTTCGGGAGATGGAAAACAAAGGAAGGGGGAGGAGGAGATTCAAAATGCATGTCAATCAGAAAAACAAGAAGACCTCCGTGTATTTTCAATTCAATGAAGAGAAGAGAACTCACAATTGTCATTGTTCGTCTTTCGGTTGGGGATGATCTATCCAGAAGAAGAAGTAGAAAAAGAGAAGTAGAAGAAGAAGACGTGAGTCCTTTCGAAAGAATATATAGATATATTCAGAGAATGAATAGAGTCAAGATGTGTCAAAAAAGATCGTGGGAATGAATCTTCGAATGAATATAGATGATGGAAGGGTTGAAGAAGAGAGAGAAACGACACCGGCCGACAGGGAGCAATATGGGCGGAGCCAAGAGTCACACGGGAAGAAGAAGAAGATGAAGAACAAAGAGAGAGAGAGAGAGAGAGAGAGAGAGAGAGAGAGAGAGAGAGAGAAAAGTGATGAGAATAGGTTGTGACGTGGATAAATACATTGGAACTAACTAATAGTGTTTACTCTAATTCAAAAATACTTCCCCATGCCCTTGTATTCAAGGATTCAAGAAAAAGCTGAAAGAATGTTTGTTATTGGGGGCCTCCAGATTTTCTATAAACCTACGTGTCGACGGCTCATCTGGATAATGCATCACACATCCTGGCCCCGTTGAAAAATCAAAACATGATTAATGAAAGATGAAGAAAAGAAGTTCCAGAGCTCAATGAACGGTTCGCCGAACATTCTAGTACAAAAGTCTTTCTAGGAAGGAAAAAATAGTATCTGTTTTGTTGGTCTCTCTAATCTGTTCGGCGAAAATTATTAGTGAGTAATTTAGGCAAAAGCAGTTATCAAAAGTCAAAATAGGGAAGTTGGAAAACCCCAGAACTAGGAAATTGGAATATTTCCTGCTTGACTTTTGTACTTGAAAGTTCTCAAAACGGAAATTAACCTCCAACATTTCAAAAACACAGAACACACACACAATCCACAAAGATTTCTTTTCCTAACTCAATTCTCTCTGCTAACCGATCAACAAAAGGTCTTTTCCTCCTTTCTTGTTTTCCGGTTTCTTTCATTCAACTCTTCTACTTGTTGCAAACTCTTTCTCTCTCTCTCTCTCTCTCTCTCTCTCTCTCTCTCTCTCTCTCTCTCTCTCTCTCTTTCTCTCTCTCTCTCTCTCTTTTTCAAAAAAACGTTTTTCTCTCGGAATGTCAAACCCGAAATTTCCAATTAAATGTTTCTCCACTCCATTCATTCATTCAAAAACGAAATGTTTCTGACTTCTTCAAGAAATGAAAAAAAAAATTTTGCTCTTCAAGACATCGTTCTGTTAACTTCGAAAGTTTAATGGGAAAGAAAAAGTAGAAAAAAGGGGAAGTTAATGGGTGGAAAAACAAGAGAACTCGTTAATTGGCTTCATAATTGGCACTGACGGCACATGTTTCGAAGGAAATTTGGCTTTTTTTGTTTCAATGTGTTGGGAGGTCAACGGTTATGATGAGCAAGAGAGAATCAAAAATCTAGATTCGAAACTGATATCGGGGATCGGAAGTTGGAAACGTAAAATTAGGAATTTGTAAAAGCATAAATGCTCTTTAGATTAAGTGAATTCAATGTTCTTCTTCTTCAAAAAAATTATTTTCTAGATATGAATTAGAATAGTTTTTTGTTGAAGGGTCTCGAGTGGTACATGTGTTTTGTATTTATATAGCATTTAAAAACTACTTGAAGCTGGTACATCGATAATAAAACCAGAACACAATCTTATTTTCAAATAAAATATAACCCCTGCTCGTTCAAAAAAACAAGTATCGGTTAAAGTTCTAAGAGGTTATCAACGGATCAGCTGTGTGGTACGAACTATGTTTTGTTAGTTAGTGACTTCACTCATCGTTCGGAAAATGTCTTCCATAATTCATTTCCACGTATCACTATTTTCCAAAAAAACATAATCAGACATCACGCTAGGGGTTTTTGATGAGGAATGAATCAGAATACATAAGGAAGAATCCAAGAAAAACAATTTCTGAATGGAAGAGAATGAGAAGAACACATCGAATAATTAAAAAAGGAGCAGAAATTAAGAAGAAAAGACGGAAAAACATGGAAGGAGAATGGAACGGAAACTGCTAATTTGTTGGTTTCGAGATGAATCAAGGAGCATTTCTCACGGGTTTCTTGGAATTCATGAATTGGGAACGATTCTAGAAATTGGAAATTGCATATGAGCAATGTTTTATCAGTTATCCCTTGGTTACTGTAGATGCCACGTTGAGGGTCCCCCTTCGAAGGAAAGTTTCCTGGTTCTTTTTCCGAAAAGGTTTTAAAAAAGAGATGGAGAAGAACACCAGCTATTTCAATTTCTCTCTCTCTCTCTCTCTTTCTCTTCCAGAAGAAGAAGAAGATATGCAAAACAACCTTGTTTTGGTGTCCCCAATATCATTTTCTTTTTCTTAAAAAAGTGTTCCGTATTACAGAATTTGGAAAATGAGCTCTTTGGTCGAAGGAGATGTTGGAAGAGGAGTAAATAATTTAGATGAAAACAGAACGATCCGTGTAGTCTTTTTGGACAAATCTCATTACCTCTCAAAAGTTTAAAAACTGATTTCAAAATTAAAATTCCACCTCATTGGTCAGAAACTACCCCCGCAGATATTCTAATTTCAGACTTTTTTCTACGCTTGATCAGAGAATAAATAGCATAACGAAGGTAATAAAAGGTCAATCAAATGTTTTTGTGTTAAACGATGAATGGATTACTGGATTTGAAAAATACGAAAAACGAAAAAAACGGATTGTTTTTTTGGATGGCTATTTTGGTGGAACAATAGGATGCACTTGAAGGAAATGATTTCATTGAATAGAAGAAAGTAATTGGAAATTTGTATTCTCTTGGTTCAAAAAAGAAATCCACTAACAATCCCAATTAGTTTCGACGTCATACGGGGGTCACAAAGTTTCAAGAGAAACCACGTGGACCCAAATGCCCCCACACTTCAAGAAGTAGAGGAGGAATTAGAGGCGGGGGGAGGTTCCACATGAATTTTTCAGTCAAAGGCCTCTCAAAGAATGACCAGAAGAAGGTTCAAGGTTGGTGGTCTCGGAGGGAGAGATCAATTTGTGGGAATGAATGGATTACTGTATCAAAGGACTCTTTTAGTATCAATGTATCAGCTTTTCGGTACCGAACATCAGGTTACTGTATTCATAGTGAGCTGTTTTAAAACCCAGAAAAGCCCAAAAAAAATTTTTTTAACCCAAAAAAAGTTTTGCTAATTGAGTCAAAGGTACCCCTTTGTAGTCCTCTCGAACAAAATGTTCTTAACTAAGATCTCTTAATCCAAAAATAAAAAACCCACTTGAAAAGGGACGCGTCGTTCGATGTGTGTCCAATGCTCGTATTCCTCTTCGTCTTCCGTGAAGTCCATCTGAAAACTTTTTTTCTAAGCTCTTCTCAAGAAAACAAAAAACCAAAAAAAAAAGATGAGTTTTGGTCTGAAGATCAACCGAAATGTTTACTCCAGTGTTCTTGACTGGAATTGAATCAGATGAAGAAGAAAATGGAGAAGAAGAAGAAGATGTTATGAAGTAGAAAAAGGAAGGAGGAGGAGGATATGAAGAAGGGGAGGAAGAGAGGTGGGCGAAGAAGAAAAATGGAAAATAGAAAAAAGATGTATTTGAAATTAAAATGAATTTCGACAAATGAAAGAGAGAGAAGAAGAAGAGAGGGCAAACATTCCCCGTGTTTATTTTCATTCTGAAACAAAAGAATATTCAAGTACTTTTTGGGGTCATTTTCAGGTATTCACCGAGGGATTTGACTCTATTGAAACAGACGAACACGCACAAAATAATTTGGGAAAACATCTGTTCTTTTTTCTTTTTTCAGTGAGAGAGGGAGAGATGGATTATATTCTGGAAGCCACTGTAATTTGAATGAATAGTAGAAGAATATGAGTGTTGTTGACTTATAGCCTAGGACTATCCGAAAAACTGATCTTACTATGGCACATCCATATCCAGGTCAGGTCTAGAATAAGAAATTTTTTTAACGAGAGGTCCTCACAGTGAAGTAAAAAAATACAGTAAGAGCGTTTGACCGTAGTAGATAAATCTTCACTGTTTTCGAAAATATAGCCTATATATTATATAGGGAACCATTTTTTCTTCTTTGAGTTTCAGAGCTTTTAAAATTCAACTTGAAACCCGAAAATCAAAAGTTTCTGAGAATATAAAAGATAAAGTTCATCACTATTTCAATTGCAATCAAAAGTGATGTGCATTCTCAAAAGAGCGTATTTGCAAAGAGAAACATTATATCTAAATATCACAAGGAAATGCTAAAAACAAAGAAGTTCATTCTTATTATAACTAATTGTAGGATTGAAAAGATATCATTACTTATCACAAGATTCAAATGATGCTAGAAGAATTCATTCAAAACCAGTCCTCCCTTTTACTAATCCTTACTCTCAATATTGTATTCTAAAAATGGTGAAGAAAAGAGAGAGTAAATAGACTCCTTCTATCACAAAATGAGTCATTTTCTATCAGGAACACACAAACGAAAGGAGCAGAAAGGATTTGGGTGACTTCCGAAAACAAGGAGAAGAAAACGAAGAAGAAGAGGATCTTCTACCATCACAAATCTTCTTCTCCATTTAATTACCACACTTCAATGGATTCAGAAGGGGAAGAGGAGGAGGAGGAGGAAAAATGAGATTTGATAGAAGCAAAACTTAGAAAAAGGAACATGGGAGCGATAGGAGGGAACAAAGCTTCTGAATTTCGAATTCAAACAGTTATTTTACTCAACTATAGCAACCGAAGAACCTATTTCTCAAGAAACGTATCTAGCTCCGCCCCTTTTTTAGAAGTCTCCTGGAATTTCTGCAGATCCTCGTTCTCCAGAACTCTTTTTAGTTTGTTCAGAGAAATATTTAAACTCATCTCGGCTACTCAAATCTATCTCAAAGGCGGAGATTCATAGGATAGAACTCATTCTAAACAACAAAACAATTAAAGAGAATCCAAACATCTTCTTCTCCCTTTATTTGATTCTTGGTATCTGATGTATCCTTATTCAACTTCAAATAAATAAGAATTATTAGATTCTAGTATACCGAGATCTTCATGACGTTTTTGAAATAAAAATAAAAAGTTATTGGAATTGAAAAGAAGAGGTGGACCGGAAGAAATGGAGAGGAAAAGGAGGAGGAGATGTACTCGGATCTTTAAATAAAGCAGAAAGAGAATGAAGGTTTGAACCTGAGAAAGCAGAAAATTCGCTCTGTTGATAACCACGAATTTCTTCGAAAAAATCCTCCCGTGTTCAGCAAAACAAATATCCAGACCGCCCGTGTTCTTTTTCCGATAGTAAATATCAAATTCACAGACAGAGCATCAAAACATTAAACTTATTCATTGATTTCTCTGTTTTTCAAAAACATTTCCAAGAAAGAACTATGGTCTGAAATGTGCTTTGAGCTGCATAAATTATTCCGAAAAAACTGAGTTTCAAATTCATAATTTCAAGTGATAAAACTAGTAATTTGAAGAAAGATCTTTGAGATTTTATGACGACACTTTTCGATCGAATTGGTTTGGAAAGTTCTAATTTGAGGTAACCCAGAGAAACCGGGACCCTACAGTACCTAGGAACTCTTTTTGTACTTTGCCACGTCATCCCCCTAAAAATACAAAACGAATTCGAAACTCAATCTCTTGAACTTTTCTTCCTCCTCTTTTCCAACGCAAAATTTTGGATTTTATATGAGTTTGAAACCGAATATTTTCTTCTTCCCTCTCTAGTAGTATTGCTCATTGCTCGCCTACGGGCGGGACCGCCCATCTTCCTGTCTCAATTTCCAGAATGAAGAGGTTCTTTTCTTTTGAGATGAAGAAGAAGAAGGAAAACGTCGTTAATTTGAGATTTTTGAAGACGCGGATAAAGAAAACAAATTCTCGGAATAAAAAGTTGTGCTGCTGCAAAAGTAGAAGAGTGTCATATTGGAAAAGAAGGGTTTGACTTTTCGAACTTGGAGTCAATTTCCGGTTTCTTCTCCGGGGAAGTTGAGTGAGCTTTAATCGAATGGAAAAAGGAATAAACAAGGGAGAACTATGTGACATTCGATGGACAAAAGGGGGGGGGGAGAGAGAGAGAGAGAGAGAGAGGGAGAGAGAGAGAGAGAGAGAGAGAGAGAGAGAGAGAGAGAGAGAGAGAGAAATAAAATAATTTTTGATGTTCATTGAAATGAAACTAGTGGAAGTAATGAGAAATGATATTTTTAGATTTTTTAGAAGACATTTTTTCTATTTTTAATCGGAGAATTATTCATTAAATACACTTTTTGATTTTTAGAAAGATCGAAGTTTTGAAATTCAATTTTAAATTATAGTTTCAAGGACTCTTCTTTCTAAGCCCTTAAAAGTACAGTAAGAAAGTCAACGTGTCACTTGAGATATCAAGAGCCTACAGTAATCCATTTAACAACCTAGTCGTTAGTCTTAAGAGGCCGAAAGGAGAGACTAATCTGATTTAAAGAAACACACGAGGGGTGGAAGGATACACACTTCCGCACCCCGAAGTTTAAGTTTCGTTCTGTCACTTTTTGGTGAGTGAGACTATAGTTTGATCAAGCAATGGAAAAGAATCTCATTTGGGAACCACGCTCTCAGAGACTTTTTTTCGAGGGTTATGATTTTTGAGAGAATGATAAGGAAGTTTCTGAATTGGGGGTTTCATCAAGATGTGAGGAGATTCTGACTTCCGAATGAAATTATGGAGAGGCCAAGAGTCTAGAAGGAAGTTGGAAACTCGAAAATGCATAAAAAATACTGAAACTTTTCTGATCTTCCAAGATTAAAAATAATTTTTCTTTCCGGAAAAGTAAAGATACAGGTGAAAACACTGATACTTTTTGTCAGTATTTCTTGATTCCAGTAAAATTTTTTCGTACAAAAAAATTGCTTTTAAACAAAAGGATGTACATTTAAATTCAGTTTCACGTTTCTATAGTTAGCCACTAGGTGGAACCTCCAAAGAGAACTATCGTAAAACCTGTAACATTCATTCTCTCAGTCACTCAGCTTTTGGTACATTTTTTTCGGTTCCCATCGAGGTTATTGAAAAATTTTCAACTGATAAATTGTAATTCACGTTTAAAAAAATATTTCATTAGTTGACACATTTTTGATATCTCCAATGGGAATTGAGATAAATTGAAACAAAGTTGGAAGACAGAAGGCTAGAAATGTACGGAAAGAGTTTCAGAAAAAGGTGTCGAAACGTTCAAAAGCCCATTTTTTATAGTTCCTAACAAGCACTCTCTCTCTCTCTCTCTCTCTCTCTCTCTCCCACCCATTCCTATTTTCTTCCAAAAAAAAAGGTTTCAATTTCAATTTTCTCTCATTCATTCATCGATAATGAAGGCGTCACCTAACGCATGGAAACGTGCAAACTTTCAAAAGCACAGAAAAGAGAGACAAAATGTTGCTTCTCAAATAGAAGAAGAAGAAGGCTCAAGAACGTGTGTAATTTCTTCTGAATTCCTTCATTTGAAGAATTGGAAGGGAATGAAAGAAGGAAGAGATCCATTGTTTTATTGCTTGCTCTCTGAGCTCCGCCCACTTCAGATTCTTCTTTGTTTCATCCGGAAATTGGATGCTACTACTATGAGACGACAAGAAATTTTGGTTTTTTTTTCTGAGAAGGCGTAAAAAGTAAAAAGTCGGAAGTGAGATTTTTGGGAAATTGAATCCGGAAATGAATAGGTTTAGAACGGAAGACGAAATCAGAGGGCAGTTGGGAAGAAGGTGCTCTTCTATTAGAGGCACGGTAGAGGAAGAGCATCAGAAGAAAATAGAAAACGAACCAATGTATTCTCAATATAAACGACCATCCAGATGCACTTACTCTCTCCTTTTTTCTCCGAAAACAATTGAGACACCGAATGGAAAAAAGAACAAAAGTGAAATGTACGTATGTAGTAAAGATCAGAGGGGAGAAGGGGGAGACAGATGACCAAACACAATCAAGTAAACATTGAGAAACATTTTTTTTTCTGGGGGGAAGAGGATCGATGATCAGATACCAGGTGTTGTTGCACAGGAATATTAAACGGTTTTATTGGATTATGTAAGATTGAGTTTTGATAGGGGGAGAAGAAGTAGACTTGATTCGTAGTTATGATCGGTAAACAGGGGGCGCCCACTTCCCTACAATTTCTTTTCTTATTCATTTTTTTCAGATACAAAGTGGATGAGATATGTCTTAAATTATATAGGGATCTCTCTGAGATTATACTTTTTGATAGTTCTTTCTAGATTTAATTCTAAAACCGACAGTAAGATTAAGTTCTCCAATGTGCATACTGTAACAGCTGATTCTACAGTTCATGTTTCTAATTGGAAACTTATTATTTTGTAACAAGAAAAGTGGATTCTTGTTTCAAAATCTAGATTACTTCATGATTATATTTCTTTTTTCTTCGAATTTTTATATTTTTATTGAATATATCTTCTTAATAACATACTGAAACTTCATCATCATATCTCCCTCATTTCAAGGCAGTTTTTAAGGCATTTAGAGGCATTTTCAGAGAAAGTTGTCAACAGAAAAAGTGTTCAGAATTAAAAACTACATCTATATACAAATTATTGAACTCCACTCCAGTCCTCCTTTGAATGCAAGGTTATCTTTTGAAACCTAAAGTTTCAGAATTCTTACAAAAAAGGCCAAGCCACTGGTCAAAAGCCCAAAAATACCATCGGAACAATTTTTGAATGTGTCATTTCATAAAAGTTTCAAAGTAATTCTAGAGATGAATAAACAATGGCATCCCACTCGTTTCCACCTAAATTTCTAGTTTTCCGAACAATTTTCTCTTTTTCTAAAAAACACAAATCTGAAAATGACATTTCCAAAGAAAACGAACACTTTGAATCGGCAAACGACCAATGAAAACAAAACGAAAAAGAAAACAAGGGAAAGGTATTCTTGAAAATGAAAAATGTTTCCAGGAAACCTGAGTGTTTCAATATTCTCGTTTTTCGAACTTTTTGGAAGGTGGAATACGTTATGAACACTGCTCCGAACTTCCGGTTTTCCTTTTTTTTTTGAAAAACTCTGGAAAGAGTGATTTTGCAGTTCAGATGAGTACCGTAATCTCAAAGCCATCTAGCTGCAAGAAGAACTTCAGAAAAAGAGTAAATGTTCCCGAAACGGAACCTTTGAACTATCGGGGGAGTTAGCAGAAGGACAAACCGGAAACAAAAGAAGAAAAGGACGATGCTACATCATCATCATTTCGATGAGCAAAGCAAAAAAAAAAACAAGGAAAGCACTTCATCTTTTCGGTCTTCTTCAAGCACAAAAAGTTTAAGAAACGTGCAAAGAAACGGACGGAGAGGCGCATCATTTTTCCCTTTTTTTGTTAATCGTGTTATCTTATTTCTCTCTCTCTCTATCTCTCTCTCTCTTTCTCTCTCTCTCTCTCTCTCTCTCTCTCTCTCTCTCTCTCTTTCGGAAATGTTTCAAATCTTTTGGGATTTGAAAAGAGTCAAGGGCGAAAAGGTGCGAATGAAATTGTCGAGAAGAGAGAGTGAGAAAACAACAATGGAAAAAGGGCCACCGGAAGAGAAAGTTCAAATGGATGAAAGAATGAAGAGATTTTGCCACGTGACATGGAGAAAAGAGAAATGATTATTGATGGAAGATCAGAGAGTTATCTTACTGTTTTCCCTCTTCAGATTAAATATTGCCCATGATTTCAAGTGTGAGAAAAGATATCTCACACCCAAGCAAAAGAAAAAAGCGTTCAGAAACAAAACGGAACAAAATGATCTCTTGGGAGAGAGAGAGAGAGAAAGAGAGAGAGAGAGAGAGAAAGAGAGAGAGAGAGCGAGAGAGAGAGAGAGAGAGAAGACAATAGTTTCTTGCTGAAAGAATTCATGAATACGTGGAAACACTTAGCAACGAAACATGATGTTTGTGCTAAGAGAGAGTCAAGTTTCAGCAGAAAAAAGAGGGCGATGATGACGAAAATGACCTGCTTAGAATTGAAAATTTGGAAGATGAGAATCCGGAAGTGGCGATAGTTTTTTGGAGAAAAATGGAAAGGTTGAAGATTGAATTTGGAGATCATACAACTTCTAGAATAGAAATAGAGTATCTCCGGATGTGTTCATTCCGAGAAAAGGTGATAAAATTCGATGGCTAGGAGGTCTGTTATAAAACCAAAAATATCTTGTATCTTTTGACTTTTTCAGAATAAAAAATGCTCAATTCATATATTTTTCCTATAAGGTTTCAGGTTTAATTAGAAAAACGTGGATAATCCATATTTAGTCATCACTATCCAGCTTTAAAAAGAAAAAAGGGAAGACAAAGGATAATCTGGTAATTAAAAGATTAAACACTACAGTAAATAAATTTCCAAAACATCAGAAAAATCCCATAGATACAGTAATCTCTATTCCAAAAAACTCCATTTTGCAAAAGTAGATCTCTTCTTTGACCTACTTAGAATTGAAAATGATCTGGTTGAAAAAGCAGAATTCGACCTGAAAACTAACGTCATTTTATGAGGAAAAGTGGAAGACACGCCAACTGGAAACGAAATACTTTTCCTTCCTTCCGTTATTCTTTCTATTCTTTGTTTCTTCTTCTTCTCTCCGTTTTCCATCTTCCAACAAAACGAATGGAAGGTCATAAAATAGTCTCTGGACGAATAGGAAGAAACTGGGAAAAAAGACGAGAAAAGAAGCAAGATTTCTAGAAAAAAGTGAGATTTTGGAAGTCATCTTCCAACGTTTGGAGGCAGTTTATCAGGTATTCAAACGTTGGAATTCCACATTTTCTACACGTCATATTTCTTGGAAATTGAAACGAATGAATGGAAAACAAACATGTTTTCATGGGAAATGATTCACGTCAACACTCGGAGATTACGGTATTCTGTAGGTAAATGTGGTTTTGGGCTCCGTATCATTTCGCTACAACCAATTTCGAAACAGTACAATTTCGCTACACGTTTCAATAATTTCAGTACTTCTGGTTTTGCGAAAATTAACAATGCTCATGTCCGTTGTTTTTTTTTGATTCCTGAAGTTTCAAACCTTTTAAAACCCTACAATAACCACATTTCCCTAGGAATACCCTACAAATTATTCCTGATCGAAATCTAGATTTCCGAACGTGACGTGTCCGATGATGAATCTTTATGACTTCAAAGAGATCAACATCAAAGTGTAAACTTTGATATTTCAGTATATATATTCTAGTTTTCTCTCTCTCTCTCATATTCCCTAATCCAATCATCTTCTCCCCAAATCACATTCAAAGGCTAGAAACCAAAAAACTCCGAAAAGAGACGACTCTCTTCGAATACTTTTCGAAGTTCAATATTTCTTCCAAGAGATTATGAGCCGTCTCTCTCTCTCATGAGATTCATGAGAAGGAAGAAACAAATAGAGAGTCATCAATCGTTTCGTCGAAATGAGACCCCAGAAGAGAACATCTTCTCCTTCTTTTTTCGAAAATAGATGATGACGATTCGAAAGAAACGGGGAATGAGCAACAGAAATAAAAACCAAGAATCAAGCTAATCTCGCTAAGAACCCGAAGGGTCCCCATCGAAAAGAGAGAGAGAGAGAGAGAGAGAGAGAGAGAGAAGAGAGAGAGTTCAATGTTTCCATTCCGGCTCATTGAGTAAACGCAAAAAAACGGGAATCGAAAAGGGCGCACTTGTGAAATCTGCTCTCGATTGCCGGTTCACTAAACATTACCCACGTACACCTTCCATTTGGCACCAAATGGAGAGAGGGAAACAGAAGGGATAAAGTACTGTGAACCGCTTAAAGACTAGGGGGCAGTTCGACAAAAAGGCATGATCATCAGAAACTAAGACAAAGAAAGTGTTTAATAAAATCAGACGCCAATTTATTTGACGATCAAATATGAATGCGAGAAATCATGAGCAAGTAAAATGAAGAAAGTGAATCAAAATAAAGATCAAAATGAAATTGGGTAAGCAATACGGGGAAGAAATGTACAAATAAAGTTAGAGAAATGGTGAATTATCCGGAGCACATCAGGCATCCCTAATCCTGCTCCACGGGAGAAGCGACACGGGCCTCGGCAGGCTTCGGCGACTTCAATGCAGCTTTGTCGACGGTGAATTGAACAGCATTGACGGCTGGCTTCGTACGCAAGTAGTACATTCCAGTCTTGAGTCCCTTCTTCCATCCGTAAAAGTGCATTGATGTGATACCGGCGTAGCTCGGCTTTGCCATATGGATGTTGAGTGATTGAGATTGATCGATGAATGCACCACGATCAGCAGCCATCTCGATGATCTCCTTCTGTGATATCTCCCACACAGTGCGGTACAGTTCCTTGACATCATCTGGGATTCCGGCGATGTTCTGAATTGATCCATTGTTGGCAATCAATCGATTCTTCATCTCATCGCTCCACAATCCTCTTTCAACCAAGTCCTTCAGCATGTGTGGATTGACAATCTGGAAGTCACCGGAGAGAACACGTCGAGAGTAGATGTTCGATGTGTATGGCTCAATCGACTCGTTGTTTCCGAGAATTTGAGCAGTGGAGGCCGTTCTCCCAATAAAACTCGTTCTGAAGTGTTTCTATCTCTAATTAGTTACACCCGAATGGTGTTTAACCTGATCCGAAAGTTGGGTTTTCAGAGTCAGTTTCCAAGTTAGTTTTTCCGTATTGATTTTCTTTTTTATGTAGCTATGAGGGGGGTATCACTAGACAATATTGTTCTTCTCCTTCATTTTCTTTCCTTTTTTTCTCATTCGCATCTCGATCTTTTACCATCTTATTTTGAAAATATAAAAACTCCAAAACGAGTTTAATTTGGAAAAGGAGAATTTTGATGTGATTAATTTTCTTACTGGTCAGAATCGGGTCTGGAGTTTCGCTTTGAAGACCTATAACGTTTGGAAGAAGACCTTTAGGGGACCTCAAAACCGTTTTCAAATTTTGCTATGGTTTTCTGGAACTGCAGATATCCACTTCCAACCGGTCATCCAACCACTGTTTTTCACTGTATTTGTTTCCATAAAGTTTCGAGTATTCACGTGAAAACGAAAAAATGCAAAATCAACAGGAATTAGTAATAGGGTTTCAGACCATAATTCTTTTATCTCAAATCCTAGAAAACCATAGCAAAAACTGAAAACGGTTTTAAGGTCTCCCAAAGGTCCTCTTTCAAACGGTATATGTCTTGAACCAAAACTCCAAACCCGACTCTGACCATTCCCTAATTAGTAAGTTTGAGGAAGAAATGCACATTTCACTTGTTTTCTTTGATTTGACCGTTTTTCTTGCATTTTTCCGCTGAAAGTTGAAACGAAACATTTTTCAGACGCCGAGTTTCATAATGAAAACACTGGAAGAAACGGAAGAAACAAAGGAGACAAGGAAGTCGAATACAATGCCGTACATCAAAAAAAGATCAGTTTTCTCGAGGAAAATCCGAATGTAAGCAGAGTTGAACTCAATGCGATTCACCAGAGAATTGAAAAACAGCTTCACTGTCATTTTTATGGCTTGAAAAATTAAGACGCATTCAAGTTATCATTAGCGCTTGCGTCAGCAACAAGAGCTTCAAGGTCTGAAATGACCTCTTCCAACTCTTCGATTTCCGACTGAATCTCTTCCTTCTCCTCATCAGAAGCGCTTGTGACTTTCTTTTTCAGTTCATCGACTTTGGCGAGGAGAATGTCCTTTGACTCGCTGAGGTGCGTGGATGCCTCCTGGAACAATGAATCCAAGCTGAATGCCTTTCTTGTCCAGATGGGACCCTGAAACAGCAGTTGTAGATTGAAAAATGAGAAACCTGAGATTCAAAATCATTCAAATGAGTAGAGAATATGTATATTAGTTTTCAATTTATATCTCATAATGTTCTGAAAATCCACAACTTTCATCAAATTTCGGGAAGTTTTGTATAATACAATCGACGTACGCTTGTCGAGAAAGACGGAGACGGGGGCCCCGAAACGAGGCAAAAAGAACAATGATTTTCACACCCAAATACAAACATAATCTACACTATTTTCTCGCCCCAATATTGGACAAATACGACAGCGCGAAATGGGAATTGAGCTGGTATTATTTGTTGTAGAATACCTACTTTTCGAAATTGCACTTAACTCGGGCTTGCGGAAGTGAGAGAGAGACTCATTGTGAATTGCTCCATTTAGAGTTCTAAATGCCACCTCCGCCGTTGATAACTTTGGATGTTGAAGGTGTATTTTTTAAGACAAGAATCGCTACTTTGAAGTCAATTGAAGGTACTTATTTCACTAAATTATTCGAAACTAATTGGAGAGAACAGCTGGATCGAGTGAGTTTTTCTTCAGTTGACCCGTTTCTGATAGATGTCATGTTTCTCTCCTTCTTTTGAATTATTCTATTCGTTGTTGGACCTCGTAGCATAATAACCTAGTAACATTCCCTTTTACCACAATCCCTACCGTCCTTTGCCTACGTCACCAACCATCTGCCTCTGTCTCATAACATTCAAATATCTCCTTTGTTGCCTACGTCACAACACCATTTCTCACCCTTTCTGACCCCTTGTGACGTATCTGACGACAGTCTCCTTTGGAATGACCACCATTTGTTATGTGACGTCACGGGCGGTGAGAAGGGTGACGGAAGAAAAAGAGAGAGTTGCTTGGGAAGAAGAATATTTTCATAGGAAGGAAAGCTGTTCATTGATCGTGATTCATCGGTGTTCCCAGTTATCCTGAACTTTCTGAGAGATCATGACAAGTGTCCACTGCCAAAAGATGAATACCAGCTGATGAGAATACTTCGGGAAGCTGTGTACGTTTTAGATAATTCTGCAAGAGAATTGAAAAATTCCCCATTTTAGATTCTTCAAAATCGGCCCTCTTCGAAATATCATTGAGCATAAGCTCAGGTAATCGGATTCTTTTCTGAAATCTCTGGAGAAGTTTATTTCAGAATTTCTCCCTCGTGTACGTGTCCTCCGGAAATTCCATCTACTCCAGTACCAAATCCAAATCAAAAAGAAAATATCACATTGCCACGTAGTCTTCTTCTCTCGAAACCTCCCCCACCTCCACCTCCTCCAGCTTTGATTCAGCCGAAAGATACTGTTCAAATTCCAATGAGAAAGCCTCCAGTTGATAGAAATTCAAAGAAGATGAAGACATCGGCGGATTCTATTAGTCTTCCGAGAAACTTTACGTGGGATCGAAATGCCATTTTTAAAAATACAAATTTAATTTTAGACATCTCGCCCACGTCGGATGGAATGGAGCTTCTGTGCTTTTCGATAAAAAAATGACAGACGATCCGACAGTCAAAAAGATTTGTGACGCAGCTGCAGAAGCTGTCGATCTGAATGTCAGAATTGAATGAGATCTTGAAAAAATAATTGATATGTTTTCAGGCAGTTTATAATGTGGTGAACAAGAATCCCGACGAAGAGAGCCACAGTGTTGAAGTGCTGATCACTGGGGGAGTGATGCAGTCGAGAGATGGAACTTCTCGCCATTAATTTCTTGAAATGTTTAAAAACTTTCCTTCAATAAATTATTACAATATTATAAAAAGAAGTTTTTGATAAGCTTTATTAATCTGTATTCATTTTGAAAGAGAACTTATCAAAATGATGTCCGTCTCTATTCAGGCCCGTGTCACATTTAATAAAATTCACTTCAAATCGAGGTTTGCTCAGTTGTTCCTAATTTTTGTTCATTCATTCTGTTTTGTTTTCGCGTGTTCTTCGCTTCGTCCGGTTCCGTAAATGAACCGTTCATTTCTTACGTCACTGGCTCCTCCCAGCTGTTGGTGGGCGGGCTAAGACGATCACAGCATGTCCCTTCTTCTATACAGGTTGTTTCCCAAGTTATTTTTAAAGTGAATAATATTTTAATAACTAGTTTTTTAATATTTTATTTCGAACTGCCGCTATTAATAAAAAACACGCAGAGGACCGCGGCCGTGCTGTTTAAAGTTTTAAATAGGCCAACTCTTGTTTTTCCTTTTTTACAGAATAAATTTGTTATTTTTTAAGAGAAAGCAGATAAATTACTTTGGAAACGCGTCCGAATTCGTCTCTTTTAATCTTTGTTCGAATATTTGGTCATGCCTCCGAAATTTGAACTTGAAGTACGTTTCTCATCGGCGCGCTGTTGGCCTTCCTGCGTCTCTTTTCCGCGCCGTCTCTATCTCAAAGGCGCGAAACTCATTGCATTCAAGATAAAACAACCAGTTCAAATTTCTATCTGGTTATTCTACATTTGCTTGTCGTTCTTAAATTTTTTTTTCATAAAATATTTTTTTCAGAGATGCAACGCCATAACAGCACTTATGTCGTCAAGCGAGACGGTCGCAGTGAGGATGTGCATTTCGACAAGATCACCTCCAGAATCCAGAAGCTGAGCTACGGTTTGAACATGGAGTTCGTCGATCCAGTCGCTGTCGCTATCAAGGTTATCAGCGGTTTGTACAAAGGAGTGACAACTGTCGAACTGGACAACTTGGCAGCTGAGACAGCCGCCTCGATGACAACACAACATCCGGAATATGCTCTTCTTGCTGCTAGAATCGCCGTTTCCAACTTGCACAAGAAGACGAACAAAGTGTTCTCGGAGGTTATGCGGACACTCCACAACTTCCATCACCCACTTACCGGAAAACATGCTCCAATGATCAGTGATGAGACGTGGGCGATCATTGAGAAGAATGCTGATGTTTGTTAAATTCGATATATTATTAATATTTAATTGTTTGAATTTCAGAAGCTGAACTCTGCCATCGTTTATGATCGTGACTATTCATACACTTACTTCGGATTCAAGACTCTTGAGCGTTCGTATCTTCTGAAGATCAACAAAGAAGTCGTTGAGCGGCCACAACAGATGTTGATGCGTGTCGCCATCGGTATTCACGGAGAGAACATTCAAGCTGCCATCGAGACGTACAATCTGATGTCGGAGCGATACATGACGCATGCTTCCCCAACTCTCTTCAACTCTGGAACATGTCGCCCACAGATGTCGTCGTGCTTCCTGCTCACAATGAGCGAGGATTCGATTCTCGGAATCTACGATACCTTGAAGCAGTGTGCTCTCATCTCGAAGAGTGCCGGAGGAATTGGACTCAACGTCCACAAGATTCGCGCTACAGGATCTGTCATTGCCGGAACCAATGGAACTTCCAATGGGCTCATCCCGATGCTTCGTGTCTACAACAACACAGCTCGTTATGTTGATCAGGGAGGAAACAAGCGCCCAGGAGCTTTCGCCATCTACCTTGAGCCATGGCACGCCGATGTCTTCGAGTTCGTCGCTCTTCGCAAGAACACCGGTCCAGAAGAGGAGCGTGCTCGTGATCTGTTCCTGGCTCTCTGGGTGCCGGACCTCTTCATGAAGCGCGTCGAGAAAGATCAGGATTGGTCGCTGATGTGCCCATGCGAGTGCCCAGGACTCGACGACTGCTGGGGAGAAGAGTTTGAAGCTCTTTATGCAAAGTGAGTTTGTTCTCGAAGCAACTTCCTTTACCGAAGTGCGATATTCATTCAATGGATGTTTCATTGAGTGAACTGGGATTTCCTTAACTTCGGAGAGGAATCAGCTGTACGATAACCCAATCATTCCTTATCGGTATGATGGGGACAAAAATCGGCTGACACTGTTAATCGCGAACTCCTTTTATTTGTTAGTTATGGTTAAATAAAGATCTTATTTGCAGATACGAGGCAGAAGGACGTGTCCGCAAGGTCGTGAAGGCTCGCAAGCTCTGGGAGCACATCGTCTCCAACCAAATCGAGACTGGTCTTCCATACATCACCTACAAAGACGCTGCCAACCGGAAGTCGAATCAGCAGAATCTCGGAACCATCAAGTGTTCGAATCTCTGCACCGAGATCATGGAGTACTCTGCTCCAGACGAGGTCGCAGTGTGCAATCTTGCTTCGATTGCTCTCAACAGATTCGTCACTGCCGAGAAGAAGTTCGACTATGCCAAACTCGCCGAGGTTACCAAAGTGATAACGAGAAATCTGAACAAGATCATCGATGTCAACTACTACCCAGTAGAGGAGGCCCGCAACTCGAACATGCGTCATCGCCCAATCGGTCTTGGTGTTCAAGGACTTGCCGATTGTTTCATGTTGATGCGCTTCCCATTCACTTCTCCACAGGCCAGAGATTTGAACAAACGGATCTTCGAGACGATCTACTATGCTGCTCTCGAGGCCAGTTGCGAGTTGGCTGAGAAGGAAGGCCCATACTCTACATATCAAGGATCACCCGTCTCAAAAGGACAACTTCAATTCGATATGTGGGGAGTCACTCCGACTGATCAGTGCGATTGGGACTCACTTCGTAAGAAGATTGCCAAGTAAGTTAAATTCAGAATGATTTAGTTTCTAACTCTGTCTTTCAGGCATGGAATCCGCAACAGTCTGCTCATGGCTCCAATGCCAACGGCCTCCACTGCCCAAATTCTTGGAAACAACGAGTCGATTGAGCCATACACATCGAACATCTACTCTCGACGTGTTCTCTCCGGTGACTTCCAGATTGTCAATCCACACATGCTGAAGGACTTGGTTGAAAGAGGATTGTGGAGCGATGAGATGAAGAATCGATTGATTGCCAACAATGGATCAATTCAGAACATCGCCGGAATCCCAGATGATGTCAAGGAACTGTACCGCACTGTGTGGGAGATATCACAAAAAGAGATCATCGAGATGGCTGCTGATCGTGGTGCATTCATCGATCAGTCTCAATCACTCAACATCCATATGGCCAAGCCAAGCTACGCCGGTATCACATCAATGCACTTTTACGGATGGAAGAAGGGACTCAAGACTGGAATGTACTACTTGCGTACGAAGCCAGCCGTCAATGCTGTTCAATTCACCGTCGACAAGGCTGCATTGAAGTCGCCGAAGCCTGCCGAGGCCCGTGTCGCTTCTCCCGTGGAGCAGGATGAGGGATGCCTGATGTGCTCCGGATAATTCACCATTTTCCTAAATTTTTTGTACATTTTTCACCTTCCCATGTTTCTCATCCTTTTAATTTTGACTTTTTTAATTTAACTGTCATTCACGTAATTTATCGTAACCTGGTCGAATAAATAGACGCATGGTTTAAATTGTTGAGCCGATATTTCTACAAAGGTTTTACAGATTCATGCTTCTCAGGACCTGTTCCGTCATTGCTTGTCAGGACCTGTTCAGCTGTCGTATTCCATTAGTCTTTAAGCGATCCACAGTACTTTATCCCTTCTGTTTCCCTCTCTCCATTTGGTGCCAAATGGAAGGTGTACGTGGGTAATGTTTAGTGAACCGGCAATCGAGAGCAGATTTCACAAGTGCGCCCTTTTCGATTCCCGTTTTTTTGCGTTTACTCAATGAGCCGGAATGGAAACATTGAACTCTCTCTCTTCTCTCTCTCTCTCTCTCTCTCTCTCTCTTTTCGATGGGGACCCTTCGGGTTCTTAGCGAGATTAGCTTGATTCTTGGTTTTTATTTCTGTTGCTCATTCCCCGTTTCTTTCGAATCGTCATCATCTATTTTCGAAAAAGAAGATGTTCTGTTCTCTTCTGGGGTCTCATTTCGACGAAACGATTGATGACTCTCTATTTGTTTCTTCCTTTTCTTCTTCAAACGGCAAATGATGAATCTCGTGAGAGAGAGAAAGAGAGAGACGGCTCATAATCTCTTGGAATAAATATTGAACTTCTCAAAAAGGATTCGAAGAGAGTCGTCTCTATTTGAAGTTTTTTGGTTTCTAGCCTTTGGATGTGATTTGGAGAAGAAGAAGATGATTGGATTAGGGAATATGAGAGAGAGAGAGAAACTAGAATACCGTATTTATTCTAATTGCCCGGCATGCCGGTCTATTTTTCGAGACTCTTGTCTGAGTGCCGGTTAAATAGAGGCTGCCGGTCATTTAGAGGTTGCCGGTTTATTTTTCAAACTAATTTTTCCAATCAATTTCTCTTCAAAAACCGATGAAATCAGAGCAAAAACAGCCGGAGAAGCCTGTTTTTATTTATAATAGGCACTAAAATCCGTTATTTTACCAGTTTATCAAGTTTTATGTGATAGTTATATAAAATATATCATGTTTTCCGGTTTTGTGTTCAAACATGCCGGCTTATTTTTTGAGTGCCAGTCAATTAGAGGCTGCCGGTTTATTCTTCAATTCATCAGTTTGTATGCCGGTTTATTAGAGGCTGCCGGTCATTTAGAGGTGCCGGTCTATTAGAATAAATACGGTATATACTGAAATATCAAAATTAACACTTTGATGTTGTTGATCTAAAGTTGATTTAAAGTCAAAGAGATTCATCATCGGATACGTCACATTCGGAAATCTAGATTTTGATCTGGAATACCTCGTAGAGAATGCTGCATGGAATATCATCAGCGTACCATCAGCATACTGTAGCGTATATGCTGACATCCGCATCATTATGCTGTAGAAAGTGGACGCAGCCCCGCCGGTTTCCCAATGCAGCATGACATCAGTAGCTGATTAGCACATTTCAACGAATCAGTGCTGACTCTTTAGCCAAAACATGCTACTGTATATTCTTCAGCATTCGAAACCACAGTCCCGAAGACTGCATAAAAAGAAGTTTATCAATTTATTATATAAAACAACACTGGTCAAATTGTCGTGTTACGTTCTGTCAACAGGATGACGATTTAAACAAAAAGGACAAGACAAGACTTCCAAAGCGACGGATTTCTGAATATTGTACACATCTGATGTTGTAATTATTTGCTCTCGTGTCATTTTAATGTTTCTTATGTTTTTTTTTCTTTAATAAATTGGATGTTTTCTCGATTTCTGAGCACAAAATCAGCATATATGCTGTTATTTGAGAGTCGCGAGACTCTCAAACCTAGATGCCGCATAATGCTGCACAAAACATCATAATGCTGCAAGAAATAGCATAATGCTGAATAATGCTGTTTCTTGCAGCATTATGCCCAAAATTCACTGAGTAATTTCGAGGGACAGTAATTTCGAGGGATATCGATTACAGCTCCGGATATAATTTCAGAACGCATTCGTACTTTTATAAGAGAATGAACTGAGGGAGAGAAACTCGTTCGAGTGGAATCCATCAGGATGTTTGCATTTTTTATCCAAAGAATCGATTTCAACATTAGAATTGATGGAAGGCATTGAATCAAAACCGTTTGATCTGAAAAGAAGGTCTGTTGTACTCAGATACACGGATTCATAAGTCATCTCTCTTACTTATATATGTTTTTTTTAAATCTAACTTGTTTCTGATTGGAAAAAAATGTCTAAATAGAAAAAGGATTGATGCAATAACATTGAATGTTCAGAATGAAAAGACACTTTCCATATGACACCACGGAGTTTTATGAGGAACTGGACATTGAAAGAAAGACCAATGGAAGACTGACAACTGTGGAGTATTCAAGTACATTCTTCTATTTTTTCGTTTGACCAGAAGAAATCATTCGAAATTTTCGACAGAATTGAGGGAGACTCAAGACCAACAATCAAATAAACCTGGACATATTTTTAATTGCAACAATAAATATCTTCACTGCCTTTTCAGGGAGTTTTTTTCAAAGAATTGAAAGAGAATTGTGACTGTCGTTTTTATAGTGACTGAAGCGATTTCTTTTGTGGTTCCGGTGATGACAAGTAAAAGAAAAGATAATGTGAAAAGGGAAAAGTAGAGAGGAGTTTGCCTGTCTAATACTTTTTGAGTTTGGAAAGAGAAAAACCTATACACACTTTGCTTCGGGATAAAATTCAATTCATTTCAAGTGTAAGAAGACAACTGTAACATGTCAAAGGTTTGTCCACTTTGAAAACAAAACACTACAAATACATTTTTGAAATGGAGGACCGTTTTGTTATGAAACACTTTTTTGGTTCAATATGTGAATTTGTTTTTATCTTTTTGAACAGATGAGTGACTTCCCAGCGTGATTACAATATTGATTAACATCTTCATAAGGGTGATGTATCATCTGGAGGACATATTAGTTCTTATCCTTTCTTCTCTTGCCTCTTATTCTCATTCACATCTCTTGTCTTGTACCATCCTGCTATACCTACTCCTCTTTTCTTCTTCCACGTTTCTACGGTTCTTCATTTTAATTTTCTATTACTAAGTAGTGTGAAGGAATAAGTAAACTTCTGCCTCTTCCATTCTTAGCGAGAGAACATATTTTCAAAGAAATGGATTTCGTCTCCAGAAGAACTCGAAATTCTATTCGACAAATTAGATTCCATTCAAAATTCAATGGAAACTTGTTTCAAATTAGGAAATGAGGATGGAACTTACTCATTGGTATACGGTATTTTCTATGTTGGAGAATTGGGAACTCATGCGATTAAATGGAGATTCAAAAAGGATTCAGAAGGTGTCGAATGGGAAAAAGTGAGAATAAATGGAAATTCTTTCGAGTGCAGGTACTGTCATTTCATTTGGATTATCATCTGAATCATATTATTTCAGTTTCAAAATCAGCAATGGGGTACCGATAATGCTGATAAAAGACACGATTCGAATGGGTTTTCCATTTATAATTCACAGTCATTTCTGTAATTTTTTTCAATTGTCAACGGATATTCGAGTTTCAGCTGATTTGAATACTCTCGAAGAGTTCCCAAATATAATGAATGTTCATATTTATATTATAAAGGACAACACGGATGCATAACAAAATGAAAAAAAAAAACATTTTGAGTTCATTTGAAATTTCTGATGAACTAACAATAACTCCATACTGTCCTGGGAAACTTTCTGACGATGTTCAAATTTCAAAAATGAAAAGGATAAGTCTGGCTCAAGGGGCGTTCTTTAACAGAGAACACTTTTTTAATTTCGAAGGACAGAATATAACTCTTATCTATTTTGGTAGAGTTGGAGATATAATCTCAGAAGACATTCGTACTTTTATAAGAGAATGGATTGAAGGAGAGAAATTCGTTCGAGTTGAATCCATTTTCATATTGTCATCTAGATGAAGTGAAAATGGGAATATAACAATATCACAATACACTGATTCGTAAGTCATTTCTCAAGTGGGCATCTTTATTTGAATGGTATCTCTATTGAGAAAAACAAATCATGAATGACTAGAAAATATTCAGAATGAGAAGACACTTCGATGGAAATAGTACGGAGTTTCGTGATGAATTGGACATCGAATGAAAGACCGATGGACGGATGGGAAGTGTGGAATGTTAAAAGATAGATGCACGTTTTCCTTCTTCTTATGCGATTTCTTGACCTTACGTTGTGATGTTCCACTTGATAAGATATTTCACGCTACAGTGCTGGACATAAATGTATTAATAATCGGTCTTTTCAGTTCAAAATGGTCAACTTTGGGCGTTCGTAACAAAGTGGGGAAAAGTGGTATTGTTCTAAATTTTTGAGGGCAGTTAGTTGATAGCTGGATTTGCATTTTCTTAGTTGGCTACTTTTCTCTAGAATCATTTCTAAGAGCTACACGGCTCGTTGAAGAAAAGTCCCCTGAAACTTTGTCGATTTCAGAGTAAAATAGCATATTTTTCAACATCTTTCTTTTTAACGAGTCGTGTAGCTCAGCTCTTAAAAATGATTTTAGAGATAAGTTTCCAACTAAGAGAATGCAAATTCAGCTATCAACTAACAGCCCTCAAAAATGTAGAACAATATCACATTTCCGCACTTTGTTACGAACGGCGAAAGTAGACCATTTTGAACTGAAAAGACCCATTATTAATACATTTATGGCCGGCACTGTACGTGCTTCTTCGCTTCCAAAATGATTTCCGTAATAACTTCTTAGTTCTATTTTTAATTTGGAAAGAGAATGGAGACCCATTTCTTTTCACAACATGCATATTTCTATTTCTTCGTTTAAAAAATGTCATTCGAATTTTCGACAGAATTAATGGAGACTATTGAGCAACAACTATGCATTCTTATGCGGAGATCTTTATTGCTCAAAAATGAATAAGTAAATAAAAATAAAACATAGAAGATCGTTTAATGTGAGAAATTATAACCAAGTGAAATCAAGTGAATCAAAATAAAGATCCAAATAAAAATGAGTGAGCAATACGGGGAAGAAATGTACAAATAAAGTTAGAGAAATGGTGAATTATCCGGAGCACATCAGGCATCCCTAATCCTGCTCCACGGGAGAAGCGACACGGGCCTCGGCAGGCTTCGGCGACTTCAATGCAGCCTTGTCGACGGTGAATTGAACAGCATTGACGGCTGGCTTCGTACGCAAGTAGTACATTCCAGTCTTGAGTCCCTTCTTCCATCTGTAAAAGTGCATTGATGTGATACCGGCGTAGCTCGGCTTGGCCATATGGATGTTGAGTGATTGAGATTGATCGATGAATGCACCACGATCAGCAGCCATCTCGATGATCTCCTTCTGTGATATCTCCCACACAGTGCGGTACAGTTCCTTGATATCATCTGGGATTCCGGCGATGTTCTGAATTGATCCATTGTTGGCAATCAATCGATTCTTCATCTCATCGCTCCACAATCCTCTTAACAGAAAGTTAGAAACGTATCAATTCTGAATTTAACTTACTTGGCAATCTTCTTACGAAGTGAGTCCCAATCGCACTGATCAGTCGGGGCGACTCCCCACATATCGAATTGAAGTTGTCCTTTTGAGACGGGTGATCCTTGATATGTGGAGTATGGGCCTTCCTTCTCAGCCAACTCACAACTGGCCTCGAGAGCAGCATAGTAGATCGTCTCGAAGATCCGTTTGTTCAAATCTCTGGCCTGTGGAGAAGTGAATGGGAAGCGCATCAACATGAAACAATCGGCAAGTCCTTGAACACCAAGACCGATTGGGCGATGACGCATGTTCGAGTTGCGGGCCTCCTCGACTGGGTAGTAGTTGACATCGATGATCTTGTTCAGATTTCTCGTTATCACTTTGGTAACCTCGGCGAGTTTGGCATAGTCGAACTTCTTCTCGGCAGTGACGAATCTGTTGAGAGCAATCGAAGCAAGATTGCACACTGCGACCTCGTCTGGAGCAGAGTACTCCATGATCTCGGTGCAGAGATTCGAGCACTTGATGGTTCCGAGATTTTGCTGATTCGACTTCCGGTTGGCAGCGTCTTTGTAGGTGATGTATGGAAGACCAGTCTCGATTTGGTTGGAGACGATGTGCTCCCAGAGCTTGCGAGCCTTCACGACCTTGCGGACACGTCGTTCTGCCTCGTATCTGCAAACAAATAAGATGTTTATTTAAAAGGGACTAAGGTATAATGACAGTATTTCCCCCCACAAATCTCGGTATAAACCCCCACAGGAATGAACCATTATCGCCCCCCCCCCCTTATTTTTTAATTTTAGAAAATTCGAATAATAGCGTGGGGATTCTTTTTCTATAGAAAGCTGCCCACGTTAAAGTGACGTGGAATTTTAGATAAGATAAGGAAGTTTGATTTTGAAATAATTTATCAGTTTTGATGCTGCATGGTTCTGACGATGCTACACAAAGCGTAAAAGTGGACTGTAAAGTGGACTGTAAAGTCCCCAAAAGGTGGGGGTGTATTATGATATGAAAAGGGGGTCATTACCTTTTTTCCGGAATCGCCCGCGCGATTCTGGAAAATTACCAGAACTAAAAATAAAAGGAGTTTGCGATCAACATTGTCAGCTGACTTTTGTACCAATGATTCCGATAAGAAATGATCGGGTTATCGTACATCTGATTCCTTTCCGAAGTTAAGAAATTCACAGTTCACTCAATGAAACATCCATTGAATGAATATCGCACTTCGGTAAAGAAGTTGCTTCGGGAACAAACTCACTTTGCACGATGGAATTCGTGGAGTGTCCGCATAACCTCCGAGAACACTTTGTTCGTCTTCTTGTGCAAGTTGGAAACGGCGATTCTAGCAGCAAGAAGAGCATATTCCGGATGTTGGGTTGTCATCGAGGCGGCTGTCTCAGCTGCCAAGTTGTCCAGTTCGACAGTTGTCACTCCTTTGTACAAACCGCTGATAACCTTGATAGCGACAGCGACTGGATCGACGAACTCCATGTTCAAACCGTAGCTCAGCTTCTGGATTCTGGAGGTGATCTTGTCGAAATGCACATCCTCACTGTTATTCGTGAAATGGGGAAGTAAAACGAATATTGGTTGCTCTCTGCTATTCTCCAAGTTTTTAACGTTCCGGTCTCCGTTTCCTGCATCACCGTCTTCTGTTTCGGCCTTTAGTAACTCCGATTTACGATTCACAAAGCGGAGCCAGAAAGTGACGTGCATGTCAAACATAAATGTTTCCATTCGGTGAGGACCCATGGAATGAATTGGGTACTGTTTGACGATAAACCCTGGTCTTGTATTTATGAAATTTCGATTCGCAACTTCTCTTCCATCTGGTGTGTACACCTCAAAAATAGTGACTCTGTCCCGTGTTTCGTATTGTGCATTCAAACTGAATAACCGTGGAGCTCCATATAATCCTGTAAACAAATTTTAAATTCAGTAATTTTTTAATTTGAACTCACCTCTTTCATTTACAAATTCTGGCTGATATCCTATATATTGAATGCAAATATTAGGATCAGCATTCGTTAAGGAAAACTGAATCGGCCCAATTTGCGTAACACTACTATTATTCATGACGTTTTTTTATTAAAACGTCTTTCGAAGTGACACGGGATAGTTGACCGGAAGTGGTTTATGCGCGGTATGCAGCTAGATGTTGTTGTGTTTGTGGTTGCCTGTGTTTTGTTGCATACCGTAGCGTATAATTAAATTCAAACTCAAGTAAATTTGAAAGTGCTTCCAGTTTTCGAATGCTATTTTTTTTTAACTTAGCCAGTCGTTCAGACATCAGAAGCGTCTACCGAAGAAGAGACGACTGCTCTCTCTACCGCAGTTGCGGAGACCAACGAAGAAACGGCGGCTCTATATTTTCTTTCAGTAATATATTTTTTTCAGAGATGCAACGCCATAACAGCACTTATGTCGTCAAGCGAGACGGTCGCAGTGAGGATGTGCATTTCGACAAGATCACCTCCAGAATCCAGAAGCTGAGCTACGGTTTGAACATGGAGTTCGTCGATCCAGTCGCTGTCGCTATCAAGGTTATCAGCGGTTTGTACAAAGGAGTGACAACTGTGGAGCTGGACAACTTGGCAGCTGAGACAGCCGCCTCGATGACAACCCAACATCCGGAATATGCTCTTCTTGCTGCTAGAATCGCCGTTTCCAACTTGCACAAGAAGACGAACAAAGTGTTCTCGGAGGTTATGCGGACACTCCACAACTTCCATCACCCACTTACCGGAAAACATGCTCCAATGATCAGTGATGAGACGTGGGCGATCATTGAGAAGAATGCTGATGTTTGTTAAATTCGATATATTATTAATATTTAATTGTTTGAATTTCAGAAGCTGAACTCTGCCATCGTTTATGATCGTGACTATTCCTACACTTACTTCGGATTCAAGACTCTTGAGCGTTCGTATCTTCTGAAGATCAACAAGGAAGTCGTTGAGCGGCCACAACAGATGTTGATGCGTGTCGCCATCGGTATTCACGTAGAGAACATTCAAGCTGCCATCGAGACGTACAATCTGATGTCGGAGCGATACATGACGCATGCTTCCCCAACTCTCTTCAACTCTGGAACATGTCGCCCACAGATGTCGTCGTGCTTCCTGCTCACAATGAGCGAGGATTCGATTCTCGGAATCTACGATACCTTGAAGCAGTGTGCTCTCATCTCGAAGAGTGGAGAACACTTGGAAGCTCATCATACGAAGTGAGTTTGTTTTCGAGCCAACTTCCTTTACCGAAGTGCGATATTCATTCAGTGGAAGTTTCATTGAGTGAACTGTGAATTCTTTAACTTCGGAGAGGAATCAGCTGTACGATAACCCAATCATTTCTTATCGGAATCATTGGGACAAAAATCAGCTGACAATGTTGATCGCGAACTCCTTTTATTTTTAGTTATGTTTAAATTAACATCTTATTTGCAGATACGAGGCAGAAGGACGTGTCCGCAATGTCGTGAAGGCTCGCAAGCTCTGGGAGCACATCGTCTCCAACCAAATCGAGACTGGTCTTCCATACATCACCTACAAAGACGCTGCCAACCGGAAGTCGAATCAGCAAAATCTCGGAACCATCAAGTGCTCGAATCTCTGCACCGAAATCATGGAGTACTCTGCTCCAGACGAGGTCGCAGTGTGCAATCTTGCTTCGATTGCTCTCAACAGATTCGTCACTGCCGAGAAGAAGTTCGACTATGCCAAACTCGCCGAGGTTACCAAAGTGATAACGAGAAATCTGAACAAGATCATCGATGTCAACTACTACCCAGTCGAGGAGGCCCGCAACTCGAACATGCGTCATCGCCCAATCGGTCTTGGTGTTCAAGGACTTGCCGATTGTTTCATGTTGATGCGCTTCCCATTCACTTCTCCACAGGCCAGAGATTTGAACAAACAGATCTTCGAGACGATCTACTATGCTGCTCTCGAGGCCAGTTGCAGTTGAAGGATTACCCGTCTCAAAAGGACAACTTCAATTTGATATGTGGGGAGTCACTCCGACTGATCAGTGTGATTGGGAGTCGCTTCGTAAGAAGATTGCCAAGTAAGTTAAATTCAGAATGATTTGGTTTCTAACTCTGTCTTTCAGGCATGGAATCCGCAACAGTCTGCTCATGGCTCCAATGCCAACAGCCTCCACTGCCCAAATTCTCGGAAACAACGAGTCGATTGAGCCATATACATCGAACATCTACTCTCGACGTGTTCTCTCCGGTGACTTCCAGATTGTCAATCCACACATGCTGAAGGACTTGGTTGAAAGAGGATTGTGGAGCGATGAGATGAAGAATCGATTGATTGCCAACAATGGATCAATTCAGAACATCGCCGGAATCCCAGATGATATCAAGGAACTGTACCGCACTGTGTGGGAGATATCACAGAAGGAGATCATCGAGATGGCTGCTGATCGTGGTGCATTCATCGATCAATCTCAATCACTCAACATCCATATGGCCAAGCCGAGCTACGCCGGTATCACATCAATGCACTTTTACGGATGGAAGAAGGGACTCAAGACTGGAATGTACTACTTGCGTACGAAGCCAGCCGTCAATGCTGTTCAATTCACCGTCGACAAGGCTGCATTGAAGTCGCCGAAGCCTGCCGAGGCCCGTGTCGCTTCTCCCGTGGAGCAGGATTAGGGATGCCTGATGTGCTCCGGATAATTCACCATTTCTCTAACTTTATTTGTACATTTCTTCCCCATATTGCTCACCCAATTTATTTTCATATTTCTTCTGATTCACTTGTTTTCATTTTCTTACGATTTCTCGATACTATACTATTTTATTATTACTTATTTAAAGGTTTTTGAATTACTGCAAAGTAAATAATTTTGAGGAAAAATTTGTTCAAAAATGTGTAATAGTTTAATGGTTTGCATCAATTTTTTATGTGTAATAGTTTAATGGTTTGCATCAATTTTTTCGAAATATTCGAATGGTTTATTTTGGCCAAACGAAGAGATAAAACGGTGTATTCATATTTGTTCTCTCTCTAACAAGAAATGTTGTAAGAATCTCTAGGAAATAGTTTCATCTTTTTTGGAGACTGATTGACAATAGAAAATCAAAAAGAATCTTCTTTGAAACGTGGGAAAAGAAACAGGAGTAGGTATAGCAGGATGATAAAAGAAAGGAGATGTGAATGAGAATAAGAGGCAAGAGAAGAAAGGATAAGAACTAATATGTCCTCCAGATGACACATCATTCTCACTCTCGCATGAAGATACAAATCAATAACGCTGGGAAGTCACTCATCTGTTCAAAAAATTAAAAACATATTCACATATTGAACCAAAATAGTTTTTCATAACAAAATTAACCTTTTCTCTGGACACTTTCTGGAGACTTTTTTGGAGTAGAAAATCAATAAGAAGCTCTGTTGAATCGTGAGCAGACTAGAAGTAGTGTAGAAAAGAGATTGAAATGAGAATAAGAGAAAGGAGGTGAACGATTATTACCAGATGGTATAATACATGACCCTCATTGATGTTTGAAGAAGAAAATCAATACATTAATCTTTCCTCACCATCTAGCTCTTAATGCTTCGACATCTCTGAAAAGTCTTCCGAAATGTGAAGAAACTCTGAATGTTTTCAAATCTAACGTGGAAACTGATTCTGAAAACGCAAATTTTGGATAAGGTTTTCAGGTTTTTTTTGGTAGAAGATAGAAACTTCAGAACGAGTTTAATTGGGAAAAGGAAAACTCGGATGTGATTAGTTTTTCTTAGTTATAATGAGAAAGCGATGCGCATCAAACTTGCTTGTTTTCTTTTGAGGCGATTGATTTTTTATTGCATTCTTCCGCTGAAAATGAAAACGAAACATCTTTTAGGACGCCGAGTTCGATAATGAAATCACTGGAAGAAACGGAAGAAATAATGGAAACAAGGAAGTTGTAATATTATAACGCTTTCCTTGGCACCAGTTATGGTCCTTGGATGTTATAACTTTTGGGTAGGTCTTTCTGCAGGTATATTCTCATGAAATATACTTGGACATTATCCCAGGTGTAGCGGGTTTAATGTCATATTAACTCTCATGGAATTAATAATCATTTATTAAAATAACTAAATGGAAAACATAAAAAAGAACTATCACTCTTATGTGAGTGCTCGAGAGAAGTCCCCGAATGATCTTATCAGGTGTCTTAAATAGACTCCTTCTTATCGTTCGTTCTTTTAACTGTTACGAAAGACGTTGAGACGTCATAAGTTACACCATGACAAAGTCAAATACAATGCCAAACATCAGAGAAATATCCGTTTTCCCGGAGCAAGTCGGAATGTAAACCGCGTTAGATCCAAATTGATTCGCCCGAGAATTATTTTTAAAAAACAACTTCACTGCCATCTTTTTAAATTTTTTTTCTATAATAATATTTATTGAAAAAAAGACTTTAAACCCAGTTATATGATCAATATGTTAAATTAGTTAAAATGTAAATTTGTCTAAAATAAGGTAAGGGGATAAATTAATATAGGTTAAATTAGATTTGAAAGATATAATAGAAAGTTTTAACATCAAATTCCATTTCAAAAACTCAATGGAAACCTTTCTTAAATTAGGAAATGATGATGGAACTGACTCATTGGCATATGGTATTTTTTATGTTGGAGAATTGGGAACTCATGCGATTAAATGGAGATTCAAAAAGGATTCAGAAGATGTCAAATGGGAAAAAGTGAGAATAAATGGAAATTCTTTCGAGTGCAGGTACTGTCATTTCATCTGAATTATCATCTGAATCATATTACTTCAGTTTCGAATTCCCCGATGGAATACCCAAAATGTGGATAAAAGACACGATTCGAATGAATTTTCCATTCATAATTCACAGTCATTTCTGTAATTTATTCCGATTATCGACTGATGTTCGAGTTTCGGCCGATTTGAATACTCTGGAAGAATTCCCAAATATAAGAAGAGTTCATAGTTTATTTGTTAAAGGACAACACGGATGCATGAAAAAATTGAATAACATTCTGAGTTCATTTGAAATTTCTGATGAACTAACAATAACTCCATACTGTCCTGGGAAACTTTCAGACGATGTTCAAATTTCAAAAATGAAAAGGATAAGTCTAGCTCAAGGGGCGTTCTTTAACAGAGAACACTTTCTGAATTTCGAAAGACAGAATATAACTCTCATCTATTTTGGTAGAGTTGGAGATATATAATAAGATGGATGTTTTCGTAAAATGTTTCATTATTTATTCTTGAGTTTCTTGAGTATGGTACAATTATTTCTTCTCCCGTAATGAAAGAGCAAATCAGGCTCCTTGAAGGCGTTCAAAAATCTATTTTCTATAGACTATAGAAAAAAGATTTTATATAGACGTTGCAAAAAATTCAATTTCCCCTGTGTATCCTATTTTGGTTGTCTCCGTGAATATAACTTAGAGTCCCTTGAGTATCGTAGACTTATTTCTGATCTAGTTTTTTATGTATAAAACACTCGTTTCCCGGGAAGTTGATATTGCCCATAATCTATTAGGTCAGTCCGAAAGTTTCTTCCGATTTTTGATGAATTTTTGATATAATTTTTTTCCTAGAAAAAGGGGAATAAACTAATGAATAGTTGTGTTTTAGCACTGTTGGTGATCTGCCAATACGCCAGCAAATTGGTAGTCCATTTTCTCCACAATGCGGTTTTTTGGGGAACAAAATATTGAAGTACTCCTTTTTGATGTCATGTTTTGATTCGATGTTTTCTTAGTAAACAAGTTATTGGAGGACTTCAAAAATCTGATAGACTGGAGAGAATTTGTTGAATTATTACAGTTTTCATAAAAACAGTCTGATTAAACGTCAATATTTCTTCTTTAGAACCAGTAATTCCAAGAATGACAATATCACTTATTCTTATCCTAAACTTAGCCGGGTTTTTCTATTTTTCAATTTCGAGTAAAGTCGTCATACATAGAATATACCAAAACTGGCCTTAATTTTGAGTTTAGAGGCAATTTCTAGCTGCATCTCTTTATGAATTCACTGATTGTTTTGTTCATTGTGAGAGTCATATACCCCCTTTCTTGTTACCATTATTGCCATAATTCAGTCAATTCCTGATAGTGAGAAAACTCAGAATTAATACACCCATACCAGCCATGCCATACTCTCAGAAAACCATGACTTTGGAAACGTCTCATTTTTCACCCTGGCAGAGGTTTTCGGACTATTTTCAAAAGTTAGTTGGGTGACCTTCCACTTTGGTAATCTTCTACAAAAAGGTTAGAATCGATTCATTTTTTCAATAAAATACAATTGACTAGAATTCAATTTTCTTGGCTTTTTGAAACAATTGAGCCTAATTCTTCAGCATTTAGTTTTTCTATTCAACCCTTTTTAGTAATTGTACTAGTGGCATCTTCTTATCAAATATCCATCATAAACATTTGAATAACAGAATCCTTTCCATCAAAAAAAAAACAAAAAATTAAATGCAGTTCTAAATGTGAAAATGGTATGGCATGAAAAGAAGGGCGCCCTCTGCAATGAGGGGTGCTGGAGATGTAAATAAAAAACCATGAGTAGACACTAATAAGTACCTTCGGAATAAAAAAAAAATTAGATTCGTAGACAATCTTACTGATTAGAAATCCTCTACTGAAAACTCAACTCCAAAAATGGAAGAAACTTTCGGACTGACCTAATATCCATCTCTCCTCACTATCATAATTGTCTTAGACGCCATTCTCACTACATCCGATGTACTTTAAAAAACTCTTCCAAACTGTCTTCCTAACTTTTCACACTTCGTATTGTATCCTGCTGGAACTCGCATCCGAGAACAGTTTTCCTGTACTTGAATACACTGATTCGTGATTTATCTACATATTTTCTGAATTCAAACATCTCTATTGAGAAAAACAACTCATGGATCACTATAAAATATTCAGAATGAGAAGGCACTTTGAAGGAAACAGAACGGAGTTTCGTGATGCATTGGACATTGAAAGACCGATGGACGATTGGCAACTGTGGAATGTGTTCTTTCAACATTCTGTTTAATTATTTATTTTGCAGTAATTTAGATACACATCAAATAGTTAATAATAAAATAGTATAAATAGAATGAATTCGAGAAATCGTAAGCAAACTAAAGAAATCAAAATACATTGGGTGAGCAATATGGGTAAGAAATGTACAAATAAAGTTAGAGAAATAGTGAATTATCCGGAGCACATCAGGCATCCCTCTGAATTGATCCATTGTTGGCAATCAATCGATTCTTCATCTCATCGCTCCACAATCCTCTTTCAACCAAGTCCTTCAGCATGTGTGGATTGACAATCTGGAAGTCACCGGAGAGAACACGTCGAGAGTAGATGTTCGATGTATATGGCTCAATCGACTTGTTGTTTCCGAGAATTTGGGCAGTGGAGGCTGTTGGCATTGGAGCCATGAGCAGACTGTTGCGGATTCCATGCCTGAAAGACAGAGTTAGAAACCAAATCATTCTGAATTTAACTTACTTGGCAATCTTCTTACGAAGCGACTCCCAATTGCACTGATCAGTCGGGGCGACTCCCCACATATCGAATTGAAGTTGTCCTTTTGAGACGGGTGATCCTTGATATGTAGAGTATGGGCCTTCCTTCTCAGCCAACTCGCAACTGGCCTCGAGAGCAGCATAGTAGATCGTCTCGAAGATCTGTTTGTTCAAATCTCTGGCCTGTGGAGAAGTGAATGGGAAGCGCATCAACATGAAACAATCGGCAAGTCCTTGAACACCAAGACCGATTGGGCGATGACGCATGTTCGAGTTGCGGGCCTCCTCGACTGGGTAGTAGTTGACATCGATGATCTTGTTCAGATTTCTCGTTATCACTTTGGTAACCTCGGCGAGTTTGGCATAGTCGAACTTCTTCTCGGCAGTGACGAATCTGTTGAGAGCAATCGAAGCAAGATTGCACACTGCGACCTCGTCTGGAGCAGAGTACTCCATGATTTCGGTGCAGAGATTCGAACACTTGATGGTTCCGAGATTTTGCTGATTCGACTTCCGGTTGGCAGCGTCTTTGGGTGATGTATTGAAGACCAGTCTCGATTTGGTTGGAGACGATGTGCTCCCAGAGCTTGCGAGCCTTCACGACATTGCGGACACGTCCTTCTGCCTCGTATCTGCAAATAAGATGTTAATTTAAACATAACTAAAAAATAAAAGGCGTTCGCGATTAACAGTGTCAGCTCATTTTTGTCCCAATGATTCCGATAAGAAATGATCTGGTTATCGTACCGTTCGAATCGTACCTTTTATCAGCATTGTCGGTAACCCATTGCTGATTTTGAAACTGAAAAACTATAAATCAAATGATAATTCAGATGAAATGACAGTAACTGCACTCGAAAGAATTTCCATTTATTCTCACTTTTTCCCATTCGACATCTTCTGAATCCTTTTTGAATCTCCATTTAATCGCATGAGTTCCCAATTCTCCAACATAGAAAATACCGTATACCAATGAGTAAGTTCCATCCTCATTTCCTAATTTGAAACAAGTTTCCATTGAATTTTGAATGGAATCTAATTTGTCGAATAGAATTTCGAGTTCTTCTGGAGACGAAATCCATTTCTTTGAAAATATGTTCTCTCGCTAAGAATGGAAGAGGCAGAAGTTTACTTATTCCTTCACACTACTTAGTAATAGAAAATTAAAATGAAGAACCGTAGAAACGTGGAAGAAGAAAAGAGGAGTAGGTATAGCAGGATGGTACAAGACAAGAGATGTGAATGAGAATAAGAGGCAAGAGAAGAAAGGATAAGAACTAATATGTCCTCCAGATGATACATCACCCTTATGAAGATGTTAATCAATATTGTAATCACGCTGGGAAGTCACTCATCTGTTCAAAAGATAAAACAAATTCACATATTGAACCAAAAAGTGTTTCATAAAAACGGTCCTCCATTTCAAAAATGTATTTGTAGTGTTTTGTTTTCAAAGTGGACAAACCTTTGACATGTTACAGTTGTCTTCTTACACTTGAAATGAATTGAATTTTATCCCGAAGCAAAGTGTGTATAGGTTTTTCTCTTTCCAAACTCAAAAAGTATTAGACAGGCAAACTCCTCTCTACTTTTCCCTTTTCACATTATCTTTTCTTTTACTTGTCATCACCGGAACCACAAAAGAAATCGCTTCAGTCACTATAAAAACGACAGTCACAATTCTCTTTCAATTCTTTGAAAAAAACTCCCTGAAAAGGCAGTGAAGATATTTATTGTTGCAATTAAAAATATGTCCAGGTTTATTTGATTGTTGGTCTTGAGTCTCCCTCAATTCTGTCGAAAATTTCGAATGATTTCTTCTGGTCAAACGAAAAAATAGAAGAATGTACTTGAATACTCCACAGTTGTCAGTCTTCCATTGGTCTTTCTTTCAATGTCCAGTTCCTCATAAAACTCCGTGGTGTCATATGGAAAGTGTCTTTTCATTCTGAACATTCAATGTTATTGCATCAATCCTTTTTCTATTTAGACATTTTTTCCAATCAGAAACAAGTTAGATTTAAAAAAACATATATAAGTAAGAGAGATGACTTATGAATCCGTGTATCTGAGTACAACAGACCTTCTTTTCAGATCAAACGGTTTTGATTCAATGCCTTCCATCAATTCTAATGTTGAAATCGATTCTTTGGATGAAAAATGCAAACATCCTGATGGATTCCACTCGACCAAATTTCTCTCCCTCAGTTCATTCTCTTATAAAAGTACGAATGCGTTCTGAAATTATATCCGGAGCTGTAATCGATATCCCTCGAAATTACTGTCCCTCGAAATTACTCAGTGAATTTTGGGCATAATGCTGCAAGAAACAGCATTATTCAGCATTATGCTATTTCTTGCAGCATTATGATGTTTTGTGCAGCATTATGCGGCATCTAGGTTTGAGAGTCTCGCGACTCTCAAATAACAGCATATATGCTGATTTTGTGCTCAGAAATCGAGAAAACATCCAATTTATTAAAGAAAAAAAAACATAAGAAACATTAAAATGACACGAGAGCAAATAATTACAACATCAGATGTGTACAATATTCAGAAATCCGTCGCTTTGGAAGTCTTGTCTTGTCCTTTTTGTTTAAATCGTCATCCTGTTGACAGAACGTAACACGACAATTTGACCAGTGTTGTTTTATATAATAAATTGATAAACTTCTTTTTATGCAGTCTTCGGGACTGTGGTTTCGAATGCTGAAGAATATACAGTAGCATGTTTTGGCTAAAGAGTCAGCACTGATTCGTTGAAATGTGCTAATCAGCTACTGATGTCATGCTGCATTGGGAAACCGGCGGGGCTGCGTCCACTTTCTACAGCATAATGATGCGGATGTCAGCATATACGCTACAGTATGCTGATGGTACGCTGATGATATTCCATGCAGCATTCTCTACGAGGTATTCCAGATCAAAATCTAGATTTCCGAATGTGACGTATCCGATGATGAATCTCTTTGACTTTAAATCAACTTTAGATCAACAACATCAAAGTGTTAATTTTGATATTTCAGTATATATTTTTTTTTAGCCTCTAATAAACCGGCATACAAACTGATGAATTGAAGAATAAACCGGCAGCCTCTAATTGACTGGCACTCAAAAAATAAGCCGGCATGTTTGAACACAAAACCGGAAAACATGATATATTTTATATAACTATCACATAAAACTTGATAAACTGGTAAAATAACGGATTTTAGTGCCTATTATAAATAAAAACAGGCTTCTCCGGCTGTTTTTGCTCTGATTTCATCGGTTTTTGAAGAGAAATTGATTGGAAAAATTAGTTTGAAAAATAAACCGGCAACCTCTAAATGACCGGCAGCCTCTATTTAACCGGCACTCAGACAAGAGTCTCGAAAAATAGACCGGCATGCCGGGCAATTAGAATAAATACGGTATTCTAGTTTCTCTCTCTCTCTCATATTCTTTAATCCAATCATCTTCTTCTCAAATCACATTCAAAGGCTAGAAACCAAAAAACTTCAAAAAGAGACGACTCTTTTCGAATACTTTTTGAGAAGTTCAATATTTATTCCAAGAGATTATGAGCCGTCTCTCTCTCTCTCTCTCATGAGATTCATTATTTGCGGTTTGAAGAAGAAAAGGAAGAAACAAATAGAGAGCCATCAATCGTTTCGTCGAAATGAGACCCCAGAAGAGAACATCTTCTTTCTTTTTTCGAAAATAGATGATGACGATTCGAAAGAAACGGGGAATGAGAAACAAAAAAAACGGGAATCGAAAAGGGCGCACTTGTGAAATCTGCTCTCGATTGCCGGTTCACTAAACATTACCCACGTACACCTTCCATTTGGCACCAAATGGAGAGAGGGAAACAGAAGGGATAAAGTACTGTGGATCGCTTAAAGACTAATGGAATACGACAGCTGAACAGGTCCTGACAAGCAATGACGGAACAGGTCCTGAGAAGCATGAATCTGTAAAACCTTTGTAGAAATATCGGCTCAACAATTTAAACCATGCGTCTATTTATTCGACCAGGTTACGATAAATTACGTGAATGACAGTTAAATTAAAAAAGTCAAAATTAAAAAGGATGAGAAACATGGGAAGGTGAAAAATGTACAAAAAATTTAGGAAAATGGTGAATTATCCGGAGCACATCAGGCATCCCTCATCCTGCTCCACGGGAGAAGCGACACGGGCCTCGGCAGGCTTCGGCGACTTCAATGCAGCCTTGTCGACGGTGAATTGAACAGCATTGACGGCTGGCTTCGTACGCAAGTAGTACATTCCAGTCTTGAGTCCCTTCTTCCATCTGTAAAAGTGCATTGATGTGATACCGGCGTAGCTCGGCTTGGCCATATGGATGTTGAGTGATTGAGATTGATCGATGAATGCACCACGATCAGCAGCCATCTCGATGATCTCCTTCTGTGATATCTCCCACACAGTGCGGTACAGTTCCTTGATATCATCTGGGATTCCGGCGATGTTCTGAATTGATCCATTGTTGGCAATCAATCGATTCTTCATCTCATCGCTCCACAATCCTCTTTCAACCAAGTCCTTCAGCATGTGTGGATTGACAATCTGGAAGTCACCGGAGAGAACACGTCGAGAGTAGATGTTCGATGTGTATGGCTCAATCGACTCGTTGTTTCCAAGAATTTGGGCAGTGGAGGCCGTTGGCATTGGAGCCATGAGCAGACTGTTGCGGACTCCGTGCCTGAAAGACAGAGTTAGAAACCAAATCATTCTGAATTCAACTTACTTGGCAATCTTCTTACGAAGCGACTCCCAATTGCACTGATCAGTCGGGGCGACTCCCCACATATCGAATTGAAGACATAACAACAGGACGGTTGATGGAAGGCATTGAGTCGAAACGATTTTATCCGGAAAGAAGGCCTGCTGTATTCACTGATACTTAAATTCACTGATTCGTGAGCGATTTCTATGTATAAGCGAATTTACTATTTTGACACACGTTTTTTCTGGAAATTTTGAGCGAATTGTCCCAAGATCAGAGCGAAACTGCCTAAGTTGCTTTAAACACCCGATAAGGTTGTCTCAATGAAAAAGAGAAAAGGAAACATCATGAAATATTCAGAATGAAGAGACACTTCCCAGAAGATAGAACGTAGTTTCGTGATGCATTGGACATTGAAAGGAAAACCGATGGACGATTGGCAACTGTGGAATGTTCAAGTACATCATACTATTTTACCGTTCGGATAGAGGAGACCATTCGAAATTCCGGCACAATTCATGAACACTTGTGATCGACAATCAAATGAACAAGAACGAAATTCGAATAATTAATATCCCTTTCGAATATCAACAGTCACACGATTATAGAATTTCTACGACCTTTCTTTCCACAATAATATTATATTATATTGTGTCACGGGATGCATCTGTGTTCCGTGGCACGTGCCCCACTAGGCGTTATCAATCATGTAGGCTACTCGGGCAACGGATTGAGAGAGAAAGAGGAATTGAGCAAAACAAGCCATGAGACTTTCAGTACATAGAGTCGGCAAGCTGTTACGCGCCGCGAGAGGTCGGTCCATCTGGACCTCTCATTCTCAATAAATACAGTGCCGGCCATAAGTTTATACATATATTATATAAAAACGGCTTTTTCAGTTCAAAATGGTCAACTTTGGGCTTTCGTAGTAAAGTGGGGAAAAATGGTATTGTTCTAAATTTTTCAGGGTAGTTAGTTGATAGCTGGATCTGCATTTTCTTAGTTGACAACTTTTTTCTTTAACCATTTCTAAGAACTACAAGGCTCGTTAAAGAGAAAGATGTTGAAAAAATGCTATTTTGCACAAAATTTCAGGGAGCTTTTCTTCAACGAGCCGCTTAGCTTTTAGAAATGATTCTAGAGAAAAGTTGTCAACTAAGAACATGCAAATCCAGCTATCAACTAACTACCCTGAAAAATTTAGAACAATACCACTTTTCCCCACTTTACTACAAACGCTCAAATTTGACCATTTTGAACTGAAAAAGCCGTTTTTATATAAACTTATGGCCGGCACTGTATATGGATCCATAAGACTTGTGTTTTGTCCTATTTGCTAACTACAAGCTACGGCACAAAAGGTTATAAAGTTACAATTGCTTTTACATTCAATTCTTCATTTTATCAATCAATACATTTATTTATTATCTATGAGAGAAGATCTTTCTGACTTTGAATTTGAAAACCAGTTGGAACTATCGAGTGGAAGAATCGAATGATGGAAGTTTATCAGCACAGATAGAGATAAATTATGAGAATTAAAATGCAAAAAAAATAAAAAAGGGGGGAGATATACTAGTGAAGAAACTTGCGAATACAAAGATATAAGTTCGGTGTCACGGAATAATATGTAATCAGTCAGACTATAAAACGACAGAAGAGAAAGAATAAGACATGCAAATCTTTTTTCCATTTCCTAGTTTCAATTGACTGTTTATTGAATCATGTGAGAATTGATTCTTAGTTACTGAAATTACGGAAGTCACTGTTTTCTGAATACTAAAATGCCAGTTGAGGTTCTTGGAAGGGAGAACAAATAAATTAATTTATGACAGGAAAAATGAAACGTATAATGAATGAATTGTAAAATAAGGAGGGAGAGTATTAAAGGAGGACTGAAGTGGGATTCAATAATTTAAAATTATATGTAGTTTTGAATTTTGAACACTTTTCCTGTTCACAACTTTCTTTGAAAATGCTTCTAAACGCCTAAAAACCGCCTTGAAAGAAGGTGATTCGATTATTATGGAATAGTTTTTTGCAACCTCGGCTACGGGGGTTTGGACCGCTCTAGTGGCTATTTTTTTCTGTGAAGTTTTATGTCTCTCAATGAGAAAACATATTTAATAAAAACATAAAACTTCAAAGAAAAAAGAAAATAGCTACTGTCCAAATCCCCGTGGCCGAGGTTGCAAAAACTCTTCCACAATAATCATATCTACCCCATTTCAACTCGGTTTTAAGGCATTTAGAGGTATTTTCAGAGAAAGTTGTAAACAGAAAAAATGTTCAGAATCAAAAACTACATCTAATGACAAATTATTGAACTCCACTGCAGTCTTCCTTTAATTATTAGAATTGTGTTTAAGCGTGTGATTGTTGATCATAAATCTTCATGAATTCTGTCGAAAATTCCGAATGGTTTCTTCTGGCCAAACGAAAAAATAGTATGATGTACTTGAACATTCCACAGTTGCCAGTCGTCCATCGGTCTTCCTTTCGATGTCCAATGCATCACGAAACTCCGTTCTATCTTCTGGGAAGTGTCTTTTCATTCTGAATATTTTATGGTAATTCATGATTTGTTTTTCTATTGAGATAACTTTCGAATTCAAGAATACGCTTTTTCTTTTTTAAACATCATATAAGTTCAGAAAATAGGTGGGTGAACTTACGAATCAGTGTATTCAAGTACAGAAGGCCTTCTTTCCGGATCAAATCGTTTCGATTCGATGCCTTCCATCAACCCTCCTGTTGTTAAGACTTCGTTTTCAGGTATTCCAAATCCCGAAATCGAAATAGATTCCACTCGAACAAACTTCTCGCCTTCAATCCATTCTCTTATGAAAGTACGAATGTCTTCTGAGATTATATCTCCAACTCTACCAAAATAGATAAGAGTTATATTCTGTCCTTCGAAATTAAGAAAGTGTTCTCTGTGAAAGAACGCCCCTTGAGCCAGACTTATCCTTTTCATTTTTGAAATTTGAACATCGTCAGAAAGTTTCCCAGGACAGTATGGAGTTATTGTTAGTTCATCAGAAATTTCAAATGAACTCAAAATGTTATTCAGTTTTGCCATGCATCCGTATTGTCCTTTAACAAATAAACTATGAACACTTCTTATATTTGGGAACTCTTCCAGAGTATTCAAATCGGCCGAAACTCGAATATCAGTCGATAATTGGAATAAATTACAGAAATGACTGTGAATTATAAATGGAAAATCCATTCGAATGGAGTCTTTTATCCACATTTTGGGTATTTCATCGGGGAATTCGAAACTGAAAAAACTATGATTCAGATGATAATTCAAATGAGAAATGACAGTACCTGCACTCGAAAGAATTTCCATTTATTCTCACTTTTTCCCATTTGACATCTTCTGAATCCTCTTTGAATCTCCATTTGATCGCATGAGTTCCCAATTCTCCAACATAAAAAATACCGTATGCCAATGAGTCAGTTCCATCTTCATTCCCCAATTTAAGAAAGGTTTCCATTGAATTTTTGAAATGGAATCTCATGTCAAATATAGCATTTCGACTTCTTTTGGAGATGAACGATAATAATAAAAGTTCAGATATTTCCATTTCTTTGAATATTTGTTCTCTCGCTAAGAATGGAAGAGGAAGTAGTTTCATTATTTCTTGAGACTGCTTGAGAGTATAAAATCAATAAGAGGCTCCGTTGAAACGTGGTAGGAAGAAGAAGAGGAGGTATTGTAAGTAGGATGGTACAAGAGAAGAGATGCGAATGAGAATAAGGGGCAAGAGAAGAAAGAAGATGAACAATTATGTCCAGATGGTCCATCACCCTCTCATTGCCGCATGAAGAGAAAAATCAATTCAGTGCCAGGGAATAAGATTATGGAAACTATCGAATCAAAACGATTAATTCCGGGGAAAAGTGAATGCTGATCAATAATCAAACAAATTTCCAATTGTAACTTCATAACTGATACATGCTCAAAGCGTTATGGATGTTCAAAAATTCACTTGAATTGTATGAAAACTGTACTGAAGTTTATTGAAATGTTAACACGTGGCTAAAAATAATTTCGAATTATTGTTGAACACTTCCAGTTTAAGACACGTTCTCTGAGAAACTCGAGGAAGTCAGTGAAATCCACTGTACAGTTTCAAGTCAAACCGATTTGTGGGAGTTGGTATTTCATGTAGTTAATGTCCCAACAATTTTAAGAATTATGACACATATTTCATTAGGCTCCGCCCCCTTGCTGCTGTAAAAAATTGAAAATAGGTGAAAAAATAAAATTTTTTCCTGAAAGAGATATCAACTAAATCTCAACGGGAGTTTGTTGCTGGTATCATTTTGAGCATTTTTTGTGTTCAAACAAAGTTTCTAACTATTCTCCTTCATAGTGAAAAATTTCACTTTTTGGAAAAAAATCGGTTTTTTGCGATTTTTTGCGTTTAACTGGAGATAGAAGCGGGGAAACGCTTAGCTGAAAACAGATTATTATTCAGCGCAAAATTTGACTCCGGTATGTCATAGTCCGGAGTGAATCGACTGGGCACCATTTTTTGCTAGAAGCCAAAATATGTGAAATTTTTGAATTTTTTCACGTACCCCCCTACGTTCAAAAAAAGTCATCGTCTTGAAATTTGATTATATTCATAGCATGAGTAGTACTAATCATGAATAATTGATTCCCACAATATCAGCCTCTCTCAATGATTGTGATGGCCACTGGGATCCGAGGTTTGCTCTTTATCCTGCTTGGCCTGGTGGTTCAGTGGAGTTGTTGTATAATACAAGGATTTATTTAGATAATAGTAAAATATGGAATAAAAGGTAACAGGGGTTGAAGGAAAGGGAGAATTGAGGGAATTGGTGAGGGCAGAAGGGAACAGGGAACACGACAGATGAGATATGATTGGAACGGTAAGGAACCGTGGGGAACTGAAGGGAACACCAAGGGGAACACTTATATATGGGTCGCTTTAGCAAGTATTCCGCTGTTCGGCTTTACACACTGCTTACGGCTTCTTCTTCTTCTTGTACTTTGGCGATAAAGTGCTTGCACTTTTGCGGCGGATGATTCATCGCGGTTTACTGGTCGCGATATTGGCGGCGGCGGCAGTGACAGACCATGTTGATGATGTAACGGTTAATTCGTCATTGGGTTCCAGCTGATTGTTTGATTGTCTTCGGGGTTGTTGCTCTTTTCCGGTGTCGGGAATGTTGGGGTTGGATTTGTCTTTAATCCATTGAGGGGTGTTTCTTCTGCCATTTGTAGAATGTAACGGGGAAGGAGGAGGAGGAGAAAAATAATGAAGACAAGCGTTCGAAGGAAAATATCTGAAATTCCAACTTGCTCGTTGGTACAAAGGAAGGGATGAATGAGGAAACAATAATACAGGAAAGGAATTAGAATCATGACGGTTCGATGCCGTCATCTTCCGGCGCCCACGTAATTAGGCGACGGGTATAAAAGCTATGTAGAGCTTTTGTGTAGTTACATCGAAGAACAATGTTCTCCGTTATCTGGTTCTTTGCGTGCTTTTCTTCATTTCACTGGGTCGAGGGTGTTGGCACTTATGGTCCAATACCGACGTGGAAGATTGTGACCGAGTGTGGGGAGTGTCAGTTTTGTTTGATGTTGTCGGGGTTAGTTGTTCAGATTGATTTGTATGGTCAATATTCTGTTTATAGCTATCCCGTGCCATATTTTTGTCTACATGACGAAAAGGATATACCATGTTATATAAGGATGGAGTTATTTTCTGACATCGCGGAGGATTGTGTTCTGACGTCGGAGGTGGTGTTGGAAACTGCTACTGAGACTTCAAGTCCTTTGTCATCGGAGGTGTTCTCGGAGGCTGTTATCGAGACTTCAAGTCCTTTGTCATCGGAGGTGTTCTCGAAGGCTGTTATCGAGATGTCTGCTGGAGGTATCGAGGCGAGCTCTGTCTCCGGTTTTGAAATTTTGGTTATCGTATTTTTGTTTCTTATTTTTGCGATTGTTCTTGTGATTTTTTCACGGTGTAGACGGTTTTATCGTCTTTATCGGATACATTAGTCGCTCTTTGCGCTGATTCTTCGATTGTTACGATAGCATCTAGCGCTTCTAATATTTCTGTTGTGTTCTTTGGTTTTGATCTCAAAACCTCTATAAGAATTGGTCTCGGTATCTTTGATTTGATTACCGATTGGAAATTGATTGTCTCTACATTGTTTTTACTTTGTAGGCTATTGATGATAGCGTAAAGTTCATTGTGTAGATTTCTGAGACTCTTGGGGTTCTCTCGTGCCACCGAGAGTTTGGTCAATCTTCCCCATAAGTAGTCGTATTGTTTTTCTTCTGAGCCATACATGGCTATGAGCCTTTCAACGGCTGTTTTCAATTGAGTTCCGTCTGTGTAATATGGTCTGATCAGGTCGAGAGGTTCGCCTGTCAGGTGGTTCCTTAAGATGTTGTGTCCTTTCTCTCATGGCATCACTTTCAAATTTTCTAATGTAAGAATTTTTCGGACGACCATAACTTTGTTCATTTTTCATCAATTCACACAAACTTTCGTTTTATTGTTAGCTTTTACAATATGCTACAGAAAAGTCTTCTAGAGCACATTTGTGTCATCAGTTCGAAAACGGACTCAAGTTATGTTGTTGAGTTTTTCAGACACCACTATTAATCTACAATTTTATGATGCAAATGTGCTTTAATAGACTTTTTTGTAGCACATTATAAAAACTTTCGATCAATCAAAAGATCTAATGAATTGATAAAAAATGAACAAAGTTATGATCGTCCGAAAAATTCATACGCTGAAAAATTTGAAAGAGGTGCCATAAGAGAAAGAATGAATGAGAGAGGCTGATGTTGTAGGAATCGATTAGTAAAGACTATTACTATTTTCAAACAATTAGACCCTTATTTCTACACTTCGATTTTTTTCAAAAAACAGAACATAAAAAATTTTTGAAATTTCACATGTTTTCGCTTCTAGCGAACAATGGTGCCAAGTCTAATCTCTAATCTCTTCGGACTATGACACATAGACGTCAAATTTCGTGCTAAACAAGAATACAATGTCAGTTAAGCGCTACTCCGCTTTCATTTTTCACTCATCCTGAACCACCCAAATAGTTGTGTTTTACATAATTGGTCACATTTTTTTTCTAAACCTAAATTATGTTTCTAAACAAGTTTGTGGTAGGAAATCAACATTTTTCCAATGTTTTTAATACTGAATTCATCAATTACAAATACAATAAGTTGTACACTCAAAAACTGAGACTTTTGGAATACCATTATATTTTGGTCCGTAGCAAAAAATGGTGCCCAGCCGTTTTTGATCACACTATAAAGGTTCGACGCCAAAAAACGTGTAGATTACGATCCTAATGTCAGCTAAGCGTTCCCCCGCTTCTATCTCCAGTTATACGCAACAAACCGCAAAAAAGCCGATTTTTTTTCAAAAAGTGAAATTTTTCACTATGAAGGAGAATAGTTAGAAACTTTGTTTGAACACAAAAAATGCTCAAAATGATACCAGCAACAAACTCCCGTTGAGATTTAGTTGATATCTCTTTCAGGTAAAATTTTTATTTTTTCACCTATTTTCAATTTTTTACAGCAGTGAGTGAGGGGCGGAGCCTAATGAAATATGTGTCATAATCCTTAGAAGTGTTGGGACATTAACTACATGAAATACCAAGTCACACAAATCGGTTTGACTTTAAACTGTACAGTGGATTTCTCGAGTTTCTCAGAGAACGTGTCTTAAGAACCCTCAAACAGAATAACACAAACCCTTCCGACTCCATGAACTCCACGAATCAAGTGACAGGTTTCATTCTACTTGTTTCAATTCAGTGATGTCAAAAATCATGTAAAATTAAAAAGAACTGTATTACAAAAAAAAAAGAAAACAGTTGTTTGAGTTCGAGTGATAGTTAAACATCAATTAACATCAATATTATGTCGATAGTTTCGAATTATTTCTTCTGGCCAAACGATGAAAACGAACGCTGATTCTATAGATTCCACAGTTGCCAGTCGTCCATCGGTCTTTCTTTCGATATCCAAATCATCATGAAACTCCATGCAATCTTCTTCACATTGTCGTTTCATTCTGAATATTTTTTGTTGATTCATAGTTTTTTTTCCATTGAGACATGATCTGAACTGATGAATTATTTATAGAAATGGCTTACGAATCAGGGTATTTGAACACAACAGGCCTTCTTTCCGGATCAAATCGTTTCGATTCAAAGCCTTCCAACAACTGTGCCTTCGATCCATTCTCTTATGAAAGTACGAATATCTTCTGAACTTATATCCGGACATGATACAAATAAATTCTCTCCCTCGAAATTGAGAAAGTTTTCTCCGGTAAAGAACCATGCTACCGGTACAATTGATAATCTTTTTATTCTCCAAATACGAACATCGTCCGAAAGCCTCCCTTGACAGGGTGGGTATATCTCCAGATGATCCGAGATTTCGATTGAACTCAGAAGTGTGTTTAACTTTGCCATACAGCCAGCTTCTCCTATCCGGGGTTCAATATATAAACTATGAACATTCCGTATATTTGGGAACTCTTTCATAGTATCGAAATGTGCCGAAACTCGGATTTCAGTCGACAATCGAAATAAATTACAGAAATGATTGTGAATTACGAATGGAAAATCCGTTCGAATCAAGTCTTTTATCAACAGTTTCGGTATTCCATCACTGAAGTCGAAACTGAAATACTATGATTCAAATGATAATTCAAATGAGAAATGACAGTACCTGCACTCGAAAGAATTTCCATTTATTCTCACTTTTTCCCATTTGACATCTTCTGAATCCTCTCCAATTCTCCATTTTATCGCGTGTGTTCCCAACTCTCCAACATAGAAAATACCGTATGCCAATGAGTCAGTTCCATCATCATTTCCTAATTTAAAACAAGTTTCCATTGATTTTAATCTGCTTTGCCGAATAGCATTTCGAGTTCTTTTGGAGATGAATGACAATAATAAAAGTTCAGAGATTTCCATTTCTTTGAAAATTCGTTCTCTCGCTAAGAATGGAAGTGGAAGTAGTTTTATCATTTCTGAATACTGATTGGGAATAGAGAATTAATAATTTTCTCTGATTGGGAATAGAAAACCAAAAAGAAGATCCATTGATTGGTAGAATTACTGAAACAAGAGGTATAGTAGGAGGATATAAGAGAAAGGGAAGAGATAAGAATTAGAATAGAAAAGAGAAGAAGAAAACGAGAAGAGCGAATGTTTCCAGTTGGACCCTCACTGTTGCACGGTCGATGAATACGATAAAACTGCCAGACAATCATTTAAACGCAGATAAAAAGTCAAGTATGGAAAAAATATTTTAGAATTGAAATTCAAACTTCCTAATGTGTCTATTCCCGTTCTCTTTACACAAAATTAAAATGAAAAATGCAATAATAGAAGAATAATCATACTGTAAAGTTCCAAGAAATTATTTGGAATTTTCGGAAGAATTGATGGAGAATTATGATCAATTTCTACCCGAATTCTGAACGAACTTCCTATTATAACCTCACTTTTAATAAATATCTTTATGAAGTTTTGAAAGAGAAAAATATTGGGAAAAAGTGAGAATAAATGGAAATTATTTCGAGTGCAGGTACTGTCATTTCATCTGAATTATGATCTGAATCATAGCTTTTTTAGTTTCGAATTCGGCGATGGAAATGTGGATTAAAAACTCAATTCGAACCGAGTTTCCATTCATAATTCACAGTCATTTCATTTAATTGCATTTGTTCCCAATTCTCCAACATAGAAAATACCGTATACCAATGAGTCTGTTCCATCTTCATTCCCCAATTTAAAAACGGTTTCCATTGAGTTTTTGAAATGGAATCTCATGTCAAAGATAGCATTTCGAATTCTTTTGGAGACGAACGATAATAATAAAAGTTCAGATATTTCCATTTCTTTGAATATTCGTTCTCTCGCTAGGAATGGAAGAGGAAGTAGTTTTATCATTTCGGTAGACTGTCTGGGGATAGAAAATCAATAGAAAACTCCAAAATATTTTGGTTCAATATGTGAATATGTGTTAGTCTTTTTGAACCGAGTGAGTCCGAGTGACTTCCTAGTGTGATTAGAATATCGATTGACCTCTTCATGTAAATATGAATTCGAGAAAATTAATGTTCTTTGTATTCGATACAATTGAAGATGAAAAGAGTGTTCGAAAAGACTCGATGAAGTGGGAAATGATCTCTTTCATTGAAGGGTTACGGTAGGTCGGTGAAGAATCTAGAGGCTGGTGACTTTTTGAAAGTTCAAATATCTTTTAAAAGTTTGCCTCTGGAAGTTCTCTGATCAGAAATATCCTCTTCGTTCTTAATTCGGAACCCATCTCCTCCATGAGATTATATTAAACATGGATTACTGTAACTATACTTTACAGGGCACAACATCTCGTCATCCAGTTTTCCAAACCAATCTACCTTCTCTATTAAACGGGGGGTTACATTTTGTGTGTGTGTCCGTATGTCCACAGCCTTCTCTCAGCTTCTATCCAACCGATTTTCGCCGTTCTTGAACTGAACAATCGAGAAAGTTGTCCAAACGATGTCCGTTTATTCTAATTTTTAAGATCTGCACTTTGAAGCCTCCAAGCCTCCGCATTTTTCTCCCTTTTCAGTGCTATTTTCCAAATTTTAATTCCGACGTGTTGCCGTGAGATAAGAAGAGTAAGGAAGCTTTCCTCGGTTTTCGAAATATTTCATTTTTAAATTTTTCAAACTTCTTCTTGAGAAAGAGATGATGAATTTACTCTACGGGAGCCAACAGTACCCAAAATGATCCCTGAATTTGTTTAGGTGGTGCCAGTAAAAATTGAACAAAAGGATACGTTGAAAATTTATTTTTATTCGAAAAGTTCAACATGCGGCACGTGTCTAGTAAATGCATGAAATAATCAATTCAATTTAATCAAAATCTAGACAAATTGATATTATTCAATTCCCAAAATTCGGAAGTAAATTGAGTGTGTTTTGTCTTTCGACACATTTGTATTATTTCATAGAAATGATATTTAGATAATTAGAAATTAGAAACCTTTGAGTTCCAAAATTGGATTAACATTTCAAAAATCAAAAATAGTTGTAGACGTATCAATCATTTGAAGAGTCCATAAGTGCTTTCTTCATTTATTTTTTCATTTCCTTTTTATTTCTGGAGTTTCTTCTTGGGATTTGCCAGAAAAGTCAGAAGAGAAGATAGTGTATGCTTTATACCGTATTGCATGTTAGTTGCTTTACGAGGTTGTTGATTTTTTAAATCCATCTAAAGTTTTCTAAAACGTAAGAGCTGCCGCTTATGAATGGCCGAGACTGGAATTCTTCAAAGCGGAGTCTTGATGGAGCAGAGTCCAAAATATAATCTCCCGGTTTCATTTGATAGAAAATTATGAAGCATCATTGCGAAGTCTTCCACTACAGTAACATTTATTAGCAATCATCGAGATATTGTCTCTCGAATCGGAAACACTTCAGGACGTCGCCAGAAACTTGAAAACCTCCCTCTTCCTTGTGTTCTTCATGATCTACGAAACTCATCAATTTTCCATGATTCCAGGTTTCAGATGTCTTTTGTAATCTCATAATATTTTGATTTTTCAATGTGAAAATGAGTCCGTTTCCTCGAAATGTGCCATATTATGTATGTTTTTTAAAAAGACTAATCACGAAATGAACAGGAAAAAACGGTGGATGTTCTTGTTTTCGAAAAGGAATTCCGTGAGAACGAAAACGAGGAAAAAGAAAAGAAAATTAATTGAGTTTCGTAGATCATGAAGAACACAAGGAAGAGGGAGGTTTTCAAGTTTCTGGCGACGTCCTGAAGTGTTTCCGATTCGAGAGACAATATCTCGATGATTGCTAATAAATGTTACTGTAGTGGAAGACTTCGCAATGATGCTTCATAATTTTCTATCAAATGAAACCGGGAGATTATATTTTGGACTCTGCTCCATCAAGACTCCGCTTTGAAGAATTCCAGTCTCGGCCATTCATAAGCGGCAGCTCTTACGTTTTAGAAAACTTTAGATGGATTTAAAAAATCAACAACCTCGTAAAGCAACTAACATGCAATACGGTATAAAGCATACACTATCTTCTCTTCTGACTTTTCTGGCAAATCCCAAGAAGAAACTCCAGAAATAAAAAGGAAATGAAAAAATAAATGAAGAAAGCACTTATGGACTCTTCAAATGATTGATACGTCTACAACTATTTTTGATTTTTGAAATGTTAATCCAATTTTGGAACTCAAAGGTTTCTAATTTCTAATTATCTAAATATCATTTCTATGAAATAATACAAATGTGTCGAAAGACAAAACACACTCAATTTACTTCCGAATTTTGGGAATTGAATAATATCAATTTGTCTAGATTTTGATTAAATTGAATTGATTATTTCATGCATTTACTAGACACGTGCCGCATGTTGAACTTTTCGAATAAAAATAAATTTTCAACGTATCCTTTTGTTCAATTTTTACTGGCACCACCTAAACAAATTCAGGGATCATTTTGGGTACTGTTGGCTCCCGTAGAGTAAATTCATCATCTCTTTCTCAAGAAGAAGTTTGAAAAATTTAAAAATGAAATATTTCGAAAACCGAGGAAAGCTTCCTTACTCTTCTTATCTCACGGCAACACGTCGGAATTAAAATTTGGAAAATAGCACTGAAAAGGGAGAAAAATGCGGAGGCTTGGAGGCTTCAAAGTGCAGATCTTAAAAATTAGAATAAACGGACATCGTTTGGACAACTTTCTCGATTGTTCAGTTCAAGAACGGCGAAAATCGGTTGGATAGAAGCTGAGAGAAGGCTGTGGACATACGGACACACACACAAAATGTAACCCCCCGTTTAATAGAGAAGGTAGATTGGTTTGGAAAACTGGATGACGAGATGTTGTGCCCTGTAAAGTATAGTTACAGTAATCCATGTTTAATATAATCTCATGGAGGAGATGGGTTCCGAATTAAGAACGAAGAGGATATTTCTGATCAGAGAACTTCCAGAGAACGTTTTTCTCAAATGATTATCCAGATCACTTCTTCTTTTTTCTTCGCTAATCAATCAGAACATTCGGAAATTTATGGTGCAGAATTCACTAAGAATCAGAAGAAGGCGACATCTGCTGACATCTCAAAATACTTCAGAATTAGTTTCAAGTGATTAAAATGATTTCATAATTCAAAGTGAGGTTTCAATTTCAAAAAAGGAATCCCTTCTTATCTTAATTCAGAAATCATTTCGAAATAGTTTCAAATAGACTACAAATGATGGGATTTTCTCGAAGAAAATATATGAAAAATCATGGGAAAACATTCGAATTTTCGCATTTCCGTTTGTAGTATTTACTAATTTCTAGTCATAAGATGAAGAGTTCCCTGTCTTTTCAATTAGATATTACGATGAGCGTCGATTTGTTTTTAGAAAAATAAATGAAAAGATGGAAAAAAGGAGGACTTCAATCAATGATTCAGATGAAATGGTGTCCGATTCTTCTGATTTTTCAACTTTAGGAAATGTTTTTTTTTGTTTTTTTAGGGATAGAAATAGCAATTTCATTACTGGACACAGTATTTTTCTTGCTTTATTTGATGCGTATGTCGATTGTTTCTACAGTAACCTTGACCAGATTCATGTGATGAAGGGAGCGAAGCCTCTGTCCACTAGAGCAATCTCTCAAAACAAAGATCTAGTTTGTTTTTCAGAATTCAAGTCGTTTTGTTCTCACAGTACTATAGCCAGATTTAGAACCGAGAAATAGAATAAATGTAATTAGTCAGAACTGATCAAAACTCGAGAACAAACTCTTTTTTTGCCACACGAAATCGAAAAAAATATTTGTTTTTTTTTTTGAAGAAATTGGAAAGCAAAGCAGAACAAAAACATCAGAAAAATCAAGGAAGCAGATGATTTTTTAGATTTTCTGAATTCGGGAGTTTTGGTTTATTCGAGTTGAAAAACGTTCAAACACAACAGAAAGGTATTGGGAACCCGGCTCATGGATATGTATTAGGTTGTCGGGAAAGTCTTGGTATATTTTTCAACCGTTTATTTCTCGATGCAAGCTTAAACTAGAGATTAGTTATAGACTTCATAGGGATTGACAATGTACTGTTAACCTTCAGTTAAATTATTGGCTACCTGCCTATTGAAATAAGCTGAGCGGAATACGAAGTATAAAGTGCACTCTGTTTTTTCACTTTTTTCTATTTTGAAGGTTATTACTCAAAAAGCACCAGTTAGATCGAGTTTAAGTTAGGAATCACTTAGAGCCATGTCAGTAGAATTCGGTGGCAAAAAGGGAACAATCCATGTATATTTTGCCGGTTCCTACATCAAATGTTTGAAGACTTGTGATCAGGAGTAATTATCAGGTTGAGTAGTTATAATTGCATCATTTTTGTTCTTCTCGTTAAAAACTTTGAGAAGCTTCTGGAAATACCCCTGTTTGGGGTATATACAGGACAGTGTGTAGGCTACATATACATAAAATCTTAGCTCAATGGCAGCTCCAAGGAGCCTACTAGTACAACAAACATGAGAGCGATTCATATCGTTATTTTCGAACAAGCGCTATTTTAATCAGAGCGGAGAGATTATGGAGATCTGATTATTATATTGTAGGGTCCCAGTATTGTTAATGAAGAAGCAGTTATCAGTTTGTTTTAAAATCCCAAGATTAGAGAGGCAGAATCAAATTAATTTTCTATAGTAAATGGTATATGTTATTTATGGGAAGCGATGCATTAACACTGACTGATGAGGACTCAGGGCAATTGAATGTGAATCTTATAGACAGACAGTAGTACTACCAAACTATGCTCAATAGTTGATTTCACGAGTTTCGGTTTCCTTGGAAAGTGGCAACTTAGTTGACGTCACTTCTGTTGGCCCCCAGTCAGTGGTGGAAGCGCATGTTGCATCGTCTCCCTTGTTGTACGAATGGACAGCAGCGAGATTTTCCAATGTGATAATAGGGATAAAGAGTAGACACTCTATGTCAACTATCATGATAAACGCCAGTGACTGAAACCCGGAGATTCTGGAGTTCCAACGCCAAAACGAGAGTTATACCCGGAAAGGTACTTTTGTGCATCTGCTAAAGCGTGGGAGGACCGGTTCACTAAAAGATCTTCTATCAACTAATACAACAGTCACAGGAGACCTCTGCTGCAAGCAATCGAACAAAATTGCTGAAAAAGCAATTGAAAAATGGGACCAGTTAACCTGCTCCACTACACCTCTCGATGACGTGTCACGAAGGTGACTTGTAAAAAATTACGGAGCTAGGCTGAACGACTCTACCCCATCTACCGTACTCTGGAGACATGGCCCTTTCTGATTATAACTTTTTCTGATCGCGCAATCACTTCCTGGACAGGAAGGAATTCAAAGATGAAAATGATTTGAAAACTGGTCTTCAAGAATTTTTTGATGGTAAGCCGCAGGACTTCTACCAAAAGCGAATCGAACCGTTACTCATCTGTTGGCAAGACATTGGTGATAATGATGATCCATATTTTGTGGACTGAGGTTATGAACTAACTTAAAAATTTTGGCTCCAAAGTTTTTCTACAAGTGATGCAATTATAACTACTCGACCTGATATGTTGATGCTGAATTTTCTTCTACCTCGAGGCTTAACTATTGGCTGTTTCTCACACACTATGCAATTGTTACACTGAGACAACCTCCTGTTATAATTTGGCTATTTGGTAGCTGTTCTCGGTAGTTTGGGTTATCTACTCCCCTTCAAACGCGACAATTCCCTTTCTTGTGTTTCGAGGCCTCCCGAGCTATTTTTTTTCTCCAATTTACTCAACTTATATCTGATTATTATTGTATCTTTCTCTTCTTTCGTTTTCACTAGAAAAGAGGTGATACCCGTTGTACTTCCCGTCGAGAGTGAGGTCTGTCTACTAAGTAGTCAAGATTGACACTGGTCAGATCATGAGGTGTGAAACGACCAAATTTTTTTCTTATGCCGACCAATTTAAAGTTGTCAACTATAGTGGAATGATTGACCCTGAACGTGGTTGTAACCATCCGATGGTTTTTGAATGGATCTCATATGATACAGATTCCAAATATACCCAAATAGTCGTTTGGTACACTTTTTTCAACTATGGAAAAATCTTTGTTTTTCAAGCAGAGTAATCATCTATGTATGGTATCAGGTCGAGTAGTTATAATTGCATCACTTGTAGAAAAACTTTGGAGCCAAAATTTTTAAGTTAGTTCATAACCTCAGTCCACAAAATATGGATCATCATTATCACCAATGTCTTGCCAACAGATGAGTAACGGTTCGATTCGCTTTTGGTAGAAGTCCTGCGGCTTACCATCAAAAAATTCTTGAAGACCAGTTTTCAAATCATTTTCATCTTTGAATTCCTTCCTGTCCAGGAAGTGATTGCGCGATCAGAAAAAGTTATAATCAGAAAGGGCCATGTCTCCAGAGTACGGTAGATGGGGTAGAGTCGTTCAGCCTAGCTCCGTAATTTTTTTACAAGTCACCTTCGTGACACGTCATCGAGAGGTGTAGTGGAGCAGGTTAACTGGTCCCATTTTTCAATTGCTTTTTCAGCAATTTTGTTCGATTGCTTGCAGCAGAGGTCTCCTGTGACTGTTGTATTAGTTGATAGAAGATCTTTTAGTGAACCGGTCCTCCCACGCTTTAGCAGATGCACAAAAGTACCTTTCCGGGTATAACTCTCGTTTTGGCGTTGGAACTCCAGAATCTCCGGGTTTCAGTCACTGGCGTTTATCATGATAGTTGACATAGAGTGTCTACTCTTTATCCCTATTATCACATTGGAAAATCTCGCTGCTGTCCATTCGTACAACAAGGGAGACGATGCAACATGCGCTTCCACCACTGACTGGGGGCCAACAGAAGTGACGTCAACTAAGTTGCCACTTTCCAAGGAAACCGAAACTCGTGAAATCAACTATTGAGCATAGTTTGGTAGTACTACTGTCTGTCTATAAGATTCACATTCAATTGCCCTGAGTCCTCATCAGTCAGTGTTAATGCATCGCTTCCCATAAATAACATATACCATTTACTATAGAAAATTAATTTGATTCTGCCTCTCTAATCTTGGGATTTTAAAACAAACTGATAACTGCTTCTTCATTAACAATACTGGGACCCTACAATATAATAATCAGATCTCCATAATCTCTCCGCTCTGATTAAAATAGCGCTTGTTCGAAAATAACGATATGAATCGCTCTCATGTTTGTTGTACTAGTAGGCTCCTTGGAGCTGCCATTGAGCTAAGATTTTATGTATATGTAGCCTACACACTGTCCTGTATATACCCCAAACAGGGGTATTTCCAGAAGCTTCTCAAAGTTTTTAACGAGAAGAACAAAAATGATGCAATTATAACTACTCAACCTGATAACATGCAAGAAGACATGTTGATCTTCAGATTTCATCACAAGAGTTTCCCAACTCTTCACTTTGGTGTGCGCCACAGACTACGAGAGAAATAGGAGTTGTGGTAGTATTATGAATCAATTCTTAACTTGGGCTAGGGGGTAGATGGGAGACCCGGAAGTTCGTTATTGCAAAGACCTTCACTTGCTCACTAACCACCATGAATGAGAAAATACCAGAATTAATCTCGAGCCCACAAGAATGAAATAAAATGTCACACCAAGACTTTCCCGACAACCTAATATGTAACTAAAATGTGAAAACAAATCCCAGGATCCTCATCCTACTGATATAAATATGCAAAACTTTAAAGTAAATTGCACGAATAACTTTATAAAATAGTTTTGTATCAAACGGAATACCAAGAGATTACGGTCATTTTCCCGATAGAAAAATGCAAACTTTTAAAAGGTATTTGAACTTTCAAAAAGTCACCAGCCTCTAGATTCTTCACCGACCTACCGTAACCCTTCAATGAAAGAGATCATTTCCCACTTCATCGAGTCTTTTCGAACACTCTTTTCATCTTCAATTGTATCGAATACAAAGAACATTAATTTTCTCGAATTCATATTTTTTTTGATACATATAAACAGAATCCAGAGTGTCTCCCACTCGTTTTCATAGAAGATGCCCGCAATTTATAGATGTCCGCAATGAAAAATATGAGAACGTTAGAAAGAAGTTGAATTATATAAGGGACACATAAGTATGCAATGTATATATAAATAAAATAAATAAATAAGAAATATTTGACTAAACGGATAAAGAAGTGAATTGAAAAATTAGTGTTCTACATTCTGCTCGTTCTCTTCGTTATTCTGGACAGGTTGAGGAGGTGGATCGACGATTCCTTCAATCTCTCCCTCATCTTCATATTCGTAATCATCGTCCTCGACTTCATCATCAGTCATATCACGTCCACTATCCAATGATTCTTGAACGAGAACATCATACTGAACGTCACTGAAACTGATATTTCCCATCTTTTCACGATAACGTTCACGGCGTCGTTGATAGTCACGGAAATTCTTTCGAACAATTTTCCCTTCTAAATTCTCGAGAGGAGCTTCTGGTTTCAGATCTCCAAGTGTGATTTTACTACTTTCATCATGAAGGAAAGCAACAAGTTCAGTAGTTGGATGAACAATGATTCGGTCGATCGATACGTCGGATTTCCCATCGATGGAACTGTTCACAGCGAAAAGATCTTTCAGATCTGAATGTTGATGTGGATACGATGAAACGGAACGCATCATTCGAGAGAGAACTCCTCCTTCTTGACTCGATTTGAGTTTTCCGATAACGACGAGTTCTCCGTGACGAAGTGGAAGTATTTGGGTGTATTCAGTAAGTGTATTGTATTCTGGATGCTGAAAATAAACTGTTATTCTTCTATTGTTCAATGCCAAAAACTTGCCAATTGTCCAACATTCACATTAATTCTCAATTCATTTTCATCAACTTCCATTGGCTCATCTTGTACTGGTGGCGGTTGATTCTCTTCGGTATTCACAGTGATATCAATGGTCTGAATAGAGAAATTAATTGTTTTTCTTTGGAATTTTTTAAGAAACAAGGAACCTCAAAACTGTAAAAACGTTTCATTGCTTCCACGTGTTGATTGATTTCAGTCTCCGCTTCCTTTTCGTTATCGTCTTTTGGAACGATGACAACTGAATTGAGTACTTTCTTTCCGATCGTCGATACTTGGATTGATATTCTGAAATAACAAAATCAATCAAGAGAAGTTAATGTTTATGTCTAACCCCATTCCTGGAATCTTGTTGAAACCGTGTGATTTGAAGAACGACGGTGTCACATCGCTGATTTGAACGTCGGTGAATCCCTGGTGAGATGATTCGGAATTCAATTCGTGGACGAATGTCTGAAATCAAATGAATCAATTATGTTATTTTTTTGAAACTGACCAATTCTGCTTTCTTGTTCTTTCCAGTCGAATCATAATTTACTCTGTGAGGAGAGCACAAAGTTTTCGCCAGATTATCAAGAACTCGCACGAATCTAGAAGAAAAGGGAATTTTGAATAAGACATTTATAATCTCACCCCATTTTTCTGACTTCTTCTGACTTCATTTGTTTCCCTCTATCGTCTAACGTCTCTCCGTATCGCTCGTCGCATACTGGATAGACTTCAAGAGCTTTTTCAGAGAGTTCTTCACGGAAGAATGATCCAACTCTATCCAGATCACACGGCGGCTGTTGATCACCGTCACCACTCGATGTCGTCGCATCCATGCTCTCTAGATTGGTCTCTGAATTATCCTTATCCATATCCAACTTCAATGCAACTGCATCATTCTCATCGGATAAGGCGTCGAATTTGAATTTTACGTGATAGCTGAAAGGTTTATGAATCTTTAATAAAATCTTGATCTTCTCTTACGAATCGGCAATCTTCTTCCGTTCCTCATCAGACAGTCTCTCAAGTCTATCCAGATATTCTTCCTCATTGAAATCCTCTTCGAAATCTTTCATCATTTGTTCTTTTATCAATTCTTTTAGACCGAAAAGTCTTTTTTCAATCTTCTCTGCGACCTCTTTGTCAGGAATGAAATTTCTGACGATGTACTGAAAACGAATCATTATTATTAGAACTATGGAATGTGAAGTCTTACTCGAAGAACTTTGTTAATTTCCATTCGTTTTATTTTCATCAATGCGTTCACTTTCATTGTTTTTGCGAATGGTTTCGCAAAAACATCCATTTCCATAATTCTTTCATATCTTTCGAGAGATGAGATGAATTCACATTTTTGGAATTTGTTGTTTCCAAGACGGAGAGCATAGACGAAGATATCTGTTGCATGGAGATCAGTGAACGCAAATCTGAAAGGGTTATTGAATTGAAACCAAAACCGTTGAACTTGATACATACCCAGCGATTCCGGATAATCCATCGATTCTGTTCAGCAAACTGGATCCACTGTGGACAAGTCCGATGTGCTCACGAGATCTTTCCTGCTCATCCGATTGGCTTGTTGCTGGTAGAGAGAAACAGTCGTATCCAGTGAGAATGCAAACGACGAGAAGACAAAAGTCAGCAGCACAATTCCGATTCCTTCTGGCGAGTAGCAGACCGAGACGATAGATCTGAAAAAAGGAAAATTATAAAACCTTATCTGAGGAAATGGCTACCGTAAGCATAGCAGACTCTGAGCTCACATTCGCCAGAACGATCGCCGCATGACGCTTCCAGTTGTTGTCGTCGTCGAATGCGGAATTCGTAAATATCGGCGGAAATTGATCATTAGCGACAGCGACAAGAGTTGCGAATGGGTCATCAATCGATCGGAGTGTTGCTGGCATATACAAAGTTTGTGACACTTCCAGATTTTCCTCTCCTTCCTCCGATTCGTCAGAAGCCACTGATTCTCGATGATCACTTAATCCGTTTCTTTTCTGTATTAGACCATTCGAGTTATTCATCAGTGCGATCCCCAAAAGATTGATCAATTCGTTTCCATTGAAATAGAACTCAATGAAGATAGTGTTCGCCCGGTTTCCATCGAAGTATATTAATGTGTGCTGGGATAGGCATCGAATATGGAAACTTCTAACTTCTGGATATTCTTCAGTTTCTCTTCTTCTCATCACTGGCCCCAATTCTCGACCCCAAGGGTCTAAAAAATTGATGATATATCTTCCGTGCAATTCCGACCGAAACAGCACATCGAACAAGACTGTGGGTGATCCTGTAAGATGAATGTTATAGTTATTTGAAGTACTAGTTTGCACTCACGGAAGATCAGAGGACTCAATGGTTCTCTTTGTGATGAAAATCGATGACGAGGTCTCACTTGGTATCTCATATAAGATACTACAAACGGGGGTCGTAATTCCATATTCTCTGAAAAATAGATTTACTGTGTTAACTAGCTTTTTGTATTCAAATCAGTTTAATGGTCGACCATTCTCTCAAAAATACAGATGTGAACAGATTTCAAAACCTAACTAAACCCCTCTTCAATTCCGGTTTTGCCTCGCGCGTGTGAGCAGAGACGAGGTGGTATAGAAAAGCAGCAGCCGACGGCTCGCGGGCTAAGCCTCCCCCTATCTTTTGCGTGTCGAGAGTACCTTCCCCACGTTTGGGGAGAGGATTTGGCCCGAGAAGAACTAAAATGGACATAGAAAAAATCAAAATTTTTAATTTTTAAAATCTGAAAAGACATGTTTTATGCGACCAACTTTTCTCATCATTGGAGCGTGGCACCCTTCAAACAAAAACTTTTTAAAAAAAGTGTTTTCCCGCTGGTTTCCTACCGCCTCCGGCAACGTGTCAGTAGCCTCATGGCGCACTTGCAAATACGCGGCGGCGGGAATTCGTATCAGAATTTTATCATGTTTTCATTTTTCTCCATTGTTTCTTAAAAAATTTGTCTTGAAGCAGACATTGTATTTTCTGATGGATTGTATGCTGTTGCGATGACTTTTACTTGTACACGTCGCCTCCGTCGAGAAAGACCGAAGCGCTGCTGGCGCTTTTCATGCGCAAAAGTACAGTAATCTTTATAAGTTTTTACTGTAGCTAGGTTGCCTAAAATTGATTATAGTGACAGAAAAAAAGAGAAACGAGTGGCTTTTTCATTGTTTTTCGCTAATTCTACTCGTGCAGCCTGTTTTAACCTAAAGTGTTTACTAATTTAAAATCATTGAATTCTTGTGTTCCTAATAGTCTCGTGGCTAGGAGGAATAGAAATGAATCTCAAAATGAAGGTTCAATTCCCACACCGAGTGTTATTATCAATTCAGTTCAATTCCATCAAAATTTATTTTGTGTGATATATGGGGACTAAATTTTGCAGAAAACAAAACAGCAGTCCTCCACATTATTAAAAATAATCCCAAAGTCCAGTATTTTTGAATTTCCTACTCCATTTCTACGGTTGAATCAAGGAGAGACTTAGATATTGTAGTTGACTGTAGTCTGAAGTTTGAAAAGCACAACAACACTATCAGCAATTTGGCTCTCTACAAATGTAAATTGATCCTTTAATCTTTCCGCTCCAAAAATGCCGTATTTTATTTCAAGTTGTTCAATATCTATGTCAGACCTTTGCTAGAACATGGATGTCAAGTATTTTACCCAACTTCTGTCCAAAAACCTAGAGGCCCCTCCAGGATTATTCACGCGTAGAGTGTTTCAGAGATGTAATCTATCGTATTCTGCCTACATTGATCGTCTATCTCAGTTTAACCTGCAGTCTGTTCTCCACAGACGCATTCTCCTCATACTGAAGACTTTTTTCAAAATTATCAGCAATGAGTACCATTTCCCGTATCTTGCAACTCTTCTTGAACCCGGCCATTCCCCTAGATTCCGTATACTGTCTCTGCCGCGTCCTGTCATGCGAATCATTCCTGCATACTTATTTAGCGCTATGGAATCGTGTTGCAATGAAAATGCCCAGTAAAAAATCGTCGTTTTGAAGTAAATAAACAGCACGAAAATAAGAGCAAAAAACTATGCGGCATTTTTGCAAAACGCACAGAAAACGTAATATTTTCTGTTTTCAGCGACAAATTAGACTTTTCAACATCTCGGGCATTTTAGTGTTAAAACATTTTGATTTTTCTCCTAACGAACCTTTTCTAAGTATTGTATGAGGAAGATCTTTATCAAGTCGACTACGACGAGGTCTGTAAACGAGAGAAAGTTTTCTAGAGAATGATTTTCGTTTCAGAAGAACCTTGGCATTGTCACCGATGAGATTTCTTCTTCTCCATTTTTAGATGAAGGCGGCGAAACTGAATATTGTTGATTCCAGTCGTTCATATTGTATCCAGTGACTGAAAAATGAAGTTTTTAAAACCAGTCAATCTCATTTCAATCATACCTCCACCATTCATTCGTTGGTCATGTTTCATCGAGTCGATCTATAATAAAATTAGTTATAATATCGAACGTTCCATTCCCCCGCACAATATGCCGTTTTCTCAATGAACGGGACAAGAAAAATAATAGAAACTAACCTTGTATCTTCTCATAATTTGTCCGTAATCCATCATTATCGATTCAACAAGTTAAAATTCACAAAAAGCCGTGCGGCCACGTCTCAAGACGGACGGCGTGAGAGCCACGTTGAAGTTCACGTTGGAAAAACAAAAATAATTTCAAACGCGGAAATGTCGTAAGGTTTGATGCTTGCGGTCGCGGACTGTCTACAGTAGGAAAATGCTTTTTCAATAAACGCAGGACTATAAAATCAAGACTTCTGACTTTAAAAATGTGATTTGTGATTAAAAAAAATAATCATTAAATTATATAAAACTACTTTCTCCATCATTCTATTGTGAAAATCATTCTTATATATAAAATCCTAGAGGACGATGTTTGTCTGTTTGTTCGCACTCCCTGAATACTCGTGAGGCAAGTTCACGTTTCGAAGAATATATAAATATGGCTTGTAAATAAATAAAAACTTTAATATTTAAATGTGTAAAATTCAGTTTATTGAGATATTATTAAAAATTAAAAACAAAAGTTATAACCCGTAAGTAGTCTTTGTCTTTGCTCTAAAAAGAAGATCCGGTTGCGATGGAAGAACTGATTCTCGAATCGCACTTGTCGGAAGCCACGAATATCCGATAATCGTCACTGAAGCTGTTGGATTGGTCCTGATAGCGTCCTTTGGGAAGTTGCTTCACCAGCAGTTGCTCTCGATGATGTGCTTTCTATATTCCGACCAATCTTCCTAGAGGAAAACTTTTTATTTTTTCAGTAGACGATTATCTTTGATTTTGACGAGCAGCGGTACGAGGAACATCTTTCTTCTACTTCCATATAGAAAAGAAAGAGAAAGATGAGTTTTTAAATTATGAAATGAATGAAAAAAAGAGTTCACCTATCTGGTATTTTGGAAATTTGGAAAGAGAAAAATATTGCTTCCGGATAAAATTCAATTCATTTCAAGTGTAGAAAGATAACTGTAACATTTCGAAGGGTTTTCCACTTTGAAAACGAAATACAACTGAAACATTTTAAGATGGAGGCCTCCATGGAGGCGAATGTTTTGTTCCGAACTCCGAAACATATAAGTTTATGAATATGTGTTTATCTTTCTGAACTGATTCCGAGTAACTTCCTAGTGTGATCCCAATATTGATTGACCTCTCCATGCAGCAGTGAGGAGGTTATGTACCATCTATTCATAATCGTTCTCCCTCTTCCCTCTTTTTCTCCGCTTCCCTCGTATTCCGTCTCTTGTACCCTTTCTGAATAGCTCCTCTTTTCTTTTTTCCACGTTTGAACGGAGCTTTTAATTGATTTTCTATCCCCAGACAGTCTCCAGAAATGATGAAACTACTTGCTTTTCCATTCTTAGCGAGAGAACGAATATTCATAGAAATGGGAATCTCTGAACTTTTATTATTATCTTTCATCTCCAAAAGAATTCGAAATGCAATTCGGGATATGAGATTCAAATTAAACGGAAACTTGTTTTGAACTAGGAAATAATGATGGGAAATCACATTTCATTTCAAAAACTCAATGGAAACTTGTTTTAAATTAGGAAATGATGATGGAACTGACTCATTGGCATACGGTATTTTTTATGCTGTAGAATTGGGAACTAATGCGATAAAATGGAGAATTGGAGAGGATTCAGAAGACGTCAAATGGGAAAAAGTGAGAATAAATGGAAATTCTTTCGAGTGCAGGTACTGTCATTTCTCATCTGAATTATCATGTGTCGTGGCTCATAGCCGAGACAGAATCATAGTTTTTCAGTTTTGAATTCGACGATGGAATACCCAAAATGTGGATGAAAGACTCGATTCGAATGGATTTTCCATTCATAATTCACAGTCATTTCTGTAATTTATTCCGATTATCGACTGAAATTCGAGTTTCAGCTGAATTAAATACTCTAGAAGAGTTCCCAAATATAAGGAATGTTCATACATAGTTTATATATTGTGTCTGTACTAGGAGCAACTGGCTGCATAACCTGTAGCGGGGTTCTTCACCAGAGAACACTTTCTCCGTTTCGAGGGACAGAATTTACACTTATTCGGTCGAGATATACGTTCAGAAGACTTTCGAACTTTCATAAGAGAATGGATCGAAGGAGAGAAATTTGTTCAACTGGAACCTATTTTCATAGTGACATTTGGAGGAGATGAAAACCATAGTACAGTACCGGACAAAAAGATATCACCTTTGGCGTTTTTTAGTTCGAAGCAGTCAACTTTGGAGATTCATAGCGGTGAGGTGAAAAGTGGGATTGCTCTAAATTTTTCAGAGCGGTTTCTTCATTGCTGGAACTGCATTTATTTAGTTGACAACTTTTTACTAAAACCATTTCTGACTGCTACACGGCTCTTCAAAGCAAAACTTACCAAAATTTCGTGAACTTCAATGCAAAATAGAACGTTTTACCACATTTTTAACTTTGACAAGCCGTATAGCTCTCAAAAATGGTTTTTTTTTTAAAGTTGTCCACTAAAGAAATGCAGTTCCAGCAATGAAGAAACCTCCCTGAAAAATTTAGAGCAATCCCACTTTTCACCTGTCTGCTATGAATCTCCAAAGTTGACTATTTTGAACTAAAAAACGCCAAAGGCGATATTTTCTGTCCGGTACTGTATAACAACATCACAGTTGTTGGAAGGCGTCGAATCGAAACGATTTGATTCGGAAAGAAGGCCTGCTGTACTTGAATTCACTGATTCGTAAGTCATTTTTAGACGATTCTACAATTTTAACGCAGGTGTTTTCTGCAAATTTTGGGCGAAGCTTGGGCGAGTTTCGTCCCAAGATCAGAGAAAAACTGCCTAAGGCGCGCATTCAAAAAGATAAAAATTAAGAGCACACGACTTGTGAGCGACGGTTTTGCAAATTTTGATGAACGCTTAGGCGATTTTGCTGTGATCTTAGACAGAAATCGTTCAGCCTGAAAAAGATAATGAAACATCATGAAATCTTCAGAATGAGAAGACACTTGTTTGAAGATAATATGGAGTTTGATGATGAATTGGACATTATAACTCCACGCGTTCGGGAGTTCTTCTCTAGGTATTCTAGAGGGCGAGTTCTTTCTTATAATATGGAATAACAGTAAGATTCTAATCCAAGAGTTTATGTAGCGAGTATTCAGTAGATATAAAATAAGGAAAAAGAGAAATAATCATTCTTATATCATTCTTATATATAAAATCCGTGAGGACGATGTTTGTCTGTTTGTTCGCACTCCCTGAATACTCGTGAGGCAAGTTCACGTTTCGAAGAATATATATGACTTATATACAATAAGGTTAAAAGGGGGAAATCACCCTAGGCACACCAATGCCTTACCATCCTCTCACGAGGGTCAACTACCAACTGAAGACCAGTCTCCTTGGTCCGCGGCCTCGGCAGACCACCTTCCCAAACATACCGTTACAACATTGAAAGGAAGACCGATGGACGACTGGCAACTGTGGAATCTATAGAATCAGAATTCGTTTTCATCGTTTGGCCAGAAGAAATAATTCGGAACTATCGACAGAATATTGATATTAATTGATGTTTCAATTCACTCCGTTTCAAATCAATTATTTAATTTATTTAACATTATATTCAATATTATTTTTATGAATACATTCGTTTATTTTATAAAGAATTTCTGATTTAAAAGTTGTCGATGTATACATTGAGACTTTGAATAAAACATGTTGAATATATATTTTTATTTTTTGAAAACCAAAAAGACATGAGAGCGCAATTAATATCATTAAAACTGGTTTGAATCCGTATGGTAGTTGATCATTCATAAAGTCTCGATAAATTCTGTTGATGGTTCCGAATGATTTCTTCTGGCCAAACGAAGAAATAGAACGCTGTACTGCGATTTACCACAGTTGCCAATCGTCCATCGGTAGTTCTTTCAATATCCCATCCCTCACGAAGATTCGTTCTATCTTTTGACAAGTGTCTTCTCATTCTGAATATGTAAGATTCATTATCACCTCTCAACACTAAAGAAATATTTCTGTGTGTGTATGTCGCGCTTTTCTCCTAGTATAATAGCTTTGAATCTCTTGACACTGTTGACAGTAACCTTCTTCTTCTCTTTCATACTTGTGTTAAGGTCATGGCTCATCGAGCATTTTTTTTCGATCTATGTTCGAGATTCAGTTTACTGTAGGATTACTTATATACAGTAACCAAAAATAGTAAAACTTATATGCGACGTAATGAGTGCAATTTTCTAGAACGCACTCGTCGGAGCCCTACAGTAGTTATAGAAAAATTCCAGATCGTTTTAGTGGATTAACGGGGATCGGAACTCACGTAATAGGGGATGGAAAGGGGAAGGGTGTGATTTTTGTATATACACTATGAGAAACAAGCCGTAGCCTGTTTGTTGCCTGCTCTATTGTAACAATATTCAAGAATACATTTAAGAAATAACTCACGAATCAGTGTGCTCAAGAACAGCAGGCCTTCTTTCTGGATCAAATGGTTTCGAATCAAAGCCTTCCAACAACTGTTCCGTTGTTATGTCTTCGTTTGGAGGTATGTCATGGAAAAATAACGAAACAGATTCAACTCGACCGAATTTCTCTCCTTCGATCCATTCTCTTATGAAAGTTCGAATGTTTTCTAAACTTATTTCCGGATCTGAGAGAAATAGATTCTCTCCCTCGAATTTAAGAAAGTGTTCTCCGGTAAAGAACATCCCCAGTATGATTTAATGCTTTTAATTTTCCAAATTTGAATTTCGTCTGAAAGCTTTCCCGGACAGTATGGATGTATTTGCAAGTGATCAGTGATCTCGATAGAATTCAACACTGCGTTCAATTTTGTCATGCATCCTCTTACATTTTGGTTTTTGGTTCAATAAATAAACTATGAACTCTTCTTATATTCGGGAACTCTTCAAAAGTATCCAAAGGTGCCGAAACTCGAATTTCAGTCGATAATTGAAACAAATTATAGAAATGACTGTGAATTATGAATGGGAATTCCGTTCGAATTGAGTCTTTTATCCACATTTTCGGAATTCCATGGTCGAATTCGAAACTGAAGTAATATGATTCAGATGATAATTCAGATGAAATGGCAATACCTGCACTCGAAAGAATTTCCATTTATTGTCACTTTTTCCCATTCGACGTCATCTGAATCCTCTTTGAATCTCCATTTGATCGCATGCGTTCCCAATTCATGAGAAATAAAAATACCGTATGCCAATGAGTCAGTTCCATCATCATTTCCTAATTTAAAACAAGTTTCCGTTGATTTTAATCTGATTTCCCTAATAGCATTTCGAGTTCTTTTGGAGACAAAAGATAATAATAAAAGTTCAGAGATTCCCATTTCTTTGAATATTCGTTCTCTCGCTAAGAATGGAAGACGAAGTAGTTTCATCATTGCTGGAGACTGTCTGAGGATAGAAAATCAATACGACGTTCCGTTAAACCGTTGAATAAATCAATTAAAAGGTACAGTAGGAGGGTACAATAAAGAATAGAAGAGAGAGAGAGAGAGAAGAGAAGAAATAGGAACAGAGTGAATGTGTATATGTAGATGGTACATGACCCTCACTGAACGAAACAATGAATACGATGATGTCTTTCTGAATGTTCAAAATTCAATTGAGGCTCTTGAATACCAGAGAAAATGAATGCCATCATGACTCGATTGTTTCAAAGTTTCAGAACTATTCACGTTTTCAATTTATCAAACTAAATAATACGAATTACAATGATAGACCTTTTTTTGAAAGCGGTGACTGTCGGAATTTTTGAAAATGAGAACCGTTTTTTATGTTTTTTCGGGTGATGATTGTAGACTATTCAATTGAAAGAAGTGAGGAAAAGAGAAGAATGTATTTCTATAATTGCCAGTTCAAATTATTTTCAGGCTTTATCATCGTATTCATTGTTTCGTTCAGTGAGGGTCATGTACCATCTACATATACACATTCACTCTGTTCCTATTTCTTCTCTTCTCTCTCTCTCTCTCTTCTATTCTTTATTGTACCCTCCTACTGTACCTTTTAATTGATTTATTCAACGGTTTAACGGAACGTCGTATTGATTTTCTATCCTCAGACAGTCTCCAGCAATGATGAAACTACTTCGTCTTCCATTCTTAGCGAGAGAACGAATATTCAAAGAAATGGGAATCTCTGAACTTTTATTATTATCTTTTGTCTCCAAAAGAACTCGAAATGCTATTAGGGAAATCAGATTAAAATCAACGGAAACTTGTTTTAAATTAGGAAATGATGATGGAACTGACTCATTGGCATACGGTATTTTTATTTCTCATGAATTGGGAACGCATGCGATCAAATGGAGATTCAAAGAGGATTCAGATGACGTCGAATGGGAAAAAGTGACAATAAATGGAAATTCTTTCGAGTGCAGGTATTGCCATTTCATCTGAATTATCATCTGAATCATATTACTTCAGTTTCGAATTCGACCATGGAATTCCGAAAATGTGGATAAAAGACTCAATTCGAACGGAATTCCCATTCATAATTCACAGTCATTTCTATAATTTGTTTCAATTATCGACTGAAATTCGAGTTTCGGCACCTTTGGATACTTTTGAAGAGTTCCCGAATATAAGAAGAGTTCATAGTTTATTTATTGAACCAAAAAACCAAAATGTAAGAGGATGCATGACAAAATTGAACGCAGTGTTGAATTCTATCGAGATCACTGATCACTTGCAAATACATCCATACTGTCCGGGAAAGCTTTCAGACGAAATTCAAATTTGGAAAATTAAAAGCATTAAATCATACTGGGGGATGTTCTTTACCGGAGAACACTTTCTTAAATTCGAGGGAGAGAATCTATTTCTCTCAGATCCGGAAATAAGTTTAGAAAACATTCGAACTTTCATAAGAGAATGGATCGAAGGAGAGAAATTCGGTCGAGTTGAATCTGTTTCGTTATTTTTCCATGACATACCTCCAAACGAAGACATAACAACGGAACAGTTGTTGGAAGGCTTTGATTCGAAACCATTTGATCCAGAAAGAAGGCCTGCTGTTCTTGAGCACACTGATTCGTGAGTTATTTCTTAAATGTATTCTTGAATATTGTTACAATAGAGCAGGCAACAAACAGGCTACGGCTTGTTTCTCATAGTGTATATACAAAAATCACACCCTTCCCCCTTTCCATCCCCCTATTACGTGAGTTCCGATCCCCGTTAATCCACTAAAAACGATCTGGAATTTTTCTATAACTACTGTAGGGCTCCGACGAGTGCGTTCTAGAAAATTGCACTCATTACGTCGCATATAAGTTTTACTATTTTTGGTTACTGTATATAAGTAATCCTACAGTAAACTGAATCTCGAACATAGATCGAAAAAAAAATGCTCGATGAGCCATGACCTTAACACAAGTATGAAAGAGAAGAAGAAGGTTACTGTCAACAGTGTCAAGAGATTCAAAGCTATTATACTAGGAGAAAAGCGCGACATACACACACAGAAATATTTCTTTAGTGTTGAGAGGTGATAATGAATCTTACATATTCAGAATGAGAAGACACTTGTCAAAAGATAGAACGAATCTTCGTGAGGGATGGGATATTGAAAGAACTACCGATGGACGATTGGCAACTGTGGTAAATCGCAGTACAGCGTTCTATTTCTTCGTTTGGCCAGAAGAAATCATTCGGAACCATCAACAGAATTTATCGAGACTTTATGAATGATCAACTACCATACGGATTCAAACCAGTTTTAATGATATTAATTGCGCTCTCATGTCTTTTGGTTTTCAAAAAATAAAAATATATATTCAACATGTTTTATTCAAAGTCTCAATGTATACATCGACAACTTTTAAATCAGAAATTCTTTATAAAATAAACGAATGTATTCATAAAAATAATATTGAATATAATGTTAAATAAATTAAATAATTGATTTGAAACGGAGTGAATTGAAACATCAATTAATATCAATATTCTGTCGATAGTTCCGAATTATTTCTTCTGGCCAAACGATGAAAACGAATTCTGATTCTATAGATTCCACAGTTGCCAGTCGTCCATCGGTCTTCCTTTCAATGTTGTAACGGTATGTTTGGGAAGGTGGTCTGCCGAGGCCGCGGACCAAGGAGACTGGTCTTCAGTTGGTAGTTGACCCTCGTGAGAGGATGGTAAGGCATTGGTGTGCCTAGGGTGATTTCCCCCTTTTAACCTTATTGTATACAAGTCATATATATTCTTCGAAACGTGAACTTGCCTCACGAGTATTCAGGGAGTGCGAACAAACAGACAAACATCGTCCTCACGGATTTTATATATATCTGGTAAAAAGCCCTGCTACAGGTGAGCATACGCTTTTGATTTTCCAAATTTGAATTTCGTCTGAAAGTGGTTCCTTGAAGTATGGACGGATTTCTAGGTGATCAGAAATATCGATTGAACTCAGAAGTTTGTGTAATTTCGTCATGCAGCCAGTTGCTCCAAGAGCAGACACAATATATAAACTATGAACATTCCTTATATTTGGGAACTCTTTCAGAGTTTCGAAATATGCCGAAACTTGAATATCAGTCGTCAATCGAAATAAATTACAGAAATGATTGTGAATTATGATTGGAAAATCCATTCGAATGGAGTCTTTTACCCACATTTTGGGTATTCCATCGTCGAATTCGAAACCGAAGTAATATGATTCAGATGATAATTCAGATGAAATGACAGTACCTGCACTCGAAAGATTTTCCATTTATCATCACTTTTTCCCATTTGACGTCTTCTGAATCCTCTTTGAATCTCCATTTGATGGCGTATGTTCCCTGTATCGTATAAAAAATACCGTATGCCAATGAGTCTGTCCCATCTTTATTTCCAAATTGAAAACAAGTTTCCATTGAGTTTTTGAAATGGAATCTGATTTCCCGAATAGCATTTCGAATTCTTTTGGAGATGAATGATAATAATAAAAGTTAGTATAATCGTTTAGTCGTTTGGTTATGGGAAACGCTCCGAACTATTCTGGTTTAATATGTGTTTATCTTTTTGAACTAATTCCGAGTGACTTCCTAGTGTGATTAGAATATCGATTGACCTCTTCATGTAGCAATGAGGGTCCATGTACCATCTATACACACTCTTTCTCTCTCTCTCTTCCCTCTTTTTCTCCGCTTCTCTCGCATTCCGTCTCTTGTACCCTCTCGGAATAGCTCCTCTTTTATTTCTTCCACGTTTGAACGGAGCTTTTTATTGATTTTCTATCCCCAGACACTCTGAAGAAATGATAAAACTACTTGCTTTTCCATTCTTAGCGAGAGAACGAATTTTCATAGAAATGGGAATCTCTGAACTTTTATTATTATCTTTTGTCTCCAAAAGAACTCGAAATGCTATTCGGGAAATCAGATTCCATTTCAAAAACTCAATGGAAACTTGTTTTCAATTTGGAAATAAAGATGGGACAGACTCATTGGCATACGGTATTTTTTATACGATACAGGGAACATACGCCATCAAATGGAGATTCAAAGAGGATTCAGAAGACGTCAAATGGGAAAAAGTGAGAATAGATGGAAAATCTTTCGAGTGCAGGTACTGTCATTTCATCTGAATTATCATCTGAATCATATTACTTCAGTTTCGAATTCGACGATGGAATACCCAAAATGTGGGTAAAAGACTCCATTCGAATGGATTTTCCAATCATAATTCACAGTCATTTCTGTAATTTATTCCGATTGTCGACTGATATTCGAGTCTCGGCATATTTCGATACTATGAAAGAGTTCCCAACTATAAGAAGAGTTCATAGTTTATATATTGTGTCTGCTCTTGGAGCAACTGGCTGCATGACGAAATTACACACACTTCTGAGTTCAATCGAAATCTCGGACCACCTAGAAATCCGTCCATACTTCAAGGAACCGCTTTCAGACGACATACAAATTTGGAAAATTAAAAGCTTATGCTCGCCGGTAGCGGGGCTTTTTACCAGAGAACACTTTCTTAAATTCGAGGGACAAAATTTAAATCTAACAAGTTACGATATAAGTTCAGAAGACATTCGTACTTTCATAAGAGAATGGATCGAAGGAAAGAAATTCGTTCGAGTTGAATCCATTTTCATATTGTCATTTAGAGGAGGTATAACTGAGAATGTAACAACAGCACAATTGATGGAAGGCATCGAATCAAAACGATTTGATCCGGAAAGAAGGCCTTCTGTTCTTGAATTCACTGATTCGTAAGTCCTTTCTCACGTGTATTCTGTAATTGAATGTTATCTTTATTGAGATAATTAAATCATGATCTATAAAATATTCAGAATGAGAAGACATTTCGAAGGAACTAGTACAAAGTTTCGTGACGCATTGGACATTGAAAGGAAGACTGATGGACGATTGGCAACTGTGGAATGTGTAGATTCAACGTTCCATTTCTTCGTTTGGTCAGAAGAAGTCATTCGGAACTATCGACAGAATATTGATGTTAATTGATGTTCAATTATCACTTGAATTCACTGAACTTTCTCATTTTACTCCTCCTTTTTCAATCAATTATTTAATTTATTTTACATTGTTATTTTCGTAAATACATTCGTTTATTTTAGAGAATTTCTTTTAAATTTACGTCGAAAAAACAATTCAAAAATCGAGTGAAAAGGTACATTGATGACTTCTTCTCAATAAATTACATCGATCGAATACATGAATAGGGGAAGGAAACTAGAGAATGAAGGAAAGAGAACCGTAAGAGGAACTGTAATGGAGGAGAAGGGAAATTTGTAGAGAGAGAATTTTGAAGAGACGGAAAGTTTATGGGGGATCACAAGAAATTGGGGAACTGAAATAGAAGACAACTATTTTCAAGTATTACGTGGAGTTCCTGGAGTCGGTGGAGTTTGTGGAGCAATTGAACTGAACGATGACGAACGGCAAGATTCGAGAGAAGCGACGGATCCTCTGTAACCATTTCTGATGTCTATACTTCGTCCAGATCATAAACTAACCGGAAGTTTTCTGAATTCAGAATTTCATAATAGTAGATGAGACGGCATTTATGAGATCCGAAGTCAAATGTTGAAGAGTGACCAGCAGTTGTTTCGGGAACTCTCCATTGCATTATGTAGGTGCCAGCTCGCGAACAATAATGAGATCCCTGGAAAATAAAAGAAATGAACAACTGAAAACTTCATTCGATTCTGAATACCTGCATAGAGTCTCCCTCTTGGAAAAGCACCGGTTTCTCTTCAATACTCAATTGTGGAGTTCCAACTTTCAATTCGGGAGCACATTGAAGATCTGGGTGTTGATGAGAAGCTCCTCCAATTGCTGCAGAAACCATCTCCACTGGATTTAGAATAGTTGTCGGCGATTGAGCTCCGTCTCTTACAGGTGGCTGTTCTATTTTCTGGAAATACAAAGAGTTTGAATATGATTTAAAAGATACAAGAATACCTCTGTTGAAAAATACAAACTAAATTCACAATCATTTTTGAGGACATCGAAATCCCACGTGAGAACACAACCAGCAGTTTCAATTGGAATAACAACTTCGACTGGATATCCTCTCCACGTGGCAGTATTTGTGTAGATGGAATGTAGTGGATCATCAGATGAACTTGCTCCTTCTTGTTCTTCTACTGGAAGATACATTGACTTTGGAACATGTCCTCCGAGTCCACAAGCCGTAGTAAGACACGATCCACCGAGGAAATCGGGAATAAATTTCTCGTCGATATGCTTTCGAAGCTCTTCTTTCAAATCTCCTCCGCTTCCACCGCTGACCATGAATTTCTGGAAATGTATCGGGTTTCAATAAAAAAGAAAATAGTGTGACAAACATTTCTAGTTTTCTCATCAATAAACGGAGAAATCAGTGTCCAGAGAACAGGGAATACACGTGGAGCACGAACGACAAGAACTTGACCCATCGTTTCCGGATAGTTCGCTTCAACGATTTCGATAATCTTCAGAAGACATTGTACTCCGGGTCTCCATAAATGTCTCATCGAAAGACCATCCAAATCGACTACAAGACTCCATGAACTAATCGGAGTTCCCAGTTTCCTTGTCGCTTCGGCTGCTCTTTGAAGTCCATCTTCACAGATTGAAAGAGTCAATTTCACTAGATTCTCAACTCCACAACTTCTCAACATTCCCTTTGTATCCAATTGTCCAAGTCTCAATATATACATCGGTCTTCCAGCTTTATCTGAATTATGCCAACATCCAGGGAAATATTGTTTGATGACTGTCGGACGAGTCCATTCTTCGAGAATCTTGTCAACGTTGTGTTGTTTTCTCCAAATAATACTCGCGTGGACCATGTCCTTTGCCTTTGCAACGTCGAAATCGCGTGCTCGAAGGAATCGAAGCAAATGGGCGTCATTTGGAAGTTTTCCCTGGAAAAGAATAGATTGGAATTGTTTTTGAGAAGAGAAAAACATACTTTGTGATGTGCTTGAAGACTGTATTTAATTTCACATAGTCTTGATTCTTCCAAAGGGCTCAGCTGTCCAAGGAATCGTCTGATATATTCAGCTTCGAGTTTTGAGTCAGCTGAAAACATAATTATTCTTCTGAAGATAATCAAATCAAAACGCGCTTTTCGACTAACCAATAACAAATTTAACTGATTTTCTTCGTTTCCCACTTTTATCGTATTTTCTCGAAAGCATAGCATGTGTATAAACAAAAGAAGGAGATTCTAATAGAAGCAATACTACAGAATGAAATCAAATATATACTGGAAAACAGTGAATGAGAAGGGAAGAGAAAGAGATCGTTTCTCCCTAGTTTAGTTGAATCGATAGATCTCCTCGCTTCAAGGAGATCCGCCGAAGAAGAGCTGTGTGAGAGATGGCGAGAAGCCAAGAGACGCAGCAATGAAAAGACCAAACAGTCTGAAGTGGCTCCAGAGAGAACAAGATATATCCGCACGGTGGGAGGGTGAGGATGCACTTCTGATTCATTGCGGCTGCGGAAGAATATACCCCCCGAGAGCATTCGTTCTTTAGACTTTTTGAGAAAATTTTGATAATTTATTGATGGAAAAGATGTAAATCTGTTACTCTCTCGGAGAATTACAACACGAGTCACAGTGAACAGAGACGACTAATCTAATTGGGGGAAAAGAACTAAAAAAGCATTGAAAAGAAGGAAAAAGCATGCGAACACGACAACCAAAAACATGCTGACAGTGTGCGGGTGTGAAAGAGCGGTTTTGAATGGAAAGCTGGTGGAGAAATGATATGAGAGCATTTGAAAGGAATGAATAGGACATCACATAAAACAGAACACCATTGAAAGCAGACTAAGAAAATGGTAGATGATTTGACAGAAATATGAATACATAAGCATAAGTGTGCGTTTGTGACTATAGGATCAGCAGTGAGCAGCAAACCGGAACCGAATTCACAACGAACCGTCGTCAAAACTGGCATTCACACGTGCCGTCCTCATCTCATCCGCTTCTGCTGCCAACGTTGGAGGTCTGTTGTGAACCACGACAGCATCTCCTTCCGATGACTCCTTCATCTCGATGGCTGAATCTGAAAGTTTAGGTAAGTACACTGCATTTTAATCACCCCTCTAGTGGTTTTTGTTGTTTTTGCGTGTTATACAATCACTTCTAGAAAAATCGAAATCAACGGAATAACACATTTTGTTGTTTCTTTTGCTCACCTGCAGTTGAAGTTGTCTCCTCTTCCGATGGATCTTTGAATCTTTCGATATGTGTTGTTGTTTTCAGCAACTCCTCGATGAAATACTCCAGAATTTCTTTTCCTTTAGCCAAGTTCGCTCCGTATTGTCGTACTGCAAGCTTCTCCACAGCAGATTCCAATCCAAAGAAATTCTTGACATCGAGAGATGCCGACTGCTCGAAACAGGTCCAGTTGTCGTTTTCGGCGTGTACCTGAAAACCATAACATTTTATAATAGCTTTGAAATGAATAACATACATAATAAGTGCAATTTTCCTTGACATTGATTCTGCTGGCGAATGAAATGTTTGTCGCTTCGATGTTCAACGTCCTCTTTCTCCTGTCCAATGAGTTTTTCTGCGAGAAGTAGACGTAGTCCACTCCGGCGATCTTCTTAACAAGATACGGTGCTTCGACGTTTAGCTGACATTTTCTATCGATGACCCATTCGGCACCATCTTCACTTTTGTATTCGTATTGAACTTCTGATCCAACAAAAATTGGGATCTGGGGACATGTGGGAAACCTCATTTCGTAGGCCTGAAAATAGATAAATTCAATTTAGTGTCGAACATTCAAAACAAGAACTCACAGCCATGACGATTTCGAACGGATGCTTGTAAATACGCACAGGCGACCTGTACGTCTGAACCATCTTTGTTTCTGAAAGAAAAACAATTTAATTCGTTGAGAACGTATTGAAGAGAATAAAAAAGAGAGAAGATATCGAGAAGTTTGATGAAAACCGTTTCGAGGTCAGAACAACACAAAACCACGAGGTTCGTCGATTGTTGTACTTTTTGTTATTCCCCAAAATAAGAGAACGAATCTGCGCGATTTCAGCTAGAATTCTTAATTTATTTGCTCGCTCGCCGACGTTCTTCTAGGTATCATGAAGCATTGAGTGACAGAATTCGTTTATTTGTGACCTCAAACGGTCACGCGTTCCACATTTTACATTCGGATAGAGAGGGAGAGAAAGGAAGCATGTGATATATGATATTGGTAGGAGGAGGGGGAGGACGAAATGACCTATTGCCAAAATAACTCGATAAGATGTTGGTTGATGGACGTTATGAGTGGTCACTTTCTCACAACCAGCTGTTGATAACGAAGAAGTGAAAGCGGCAGAGAGAAATGATAATGAAGTTTTATGAAAGAGAGAAGGCGGGGCGAGCAACAATACGCTGGAACATTGAAACGTCACCATGTGACACATATATTGAAAAGCAGAGATTGATTTTGTATGAAATACGATAGAAAAAAAATGATTCAACGTTTCTTTTTATTATTTCAAAAGAAAACAATTGTTGTGGAATTTGTTTTCCCTGAGAAACCGTACAATTGAAAATATACTAATCTTATCATTGGGAGCTACTATTTCCCTCGTCGATCAAGATAACATGTTCTCTGATTAGCGAATAGCGAACCACAGGAAAATGTATATTGACTTTTCTCGATGGATGTGTCAAAATAAAGATCAAACAGCTGAAAAGAAGCCAAAATGTGTACATTTTGATCATAGAAAGAAGGATCATGATCATTGAGTGTTGATCTGCAGAACAAGGTGTTGAGTATGTTTCAAAGAGTCATGGGCCGCATGAGGGCAAAAAAGAGAAATTCCAACGGACCGGAAAAATTAGGTTAGTGAAGCCCTGACGAGTACTTGGTATAGCACTCGTTTTTTTCTATTTCCTGGTAATAGTTTTCCTTAAACTTTAGACTTTTTGGGGCAAAGAAAAAGAATATTTCCTTCTTCTTTGTGTGTTTGAAAAAGAATCATTTGTGAGAAGATTGAATGGAAGAATGAAAGAAAAGCAGCAAAAAAAGCAAGATGAATGAAGAGGAAGAGAGCAGTTGCCACCCTCACAAGTCCCAACTTGACGGGCGGGAAAAGCGAGAAGAACGACAGGGCCTTGAAATGGCACTTTGTGTATATATTAGAAACGGCATTTCTGGAGGACGAATGAAAGCATGAGAATAGTGTGAAGAATCAGGAGAGAGATAGAGAACACAAAAAGGAAGACTAGCAAAAAGGAGGAGAAGGGGGGCCTAATTTCAAGAAGCTTCTCCCTGGTCAAAAGACTTTTCCTAAAAATCAATGTGCACTGGATGAGTGTGTGTGTATGCGAGTGTTAGAGAAGAGACAGGTGCTCTTTCGGCTTCTTCAAGATTGCATGTTCTGAGCAGCGATACTTGGAATATATGTGTTTTCTTCTTAACGAACGAAACAGGAAGTGTGTTTGTGTTGAGAACGATAATCATAGGGTTCTGGGAACAAAGTACATGTCACTTGTATAACATTTTTTTGGGAAGTGAAACTGGATACGAACACTAAACACTTTATCCTGTTTACGAAAAACTTCTGTAATCTGATCTTTGCTACAGATCAGTTGACCGTTTCACTTCGCTTTACTCTGTGAATTCTCGGCTAAAGTGGTGATTCAGCACGACTTTTGAACTGGAATTTGATGTTTCAAAGGGTCTAAAATCAGAATGTTTGTTCTGTGTGAAGACGTAATCTACAAATAATCCATGAAGTAGAAGAACTGCGGTGGTTTGCTAAGACACCAAAAAAAGAAGAAAAGAAAAACAATTCGATCATAGCTAGAAATGGATGAAAAACAATGAGTGGGAATATCTCAAAAAATAAAAGAAAGACTATCGAGACAGCCAGTCAGTCACAGGGACAGAAATGGAGAAAAGAATAGAGAAAAAGAAGAAGAAGTATCCGTGAGCACAAACAACCCATCACTTTGTTTGTGCAAAAGGCATTGTGAAACTGCTTCCTTCACCAAAACGGCTAGTGTCTGTGTCTTCTTCTTCGTCTTTAATGGGTGAATAGCTTCACCCTGTGTTTTCTATTGTTCTCGGGAGCCAGAAAAAGATGAATAATTTGAGAGGAGGGCGTCTCTGTCATGGGTGGTTTCCCTCTACGCGGAGGTAGACAGTCTCGTCAACACACAAACACATTGCAAACGCAATGCCGACAGATCGGGAGCGAACGGAAAGAGAATGAGAGAATGAGAACGAGTGGGTTGTTCTGTGAAATAGAAAGAGTGTGTGAACCAGTTAACGAATTAGCTCTGATTGAATTATAAGAGAGAAGCCAGCTCTTTTACTTTGAATATGAAAGAAAGAGAAAATGATAAACACAGAACTCTGAAAAAAAAGAGCAGGTGTGAATTGGTTGAATGACGTAAATGGTTCGAGTTTTGCGTTTATGAAAATCCACATTGCATGACAACGTCAAGGTTAGGGTGTCAAAGAATGTTGATATGGAAACTACAGAAGATTTTGAAAACGGATTAGTGGAACGAACACTCGAATCTGTTTTTCTGTGAAGTAGCTAAAAATATACATTTTCAAACAAATCTAATGTTTGGTGCGCGAGAACGTTCTTACAAGTGCCATTTGAACTGTAGAAAATACAAATGTTTACGTTTTTGAAGAATGATCCAGAAACCGTAAACAGATTCATTTTGCAAATGGTGTCAAAGAGAAACATCGAAATCTACAAGCCTTTTTAAACATCACATAGAAGAATAAGAACAGGTAGGAGAACAGTCAGAAGACTAGGTTGCCTCAGAACAAGTGACACACAAAAAACATAAAACCCGTAAACTGATTACTGTGTAATTGATTGGATTAATGAGTTTGGTCTATATACAGACTGGATTCCGTCATAGAACACTGCAAATAAAAAAGAGAACAAACATTGGGTTATCAGAATGACCCTTCTCCTTGATTTTATCAATCTAGCTACCACTTTCGGAGGGAGAAACAAACGAGGAAAAGAGAAGGATTGCCATCATAACAAGTAAAGAGAAGACCGAGACAAAAACCAAAAACTTCGCTCTATGTGTGTGTGTGTGTGTTGGGACAAACTAACGGATAGGAGGGTGGAAAAAAGAGAGCGTGACAAGAATGGAGTATTAGAAAAGCATGCCGCCTGAAGAGTCGCAGAGGGCGCTGCGTCTTTTCTGCGTCTCCTCGATATGTGATAGTATTCTTTGCCAACTAGCATGACTGCCTCTTCTATTTCCTTTATTTTTTCTACGTATACAATCTCGAAATGTCGATTTTCAGCACTAAAAATGTTCGAACGAATGACTGGAAATGGTAATGGAAACAAAATGAATATGCGGATTTCGATATTAGATGAGTTGCTCAGCAGAGAGATGGATGGGAGCAGTGATGGTTCATCGGCCCGGGTTAGTCTGAAATCAAACTATAAACCTCTCGGCCAACCAATCATTATGAATAGAAACACAAATTATGTGAACAGTGGGTTACTCTTGATTGTATTCAATTCCAACGAATCGAATATTAATTAGATTTGTTAGTTAGTCATGAGAGAGAAAATATATATTCACGAGAGAAATAAGAGTGATTTTTAGGTTAATTCGTTGAAGCATGTTATCAAAAGGAACAAAATGGATATGGCGGATGATGCACCATCATCACTAGATCTTATGAGACGAGTACGAGATAATTCTTTTTTTCAATTTAAACCGGAAAACTTTCAGATTTTTCAAACCGAAATTTCAAGAGAAATTCATCAGATTCTGGAGAGACACACTAGAACTACACTCTTGCCAGCCATAGAAAATCTTCGCAAGAACGGTCATGTTGTAGACGAATCAGTGTTGAATGGATTGTACTGTAGCATATTGGAAGCAGCTAAGAAGCCATATCAAAAGGAGTTAGAGCCAACACCACCGCCAACCACAAATGGAAATGGGTTTCTAGAAATGAATTTGCAAGAGCACGAGAACAATTTAAAGGTATTTCCCTTGTTAATTATATAGTTGAGAGCGCAGACGTCAGCTTATGAATGTACTTTAAGAGAGGATACGAATCAGACAGCTCCGATGTCTCTGGAGTCAGTCATTGCTCTGACGCAAAACGTCGCCGTGGACGTCCACGGAAAGACGAAGAAGCGTATCGACTGGAGATGACTCCTCCTACAATGAATGAAGTTATGCGATGGAATCCAGAGCGAATAGATATTAACACTCGTTTTGTGACTGCCACGAAGATTGCGCAAGCACTGGGAATGCCTCCATCAATTCTGTTTAATAAATATCCACGGATGTTTAGAGTAAGTAATTAAATTGAAAGAGAACACTGATTTATCGTTTCCCAAACAGTATTCATGCGACGAAGACGACAAAAACATTCTTCACGAACAAAACCGGCTAATCCGTGCGCCAGGTCGCTGTTATCTTCTCGTCGCCGAAGACACCCGTCAACTCGTGCCCCCGACATATTTGTGAGTTTTTCTTTTAAAAACATTGCTGGAAGGAAACAGAAAGAAGAAAAGAGAGAAAGGAAATGATTATCTTTTTGAAGGAAAAAAGGTTTGGGGATAATGACTGCTCTGAATTAGAACTTGCTTCGCCGCGCAGCACTTCCTATGCTATAAGAAAAAGAATAAATTGAAACAGAAGGAAATGATAGCATAGAATAATATTTAAGTAATGAAAAAATGTATATTTCTATCGGAATATAAAAAAAAACATCAAATTAAACACAAAGGAATATTAAATGTCGATAATATCGTCCACGAACCGTTCAGGAGGACTACATTAGAGCGCAGGTGCATTAATTCCTTTCGGATGAACGCCGTGTAATATCTTTCAAAACTAATAATAAATACAATGAATATCTAAAATATTTGAGAAATGGCTGAAAATTAAAGAAATATGACAAGGAACAAAATAGAAAACTATAATAAAACTAAACTGTTTGGGAAAACAAGCAAAATATATTTTCAGCCAAGAAATTCTCAACGTCTCGTTCCTCATCTCGGAACCATTGATTTCGAAAGTTCGACAGAAAGCTGCGTTGACATACGAGAAGTATAGAGTGTTTCTTCCACAACAATCGTATCTCGGATAGAATCTTCTAATTTCAAAGTTTTGAAAAAATGCTCTAATGATAATATTGGTGTCAGATCATTTTTTCAAACTTCTCTTCCAATATTCCAATATTTCCGTTCAAGCGACCTCATATTCTTCTGTGTAAATCCCATTCTATCGAATAGTTTTCAACCCGTTTAGCTTCCCCTTCTCAGACTATCATTCATATATTCCCTCTCTTTTCCATGTCCTTTATCCCTCCTTCCTCCTCCCAAAAAATAATAAATATATGGTTATTTCAGTAGTATGTCGTTTTTGGGTTCTCCCCCTTCTTCCCAATCGAAGAAGAAGAAGAAACCAGAAGATAATCGCATCCACATAGCTCGCCACAATAAATGTAGAAAAAGAAGAAAAAGAAGTATAAGTAGATAGATGCTTTCCGGCAATTATCCACCGCACCGTAGTCTTCAGAACAAGAGATTATGTGTTGTCAGGAGACGCGAGATATGATTCAGAAGCAAGAATATTCAGATGGAAAACCGATATTGGGCCTGGCACACACCGACCGGAATATTCGACATGCCACATCTTTTTCTCTTTTCGAGAGACCTTCAACCAACCTTTTTCTTTAATAGAAAAAACCTTTTTTGAGAAGACAATCACAGTTTTTTTGATTTCTCATTGAACAATAAACGTTTTCTTGATCTCCCTTGCAAATTAATTTCCAAATTCAGATTCAGATTAATCAAAATTGATTCTGATTCGATTACCGTGCTCATAGTCTACTTCTAATTATGCAGTTGGTGCCAACAGGTATTGTCTTCATTCTCATATTCAAGACTCAAATACAAGACTAGTCGGAGAATCTCAAAATTAAGAATTCATTCTGAGACTACCGTATACTTCTCTAGAAACTTCGTTTACTTTCAAGTCATCATATCTCGATGACTGTTTGAGATATCAAAAAGGTCTCAACTAATGAATTGTTGTTCGTAATAAAATAAACAATTTATCAGTTGACAACTTTCTTGTGTCTCTATTTGTTCCCGAGATATGACGTTTCAAAGAAGCATATACCAAATTGAATGTTATCAAAGCTTGTGGATAATTTTTTTTTCAAAAATCATATCGAAATTCCAAACTTTTGTTGTTCCAATAGAATAAATAAAGCACACTTCTTGAATTAATAGTTAATAAATCAAAATGTCAACCATTCACAGACGATCCTGACGAAAAGATCCGTCGACCGTCGAATGGTATTCAAAGCACCGCCCTTCCAACTGATGGACCTGTCACCGAAGAACACAAAGATCCTGCGAGAGAGCAATGGTCTGGAAAGGTATCCATGACTTCTCTCATCATCCAAAAAATCCGATTCTTCCAGCTCGATTTCCTATTATCAGTTGTCGGATTCGCTGTCGATTTGGGAAATATTTGGCGATTTCCTTATCTTTGTTTCAAAAATGGAGGCGGAGTCTTTCTGATTCCTTATTCAATTATGGTCCTTCTCACCGGAGTTCCATTGTTTTATATGGAATTGTGTTTGGGGCAATATTATAGAAAAGGGGCGATTACCACGTGGGGACGGATTTGTCCGTTGTTCAAAGGGATTGGATATTGTGTTATTCTCACTGCATTTTATGTCGATTTCTTTTATAATGTTATTCTTGCTTGGGGACTTCATTATCTTTATACTTCTTTCAGGTTAGTTATTTCTCTTCAAAGTCGGTCAAAAGTGTTACTGGGTTTTTGAGCGAAACCAGCTTTGAAAGTGGGGTACTAGTAAAGTTTGAAAATGCTTTAGACATTTGTTGTTGCATCTCAGTTACCAGTTGAGTTATGAAAAAGTTGTCAACTAATAAAATGTTCAGCTTATTGTAATCAATATTTTATTAGTTGACAACTTTTTGATAGCTTCTTTGGCTACAGAGTTATACAGACTCAAACATAGTAAGTTTCTAAGCCTTGATGATAAAGCTTCTTCCCGGAAGTACATATCTTGACCTCAAATACTTCTACCACAAAATCTCTGAAATTTAATAAACGTAACCCAATTCTCAGCTTTAATTTGCCATGGGCATCATGCAACAACACATACAATTCGGCCGCCTGCTACGAACCACACTGGTCGGAAGACGGAACAACTCAATGTCGGAGTGCAAATGAATCAGTTTCCGCCGAGAAAATTTCAGCCGCCGAAGAATATTTTTAGTAGGAATCACCAGGAATAAAAATTCTCAAAACACTTCTTTTCAGTAAGGGATTCCTGGGATTACACGAAGCAAATGCACCAAACTCTCATGTTATTCGAAGTGTCACTGATCTCGGAGGCATCCGTTGGGATATTGCGGTAAGGGAACACCTAATATAAGAATCATGCATAGATTTCAGCTTTCTCTCTTTGTCGTCTATCTGATTTGTTATTTCTCAATGTGGAAAGGTATTCACACATCCGGAAAAGTCGTTTGGTTCACAGCTCTCTTCCCGTATGTCGTCCTTGGAATTTTGTTTATTCGAGGAGTCACTCTTCCCGGATGGCAAAAAGGAATCGAGTATTATCTCCGTCCAAACTTTGAAATGCTTCGAGTAAGACACTTGAAAAGAAAAAAGAAAGAAAAGTCTTTTCAGAAGCCATCGGTTTGGCAAGATGCAGCCACCCAGGTGTTCTTTTCTCTCGGTCCCGGATTCGGTGTTCTCATGGCTTACTCATCTTATAATGATTTTCATAACAACGTTTATGTGTAAGTTCATCTCCAATGATTCCTTTCCATTCTCCCTCTTCCAGTGATGCCCTTTTCACTTCATTCATCAACTGTGCCACATCATTTCTCTCCGGATTCGTCATTTTCTCTGTTCTCGGATACATGTCATGTAAATCCGGTAAACCGATTGAAGCAGTCGCTCAGGAAGGTCCTGGACTTGTGTTCGTTGTCTATCCGGAAGCCCTTTCAACAATGCCCTATGCTCCATTTTGGTCTGTTCTCTTCTTCTTAATGCTCATGACTCTCGGTCTTGATTCTTCGGTAGGTCCTGATGTTTTGACTCGAAATGAAATTCCATTTCAGTTTGGCGGATCCGAAGCCATCATTACTGGTCTCTCAGATGAGTTCCCCGTATTGAAGAAACACAGAGAAATCTTCGTTGGATGCTTATTCTCTTTCTACATGATAATTGGAACTGCAATGTGTACAGATGGTGGAATTCTGATTATGGAATGGCTGATTATCTACGGAACCACTTGGGGTCTTCTGATTGCTGTTTTCTGTGAAGCGATGGTCATTGCTTATATTTATGGTATGTTTCCCATCATAATATTTCTATTTTTAACCCTTCAGGACTTCGTCAATTTGTCCGTGACGTCAAGGAAATGATGGGATTCCGTCCAGGAAACTATTGGAAGTTCTGTTGGAGTTGTGCTGCTCCAATGATTCTTTTGGTAAACTTCTCTTCTCTTCACTCTTCAATCAATAGATTTCCAGTCGATGATCATATCAAACTTCATAAATTACCAAGCACTCACCTACCAAGATTACAAATACCCGACAGCCGCCAACGTGATAGGAATCATTTTCGCTCTCTCCGGAGCCTCGTTCATTCCGTTCGTCGGAATCTACAAATTCATTAATGCGAGGGGGAATACTGTTTCCGAGGTTTTCAGTGAAAATAAGTTCTTTTGATTCATCAGATATTACAGAAATGGCAACGAGTGACAATGCCCTACAGAAAAAGGCCAAATCAAACCGAGTACATTCCGATTCCGACTACCCAACCGCACTGTGACATCATGCTTTAGGTCACTTCTTTCTTTGAAATCTTCTCTTCTTCTTAGTTTCTTTTTCTTCACTTTCTTTTAGTCTTTTTCGAAAATATTTAATGTTCAAAAAATAATAAATTGCATTCCGGAGTATCAATATTCAACTATCGAACAAACTGAACTAATAATGATAGAAAAGTCTTATAGAATATCAAAGTTGCCCATAATCGCTAATATTCTTCGGACATCCATCTCTTCCCCATGCAGGCATATTAACATTGAAATAGTATCCATGATCAGTCATCGTCAATCCATCTGTTACCGTATCACTACAGTATCCTCCATCAGCTTCTTCACAAATCTGATACTCATCGTCCACTTTCATGTAGTTGTTATACCTGACAGAGAGAACTTTGAAACTTCGAATGAGTTAGTACCTACCAAACTTGAGTTCTCGGATGAAACAATACAGTTGTATTGGTATGTGGGTCAATTTTCGGAACTCTTGGAATAAGATCAAAACGATGAATGATGTGGAATGAATATGGAAACTGAACGAATCAATTGAATTTGAAAACAAGAGAAGAAACCAAACCGTCGAAGTATACCAATTTGCGAAGTCATAATCTCCCAATCTCGGAGCTCCGAATGCAACTACTTTGATATTTTCTGGTTTATAGAGACCCGAAATGACTAAATATGAAGAAGCCACCCATGAGAGCATGCCTCCAAGTGAATGTCCATTGACCCATAATTCAAAATCCGGATATTTATATTTCAATTGTCTCAAATCCTGATGCATTCCTCCATTCCAAAGTAATATAAATGAGTCATAGACAACTTTGAAAACCTTTCCAGTATTCCCAAAATAATATTCCAATCCTCTGAAAAGTGACAGAATTCGTGGAACTTTATATCAACTAACCCACTGGCCATTCCATCAGCCAATTGTTGATTCTGATGAGGTCCATGAGATCCTCGGAATGAGATAATTATCACTTTTTGAGTGGTATCATATGCAGTGTATCCAAGACATGTTATATCTTAATCCGGAAGATAAAAATATAATTTTTGGGGAGCTGAATACCTGAATAATCGGCGGAACAGTTCACAGATCTTACTTGATACAGTTTGATGGTTGGGATTTGATTACTGAAATTCAGGGATACTGTAGACATTTTCTTTCCCAAAAAGAACTTTGATTCTTTATTCGCAACATTCTTGATATTTGATGATCTCAGATGACAGTTATTATCATAAAAAGTGCATAGATAACGTCAAAAAACTATTAAATTTGACTGAAACGTCTGTTTCGTCTGTCGGTATGTTCAGTTGAACTCTTCGAGAAATCAAAAAGTAAAAGGAGATTTCAAAAATCAAAAACTAAACATTTTGGAAATATAAAAAGATGGACTAACTCAAAACAAGTCTGTGGATTATCACAATGAGAAGCAGTTGCCAGAACCAATTGTTGTGTTCTCATAAAATAATCATCATATTCGGAGATCGGAAGAGATGGACAATTCAATTGGACCTGAAAAGATCTAGAATAATCGGATCAAGTGACCGTATTACTGTAATTTGAGTTTGACAGTTAACAAATGAACTGTTGCATTTCGAAGATTCTACACACCATCTGCAACATTTATCTTCAAAGTTCAATCTGTAATCCGAACTCACATATCCCCAGATTCCACGCACTCTGAACAGTTTTGAGCGGAGAATAAACTTGGCAACAGTCCAAAAAGAATCAGAATAATGATCATAATGACCAAGATAATAGAAAAAATGAAGTGATAATAGAGTACTGTCTTCACTTTTATAGTTGTTTTATGACTCATTTTCGTCTTGATAATTGAAATTGAAATGATAAGAATTGAAAACAAGAGAATCAATTGGATTAGAGAAAAGTTTTGGTTTTTGGAATGGAATCGAAGACTGCGAAGTTCAAAATGGAACATGTTTTCGATTGAAAAAACGGAAGTGAACTCGATATTTATGTAAATTAAACTCTCTAGTTTTCAGAATATTCACTAGTCAGTTTAAAAAAATGTTCCCGTGAATAAATATGAACTTTTAGTTGTATTGAAATGAGATTATAGGGAAAAAAAATGACCCGTTCCATTTTTAAAAAATCAAAGGTCAAAATAGAACAAAATAAAAAATTATTTCATGATTATTTCTGAAGATGAGTACACGATTGAAAACACAATTGGAACCAAATGATATTATTAAGAGACCGAAAGCTGATTATAAGTGAGCTCATAATATGATTAAATGTTCTCAAAAACTTTTCTTTTCAGTTGGAAAGTTATCTCACTTCTAGGAGCAGGAGGTTTCGGAACAGTCAACAAAGTAATACAGGTGAATGAGGCCGGAATTCCAATAAATGACAAGGAATATGCGATGAAAACCGAAATGAAGACTGTCAAAAAACAAGCGTCTCGGCTGAAAATCGAGAGAAATGTGATGGCATTGTTCACTAAATGTGATCCTCAGTACAAGGATCACTTCCCCGAACTCATTGATCTTGGACAGACTCTTGATTTAAAGGTTAAGAATTGGCTAATCGATATGAATTAATTCTGAAATATTTCAGTGGATAGTGATGACTTTAGTGGGTGCACCTCTGGAAAAAGTGAAGCAGAAGCAGTTTTCGAAGTCAACTGCACTTCAATGTGGTCTACAGACAATGAAAGTAATCATCTCCTTCTAATCTTCTGTCAAATGAAATATATCTTCCAGGCGATTCACGATTTCCACCACATGGGCTTCCTCCATCGAGACATCAAACCGGGAAACTTTTGTATTGGAGCGGGTGCCAAACAAGATCTCATCTATATTCTCGATTTCGGACTCGCTAGAAAATATCGTCTTCCAAATGGACAAGTTCGACCGCCACGTTTGAAGACAAAAATGGTCGGAACACCAAGATATTGTCCGAGGGCTTCACATCGAATGGAGGAGTTGTCGAGGAAAGATGACTTTGAGAGCTGGTATTTTATGGTTTGTTTCTTTTTTTTTCTGGGAGCTTCAGTGACCATTTTTCTTTCAGTTACTTGACTTTGTCGACGGAGCAAAAGGTGTTCCATGGAAAGGGAAACCAAGAGAGGTGACATATGCATTGAAGAGAAAGATCTTTGAGGAGCCGAAATGGAGTAAGCCCTTCTTCTTGAATCATCATTCGAAATCTTATTTCCAGTTTGTTGTGTTTCGACGATTCCCCCGGAATTCCAAGTAATGGCCGATTATCTAAACAGTTTGAGCTACGCTTCAGATGTCGAATTCGGGTATCCCCATCACAAAATTCTCTCTTTCGAATCTCTTGATCCCATTTCAGAATATTCCGTGAAACCATCACTGATTACGCTCGTACTTGTAATTTGACACTGAAAGAACCACTTGATTGGACGATGGAAGTCAAAAACTTGTCAATGTCTAATCAAATACCACAAATGAGTAGCAGATTGCCACAATCGACTCAACCAATGTCTTCTGCTCCTCCATCAAGTACACCGACATCAATGAAAAGGAGGTCGGCGAGAATTCCAACTTCGAGAGTTGTAAGCAAATATCTATTGGGAGTCAAAGAAATGTTTCTGATTTTTCAGGTCTCTTGCGACGACAATCGTTCGATATTTTCGGAGAGAAACGAAGAAACTTCATTGGATCGAAGTCGAACGGGAAACTCGAAAAGGTGAATTTCAGATATGAGTATAATCGATGTTTAAATGTCTCTGATTAATGAATAAAGTTTCGATTTCATTTCAACAACAAACAAATTATGGTTGTGCATATGCACTAATATTCATCGGACATCCAGCATGACCCCAACCAGGAAGATCTATATTGAAATAATACAAATGATCAATGTACTGTGTCATATTGGGTTTAACAGTTCCACTACAGTAATCTCCGTCTGCTTCCTGACATATCTGATAAGGGTCACCTTGTCGCATGTAATTGTTGTACCAAACTTCAGTTTTTGGGAAGAAAAGTGTTGAATTCGTGACTGGAACATATCTTTCTTGGTGAGCAACTGGATCAGATCGATGGAGAATATGGAAGTTGTAGGGGAACTGAAATCTCATTTCATCTACAGTAATCTATAAGAGACTCACTGTTTTTGTGTGCCAATCAGCCCAATTATAATCTGCGATTCTCATTGCTCCCATCACAACAACTTTCATATCTTCTGGTTTATACAGCCCAATGTTCACAATCCAAGCAGAAGCAGCCCATGCTAATGATGCTCCAAGAGAATGTCCATTGACCCAGAGTTCATATTTCGGATATTTATATTTCAATTGTCTCAGATCCTGTTGCATTCCACCGTTCCAAAGTAACATAAAATAGTCTTGAAGTCCTTTGAATATCTTTCCATTTGTCACAGAATAATATGATTCAAGGCCACTAGAAGAAGAAATTGGGTAATCGTTATCAAAAAACTAACTATTCCATCAGGTTCTCCACCATTTCCTTAATCTGATCCTGTCCATGTGCTCCTTTAAATGACATTGAAATCACTTTCCTTTTCGTGTCATAAGCCGTGTAGCCAACACAAGTCACATCACTATATTTCGTCGAACAATTGACAGTACGTATTTGAAAGAGCTTCATTGTGGGTAACTGATTACTGGAAACTGTTTAGTTGTGACTTGTGTTCACTGATAGGCTACAACTCACTTGAAACACAATTGTGGATTCTCGTTCTGAGCTGCAGTTACCAGTACCATCATCTCAGATCTCATGAATTCATCATCATAACCATAAGAGGGGAGAGTTGGACAGTTGATAGGAATCTGAAGAGAAACAATAAAAAAAAGGGAAGCAAATTTACATATGCAAACATTTTTGATGTGGAAAGTAAGGAAACCGTTTCTTTTCTACAGAATGTTTTCTGCCTTCTTTCAGTTTTCTCTCTTTCCAGCATCTTTCGTAAGCCACGTGGCTAACATATAATTTGAAAATAAACCCAGATCATTGACATTAATATTGGGGTTTGACGACAAATAAAATCTTCAAAAAAAACTCACATTGATCTGTGTCAAACATGAAGAATTCGTTGTCCCACATTGCGAATTCTCAACACACCATCTGAAATTTCCTTTCTCTTTTCTCTCGGTTCACTTGACCCCCCCCCCCTCTACTCTCTAGTTTCCTGCTATTAAACCCACAATAAAAAATAGATTTATGAGACCTACATGTTGCCAGAATTCACACAATCCGAACAATTTTCCGCTTGGATAAATTGAAGAAATGAAAGAAAAATGAGTAGAAGAGTGAGCATTGTTTCAGTGAGTAGATAGACTTATCAATTTCCCTTCGTTTTATAGTATTTCTCCTTTCTAATCGGTTCTTATGATTTGTGAATGATGTCTGATGAGGAATCAAGTGATGACAGGGCTCAAAAGATCTTCTGAAGACCTAAATGAATTCAGAATATTCTGAAGAGAAACAAATCTCTTCTGAACCCCAGACATGTCTCGTTTTTTGAGTGGTCCCTTGTCTCTTTTTCCCAACTTCTCAATTACTCTTTTCTCTTTTTTTCCCCATTTTTATTGGGCCTCCCCTAAAACCACCTCTACTGCAAAAAAGAAATGTCATCCGTTCTTTTTCTCCGAATTTTTGGATATTTGAACAACTGACCTCCTCGCATATAATCATCCGGTACCTATGAATTCGAAATGAGACGATTCTCTCTCTTTGCACCCGTCACGCTCTCTCTGTTTGCTCTCTCGTTTTCCGAATTCGGATAAATTCAATCAAAGACGTCATTTGCAGAAAGAATCGTCGTAAATTTCGGGTCATGTGAATGATGGGCAAGGGCACCCCGTTGGACATTTATCTATTAACGGGGCGGATGCAACGGGTTCTTTAGTCTGATGCTGGTATAGTGCACGTTAGCCATCATTTTCTAGTTCTTTGAAATGCTCTATCTTATTTAATTCATATTTTTCGAAAAAAAAATTGAGAACCTCAAAATCAAAGATTCTGTTTTCCGAAGCAGTTTATGAGTTTTCTGAATCAAAGCCCGATTCCAAATGAACTGAAACTCTAATCACGGGAAGCTGAAGCTTCAGTCTGCAATCATTTGAACCGGTATTAAAATTTTAATTGTTTTTCTAATTTTAATTTTGAGAGCCCAAATACTGTAATATTCAAAGTCTAAACCTGCTACCCGTGTAAAATTTCGATGATCAATTCATATAGGAAACTCTGCAAAACCATTTTCGTGCCCTAAAATCGTCCTGAATAAATTTTAGGACCATTCGTTTTTCTTCCAGACGTTTACTTCAATTTTGGGAAATATTTCCGCGAAACGGTGCTCGGTCTTCTCCTATAATCTATTCAGAAATCTGCAACCCCTGAAAAACAATATAATATTCTTTTTTGAAGTTTCCGGAGTCTACCGACAGCAAACAGTTCTTCGATTCCTTATCAAATAGACCTGATTAGTGTTAATACCTCGTAATCCTCATCAGAAATTCGTTTTTCTTCCAAAAACCTTTTCTCCTTCTATTTCCGAACCACTTACCTCAAAGTTTGAAGAATATATCTCTTTCAAACACTTATCCCCCCTTTTTTGAGTGTCTGTTAGGTTCTTTCCACATAAATTATTAGATTTGGAAGATGGCTTTCGAGGGACTTTTGTGTGTCTCATTCGGTTCCATTTTCAACACCCTTCTATCCCTTCTTTTTTGTCTTCTTCTTCCTCCTCTTCTTCTAGTTTCATTGAACTCCTTCACAATCTTTTTGATCCCTTCTCATCAATTTGCACACAAAAAGAGCATCTCACGTTTCCTCCTTTTCGGGGAAATCCCCCCTATCAATTTCTGTGCTCTTCTGCTCCTTCCGAATGGAGGGGGTTTCACTGTTTATTAATAACTGTGTCCTAATTAGAAGAAGAGTAATGACACTTTTCCGTTACATGTTTACATTCAACTTTTCAAAGAATCTCTCTTTAATTGAGGGGAAGGAAGGTCTATGAGAAAATAACTTCGTTTTTGTTCCAGAATTCAACATTCGAGAACACAGTGACGTTTTTCATATTTTATCGAGTTTTAACTCATTTTGAAAGCTGTAGCTTCGGCTGGTGGCATCGAGGTTAGGACGGTTCTCTAGAAGACTAAGACTGTCAACCGCCTTGGTGAGGACGAGTGAGATAAGATATTGGTTTTGAGATCTTACTTAAAAAGGAAGCTTGAATTCCATGTCACCCGTCTGACCAGCTGGGAATATCTCAGACTCGGTTGCCAGAACATGACATACTCATCAGTCTTGAAACTCTCTTAGCTGGAAAACTTTGGAGTCTTTTCTGGGAACTAATGTTCTATAGAATGAAATGCCTGTGAAACATCTTCTTTCTATTATAGAATACTGTCATTTATAAAACATACAGTTCTAGAATCAAGATCAATTTCACTCAGATCCTTTCTACTCTTCTTTCCATTATGTCATCCCACGAACCCACATCACTACCATAACCCCCCTCTCCCCATCCAGTTAGTCACTTCTCCATCCCCTCCCCTTACTTTTAGACTCTAGTGCGTAAACCCAGACACGAGTTAACTTTATAATTATTATAATAACTTTGTTCTTCGGCTCCTCTTCTTCTTCTAGAATAATTCATTTGAAGGATCATCACCTCCTCCTACTCATTCTCTCATTACTTTGATTATAATCCAAACATAGAAGTTTCTTTCGAATCATCAGAATATTTGATTCTTCGGATGCTTTTTATTAAATTACCTTTTTCTTCATAATACATTGTACTCTTTTCATTATTTCAGAAAGAACAACATCATCTTCTCGTGATCCCTATCCTACTACTTCCTCCCTATTCCAAGAGATTCTTGGTTAGAAACGTAATAAACAATGGTGAGTTCTCAGTTCGTTTCGTCCATTTTCCATTCTCTCCTTCAAAAAGCAATGAAAAGCATCAGAAACGTGCTCCTAAAATGGGTCGGCACGACCCGGCTCTCTTCGTTCAGATATAAGAACCGAAAAAACGGGAAGAAAAAGAAATCGGTAATTAAATGAGACGTCTCTTTTCGTTTTGGTGTGTCCATTTGGTGTCCATTTTCGACTGGTCACTTCTCTTTTTCCTCCTCCTCCTACGTCCACCCTCGCAAACTCGTCTTCTTCTTATTTGATTTCGACACCCAAACTTTGTCATTTAAAAGAGAAAAACGTCTTTTGCAAGTTAGTTGTGAATGGTCCTTTAAAGGTTTCTATTTGATTCGTATTTTGTCAAAGATATGTGAAGCCATTAGTCTACCCTATAGGGTAGACTTTAGGTCTATAGACACATTTAGAGTACATATAGGCTATACCGGAAGGTTTTATGAGATCCCTAGAATAACAGAAATCTTGTGTAGAGTGTACCTATTTCTTGAGAAATGTGAACGTGACTTCATGGAAACCAATTTGAAAGAATTCTAGTATATTTTTTGATTGAATCAAGAATAAATTGCAAAAACGAAACGGAAGTGTTTTAGTTTCAAATTGTGTTTAGGTCTTGATCGTTTGATCAATCTGCTGTTCTATGAACTTGGCTATCCGTTGAGATTACTGTATTCCGAGAGATCATGAGGTTTCCAGTCAAATACCAAAAGACCATCATCTCTCTCGTAAACGATTACTCATCATTTTTAATAGTGCTCTTCTTCCATTTTTCAATTATGAAAGTGCAAAGTGTATCTAATTGTTCCAACAAACTCTTCTCTTCCGTCTCTTCATAATTCCTTAGTCTCTCATGTTTGAGAAAGTGTCAAAAACTGGCGGATTTCTTCTCAAACGATTTTACAATTAATCTCCATTGATTTCCAACGTTTTCCAGAAATTCCAAGTTTCTTTAATTTGTTTTCGAAAAACTACGATCAAGTGTATATATAAATAAATTTGAATGCGTGCTGACGGGGCACCAGTTATGAAATTACATCATGATTCTTTGATTTTCCAAGAAATAAGAAAGTGTGGTTTATTGTCGAAGTTTAGTCTCTTGTTTCTTTCGGAAATTATAACGACTTCCTGAAATTGATTCATTATTCCAGAATTCAATAAAATAATCAGAAAATAGTATGAGAAACTTTGATTTTCTGATTTGGTCTTTTGATTGGAACTATTTCCATAGGAATAATTGAGTTTAGAATAAGTTTCTTATGAAACGTATCTAATCTTCGTACTTATTCCAGTTCTACTATTTAGTCGAACTCCTCGAAATCTAATAATTGTCCATAGCGACCGTTGGAACTTTTTGAAAAAGCGCATATAACTTCAGGCGAATGTTTATAAGCAACATATAGTTTTAGATGAAGTGCCAGCGATTTTAGGACATAGATGTGTCAAGTCTTGGTCAAACTCTAGTGACTTGAGAGAAAAATGCAAAAAAAAGTGTAGGTTAAGGTGGTGTCACGTCTTAAAGGAGAACTGAAGTGGAATTCAATAATTTGTATATAGATGTAGTTTTGAATTCTGAACACTTTTTCTGTTGACAAGTTTTTTTGAAAATGCCTCTAAATGCCTTAAAAACCGGCTTGAAATGCAAGCATTCGATTATTATGGAAGAGTTTTTGCAACTTCGGCCACGGGGTTTTTAAGTCATTTAGAGGCATTTTCAGAGAAAGTTGTCAACAGAAAAAGTGTTCAGAATTCAAAACTACATCTATATACAAATTATTGAACTCCACTTCAGTCCTACTTTAAGGTAGTGACAAGTCTTGAACTAGTGAGGTCGTGGACAGGTAGGACTTGCGGGACCTCCATTACCAATTCAACAAGAAAAGCCTTCACGTTCTCAGCCCAAAACCAAAAGACTCCAAGTTGACTCATTCCGGAGGATTAAAATTCTAGAATGAAGGTCACCTCCAACAAGAAAAGTACATAATTGCTCTGGTCTTTGCAGCCACCGGAGATTGTCTTTTTTTTAAGAGGTCATTTTTGACTGAATTAATTAAAAGTTCTTGTGACTCGAGTCTGAAAACTCTAAAAGTCCTGCCCCTTTTCTTTTACAATGTCTATCCTCTTCAACGGTCTTTAGTAAACAATCGACGATGTTTCCAAAACAATAAAAAATAATATTAGTTTGTTACCAATTCGATAGAGAAAGAGAGGTGTGTCCACATCTGTCAACCAACTTGATTGAGTTACTAGAAACACGGAACAACCTCTTTTCCCTTAGTTTTTTGCTCTTTTCTCTCTCAGAAGGTCACTTTGTCGATTAGCCCCCCAACAAATTAGCTTGTCAGAGTTTCAAAGAGACAGAAGGAATTCTAACAGGGATTCGACATCTGAAATACCTGATTTATATATTATAATATTTAAAAAAAACAAAATCCGTTATATTTATTGCCAATTCAATGACATGTTATGTTGTTATCGCCACGTCACCTCCTCTCTCTTGTTTCTTTTCGGATGCACTTCTACATATATTCCCCCCTCTCCACCCTCTTCTTTTTCTTTGCCTTGGGGCAAATAAGTTGATTAACTTCATTTCGACTTCTCCTTTCATCACTTGTTTTCATTTTCCACGTGCAAACATCTCTTTTTTCGAGGGACCATTGACTACGTAGATTCTGCAGAAGAGGCCTTCAGATATCTTTCTCTCTTGATTTATGAGCAACGGCCAACCGAGATAATTTTATTTATTAGGATTGGAGAGAGAGAAAAAAATGTATAGCAAAAAGAAACTTTTTTTTTGTTTCTTGTTTTATTTTAATTTATTTCTATAAAACCTGGCAGTTTGCCAAGTACTGTTGGCTCTCTCTGACTCTCGATTCGATCATTTTGATCTTCCATGATGTTCACTTTCAACAACTATAAATCTCTTTTTTTGTAGCCGAATCATTTCATCCTCTGATCAGATACAATTCCTCCCGAATTCAACTAGATTATTTTCGCTTCTTTCCCCCCGAGAATTCACAACTTTTTGTTTGCAAATGAAAGCCGAGATGATGGGCTTTTTTGGAGTTTGATTGGTCAGACATCATGCAAATAAAACACAACTTTTCTTTTCCTGGATTCTCCAAATAGATTTTTGTGATTAATAATTTATTTTGGAGAACTCAATGATTCAGCTACGGTAGTTTTTAGTTTGATCCTCCCGCTTCGTAAGCTTAACCGCAATAATCCGACTTGGACCCTGATGAACACGCTCTTTGCTAGGTAGCTACTTTTCCTTTTCCCCCTTAAACTGACCATCAAAAAGTTCATTGAGCACTCTGACCTCTCAAAACAAAAAAAATACATCTCCATAATCCCATAATATTCCTTTATCCTCTCTTCCAATTCCCTCCTCCCAAAAAAAAAACTAGAGACCATTCTAAGGAGATATAATGGAGGTGAAAGTTCGATGGTTGTGCAATTCGATACAGCCGGGAGGAGCCTTTCCTCTTCTTTCTCCCCCTCTTTTTCAATGTGTTGAGCTCCAAATGGGGGCCCAAATGGGGGCGTGGCCTTCTTCCGTTTTTCAGAAGAAGAAGACGTCGTTTTGGAATAATGAAAAGAGAGAAGAACGCCTTCTGTATCTTTTTCTTCTTATTTTCTTAGTTTATTCGTGTAATGATGAATCTTCAGATTCTCATGGAAGATGTCGAAGTTCAGCATATCGATCGGATTGCTGCACTTCTTATATTCTTGGTGAGTTGATTGGAAAAGAGAGAGAGAGAGAGAGAGAGAGAGAGAGAGAGACGTTCCAATCTTCTTCTCTTCCAGACAAGTTTCGTCGGTTTCATATGCAATACGTTCATCGCCTGCTACATAAAACGTCTCTCCCTACTTCGGAATTCCTTCGGACGTCTTCTACAACTTCAAGCCGCCGGTGACGCCGTTTTCGTTCTCGTCTGGGCTTTTTACTTTGCTCCCGTCCTCTTTTTGTAAGTCACTGTTATCCCAAATGACTTTTTCGATAGAGACTGGTCTAGTCGTTTCAAAGAAATTTGAGATTTTGTTCAGAAAGAAAGAGAGAGAGAGAGAGAGAGAGAGAAAAAAGGAGGGAATGATGCCATTGGCGGAAGTGCAACTCCGTCAAGCGTATTCAGTTTCCAACAGAAAACGATATTTACCACATTTTCAGCGATATAAAGCCACTACAATCGTTGGGTGTCGCATCGAGATTCGCTCAATTATGTTTGATTTGTTACGATATTTCAATCTACACACATCTTGTCATTTCACTTAACAGGTTCGGTTTGAAGCGGAAATTCAAAGAAGAGTTGTGTAGGAAGTTGAGAATTGGATGCTTTTGGCTGAGCTCTGATAAAAAAACTGAGCGCCTGAACTGGAAATTTTACTTTTTTTTGAAACCTTTTCGAATTTTGAAGAAATGCTTACAGTACTCATTTCAACTAAAAAAATACAATTTCTCCAATTTCAGATTCATCTCTCTCTACTTTCCCACAAGTTACCAGACAATCTTCACCGAAAGATTCACCACTTTCCTAATATGTGCAATCGTTTTGGTCTCATTCGGTTTCTCATGGTTCCTTGTCATTGGTAATATTTCCATTGTCTCTGTTTCCCTTAAAAAATAATTTTCAGTGGACTGCAAAATGGGATTCTCGATACCCCGTTGGATGTTGGATTATGTCAGTCCTCCGTGTGAAATGGTCAATGTCTACTATGCTGAATTCTTTCGGTAACACTCACCTCCCACTAAAAAAAGACAGAAAACCCATTCCAGAGGTCTGATTGTAATCTCAATGTTCGCCATCACAAATAGTTTCACATTCTGTCGAATGCACATGCATAATCGAAAGAAACAATCGGAATCAATGTTCGAAACGACTCAACAAAAGAAGAGAAGAGCCGTCGAAACGGCGTTTGTTCAGCAAGTGACCCTTCAAGGACTTCTTTATGTCATCGAACTTGTCACCTATTTCTATATTTCTTTGTGGTTTCCAGTTCCATTGGAACCAGAACTTTTATCCGAATCTTCCAATCGATGGCCCAATTTCCTGTTGACAACTTATGCATGGATTCTCGTTCATGCTTTGGATGGGTGAGTACATCTTCTGATCTCCCAGAATTTTCTGATTCTTCAGAGTAATCACATTAATATTCAACAAACAATTCCGAAGTGTTCTCCGTCATCCATTCCGATCCCAGGCCACTTTGAATGCATCAAAAACGCCGTCAAGGTAAGAAGACGGGGGGAAGGTATCTCTCATCTCCTTGATTCTCTTCTTTTGTATCCGAATATTCCAGAAGTCTTGTTGGCGGCAAAGAAACTACTCCAGTTATGATTCTATGAGAAATAGTTGTTTTATATCATTATCAAAATCATATTCTATTTATATATCTCATATAGGGGTCAGAGAACCCTTCGGTTAGTTTCACTGTGTCGTCTTCCAACCCCTCAATGAGTTCATGCCTTTCTAATAGAGTTTAGTGGCTTTTGACTTCCAATTTTCCTCTTTCAGTTTCCCTTCTTCTCTTCTATTCTAATTTATTTCTAATTTCAGACGAAGTCGATTCGTAACAAATCGAGACGATTCAAATCGAAAGAAGAGCTCAATTCTTGCGTGTACATTCATTTCCAATTCGAATACTGGATATGGATCATCTGTTCATGTTTAACCATTCGATCTCCTTTTCCCTTTAATCATCAGATTTCTAAAAAAATAATCGGTTGAAACACAGCTTTATTGAATACGAGTTAATTGTTTTTTTTGAAATGAAATAAACACATCTCTCTGTTTATTCGTATTGTACTCGTAATGAGACCTGGGAATGAGATACTCGTAACAAAAGAATGGATGGAGAAGAAACGAAGAAAGCTTTTCGGAGGATAGTTTTTGAAGAAGAAAACAAAGAAAAGTGATTATACAATTGGTTCCTGTTCTACTACAGAATCGATCTCATCCTCATCGAAATCCATATCGATTTCCTCGACATGAACATTCGGAATTCGTCCGTTCTTCTTCGGACTGAACAGTAATCGAGCCGTTTCGTAGTCGACCTGAAATTAGGGAATAAATTGAAAGAAATATTATTTTTGGACAGTTTTCTTCGTTTTTTTCACATAAAATCTCCGAGGGTGGTAGCACTACCATGTACACTACCGCTCGAACGCATATAAAATTCAATTGATTTCGACGGAAACTAAGCAACTTTGAAATTGTGTCATATCTTTAGGAAACGAGTGAATGCTCTAGAAATTGTTGAGCTTATTAACCATCATGAAAACTTTGTTTTTATAGTTGACAAAGTTTTTGGAAAATCATATCTATGAGTAGTTACAAACCGTTGAAGAAAAACAGCGGAATCTTAGGCCGTTCTGTGCTTAAAATCAATGTATTTCTTGAATGGTTTTTAAACGGCTTAAACGTCTTTTAGAATCAGTTTTCAGAAGAATTAGTCAACGAAAAAAATGTAGATCTCCTAATGATTAATACACTACACAATTTCTATTGCATCCTCACATTTCTAGAACGAAGTGTCACACCCTCAAAAATGACTTTCATGCACTTAATTCAACCTAATCAGTTGAAAAATTTTTTTACAACTTGTATTGGAAACTAATAGTAAAATAAAAAAAACTCACTTCCAATTGAACTTTGATTCCTCCGGGTTTCCTCTTCGACACTTTCACCTTCTTTCCCTCATTGTCTTTCATCTTTTTATTGGATGAAGAGATAGTTCGATGCTTTCTTTTACCAAGTGGAGAGGTAATTGTCGTTGGGTTCGAAGGTGTTGATAGTGTCTGAAAGAACTCTAATAGAAGGGCACTCTCAAGGAACATACCGAAATAGATCTAGCATTCTGTGGAAGCTGAGTCTCATCGAATGGTTCATCTGGAGCAATACTGATATTTGTGACATTCTGTTTCCTCTGAATCTGTCTCAGAATCTCTTCTTGATCATTTCGAAAACGACTTTCGACACTTCGTGTTTTGTTCTGAAAACGAGTAAAAACTGATCTCTAAATTACCCGTTTCTCTGCGTCTCTCACTTACATGTAGTCTCTCCGCTTTGAAATCCTCTTGCATGATGGAGCAATACGTGAAATGCACTCGTTTCCGGTACCTCCATTTTGAATTGCTCAGTGATTTTCTGCAAGGATTCAAGGGTCATTCTGAGCAGAAAACCAGACAGATTGAGAATCACTTACCTGAACTTTCTGACATCCCACATAAAATTATAGACTTGAACAGTGATAATTCGAAGAAACATTTGAACAAAAAGAAATATCAATGAAATGATTGCAACAAATCGAATCAACAATGGATTCTTGTCACAATAGATCAACTCCTCGTTGTATCCTCCAAAATCAGCTGCCAATGCAAATGAGGCGTCGAGGAGAAGAAAGACACACGTGGCATATTGGAAGAAGAGTTGAAGACGAAGGAGGCGAGCGTTTCGTTCAACTATTGAGATCACAAATATTACCTGAAAAATCAACTAAGAGTCTTGATTGTTTTTAAATATTTTCGATCGAACAAAAAAATTGTTTTTTTCAAAAATTTTTCAGTTGATTTTAGCGGGTTCAGGCCATTTTCAGGGGTCTGGTTCTCGTATCTTGGGTTTCCGATCCCTTCGAAAATCATTGGAGGCTTAGAACAGGACCGTAATAAAGAACTTTGTATTTACACAATTTGCAAAAAAAAATCCTCATTCTCTTTTGATCAAACAAATTCTGAGAGACACATGAAATTCTCCCGTTTTCAGTACTACAACGGCCAAAAATGGGGTGTCTCTCAAAACTTGTCCAACTGAATGAGAATGAGGTTTTTTTGCAAATTGTGTGAATATAAAGTTCTTTATTAAGGTTTGTTCTAAATCTCCAAGAATTTTCAGAACGATCGGAAACTCAAGATCCGAGAACCAGATCTCGGAAAATGGCCTAAAACAGCTGAAATAAACTGAAGAAAAATTTTTTCACATACTTTACGCCACTGTATCTCAGCTAGGAGTAGAGGTTTCAAAAAATGGTTCACTAATGAATTGTAGCATATGGTATTTTGCACATTTTGTTAGTTAATCATATTCCGGTAAGTCTTCTGGGAACTAAGATAAACCGTCTTGAAAATAGCCATATTTCAATTCTTGAGCGAAAAAAAAGTAAACTCTTTTGACTCGTAAATAAGTATCTTATAAGTAAAAAAGACTCACCTTAAAAGAATAAAATACGGCATACTGTAGAGCGGTTAAATAGAATACTATTAATGGTTTCGAGTAGACATCACACCAGGGAAGAAATATTGCATAATGGAGCATCACTGCCAGAAAACATATCAACGCGAAACTCGATTCTATTATACAGACTAACAGGGCCCTGAAAATAGGATTTGACTACGAATACTACAAAAACTACAAACCAAGAAGGTGTGGCCGGAACTGCGAGTGTTTTCCAAAAGAAAGGCATTTGATATCGATGAGAAGATGGATCGAATCTCTCTGCTCCGACCTGTTCATACACTTCCAACGGAGTGTTTATAGGCCATGGAAAATGCATTTCTGAAAAAAGAATTGATCTATTTCGAAATCGTCTGATGATTCATTTGATCAGAAATAGTCTCCAGAATAATTGGAATTCCTCTTTTTTGCAACACAAATCACACGAATTCCCCTATTTGATCTTGATTCTCTTTCGTTTTAGAATAAACACAGACCACAGTACACTTGATTTTTGTGTTATCAAATTATCAGATCAAATCTAAGTCACTTGAATAGTCTCTGTACTCACTCCCTTTTCTCTCTCTCTCTCTCTCTCTCTCTCTTCCGTGTCTCTTCCGCTTTTCTTTGAATCATCTTTCTGTGAAGACCCAATTGATTCGGATCAAAACATAGAAAAGACTTTTCTATGAAGATATCGAAAAGGCTCCAGAAGGGTAAATTATTGACAAAAAAAGTAATCTTTTGTGATTCTAATGACCCCATTATCTTGTAGCTTGTGTTCAAAAGTTCGAAATTGAAATGATAAGATTTGATTGATGGAAGAGAGAGAGAGAGAGAGAGAGAGAGAGAGAGAGAGAGCATTGAAACAAAACACATTAAAATGATCTTTCAAAAAAAGATTAAAAATTCAAAGCATGTTGAGAATTACTAGGATTTTCGGAAGCCTTGTTGATGTTCAGTTTTCAGAAACATTGAATAGGACTTTGATTACTTCGGGCTTTATGACTCGGAAGTCAGTTGGAAATTTCAAAACCAAAAATTAATAGAAGCAGAGAACGATAAATTTTGTCAGAGCAAGCCATCAACTGGCAAAACACTGAATCTATGATGAGCAGCAATTCATCTCTTTGGAACCTTCTTTTTTGTAATCGAGATACAGTATTCTGACCGAAAAAATATTCATTCTCTGAAATTTCAAGGTTTCAAGTCAATATTTTATCTTTTAAAAGACTTTTGTGATTTGGTTTGTAAACTTTTTCTGCCAATGGATTACGGTATTCACTTCTTTTTCCAACCGACTTCCGAGTAAAACAATTGCAAAAGTATCTGGCTCAAGCGATTAATTTTTCGAAAAAGTTTTATATTTCGTGAAGTCCGGAAAACAAAATTAAATTCTGATATATACAATCTTTCCAACCAAAGGAATCTGAACCCACATTTCCCCAAAAATCTCAATTTTCCCCCTTAAAAATCAGTTTTTCCTCATTTCCAATTCAACACCAAAACATACAAGAAATCGGTAAAGAAGCAGAAATTGGAACTTCAATGATCGCATGACTCTTTCTATTTTTGTATGGTGTATTTGAATACGAAACCAATGATCCAATGATTTGCGAATACTATTTTTGAGTAACTTTCTAAACAGTCCACGTCAGTTTAATTGAGACAGTAAATAAATAATTATGTGAGATATCGAACTGTCTGCGTCTCTTTCCTCTTTTATCTTTCAATTTTCCCTTTTTATTCACACATCTCTTCCGTTTCTCTCTCTCTCTCTCTTTTTCTTCTGCAAATAAACAAGTTCTTCTGATTATCTAATTGGCTTCTAAATCAATGACGACATCTGAGAGAGAGAGAGAGAGAGAGAGAGAGAGAGAGAGAGATTGAGGAAGAAGAAGAAGAAAACTCACGTTTTGGATCACTCAAATCACTCCACAATTGACTCCAATCCTTTTTGAGCCGTCGTCGAAATCGTCGAAATCTTCCGCCGACTTCTTCGAATTCATCCTCGTCATTCATCGTTTTCTTTGTTGATTCCCTTCTTTTCGACTTCTTTTTTTCTTTTTTCGGTCTACAACAAGTTACGCTAATCAAATCACCGACTGACGGAGGGGAAGTAGAGGATGGAATGAGTGGAAGAATAGAAGGAAGAAGGAGGTGGAGAAAGGAAGGGTTGGTATATTGAAACGAACGGGATAATTGAAACACGGAAAAAGAGAGAGAGACATTAGAAGAAGTATTTCGAAATAAAGATCGGAAGTATACGGTGGACACAGTGATCCAGATGTATTAAGGAAGAGATGAAACATTAAATTCGGAACTTTGGAGCGTGGGGATTAGAAATAAAGTTCGGTTAAAACTGCAGGTGAGCTACAGTAACCAAAAATTCATCAAAAAAAGAAAATACAGAAGTCCAGAAAAAAAGCAGTAGAAAAAGAACATTATCGACATTTCATCCGAGAAACTTTTGCTGTTGCTGTGAATATCTTGAACTAACATTCAAAATAATCGAAACTTTTTAGAAAGTTTTCCTTTTCAAGCCTAAGTCGCAAAATTCTTTCGATTATTTGATAATTTTAAAAATTCGAAAAATCTGCTTCAGCTAAAAAACGTTCCATATCAAATTAAAATTGAACTTTCTCATCGAAAAACTGAGGTTTTTTTTAAAGAACATACAATCATTTCCACTATCGAAAACTGCAAGCTTTGATAGACTATCAATCATTGCATATTTGATCAACGTTAATTGGGTAATTTGTGTTTTAATGGGGGCAGAAATGGATTGTAAAAATGAAAGAAGACCTATCACATTTACAAATGAAGATACTAATGTTGCTCATAGCACAAAAAGCAGTTCAAAAAGTAAACTGGTTTAGTCGAAGATTGGAAATTGAAAAATCTTGTTTTGTAGAAAATATATAACTTTCCAAAGAAAAAATTTGAAAAAAGGAAATGTAAATTTGTAAATTTCATGTAAATTTCAAAAGAAAAAATTAAAAAAAAGGAAAACTGAGGAAAACCGAAAATAAGAGACGGCATAAAAAGCGACATAAACAAGAGAGAATGTGTTAATTTGACAACAGTCATCAATACCGCAGTGATTGATTGATTTGCCCTCCCATGTCGTTTCAACTAAACCCCTCCTCCTTCCCTTTTTCCTCCTCCCCATCCCCTTCCTTCAGTCTAAAAACAATCAGTTCCAGTTGAAACGATTCCAAAAACTTATGATAAAAAGAGAATGATAGTGTTGCCAATAAAATAAAATGAGAAGTGAATTCAAAAGAGATGAGAAAAAAGAGATTCAGATTGCAAAACGGATTCTGATTGGATTGGATGCCTCCTCCAAAGGGGGCGATGCAATTGATGCGCAGAGAGGAATAGAGACCCCAGGGGGGGCACTGATCGAATCACAAAAAGTATCGGAACTTTTCGGGGGAGGAGTGATAGAGAAATGGAATCAAGAGAAGGAGGTGATAGGGGAATGAATTATGGCAGAATATACGAAAGAGACTAATTTGCACGAAAAGAATATATTGAAAGAGAAGAAAAATCTGTCGTCGGAAACGAAGAGAAGACAATCTTCTTCTTGGGGGCGACAAAATGATGTTACGAAAGAAACGTTTTCGATCTATTCGTCATCAGGTTGGTTTAGTGTAGTTGGACTTTTGCGGGTTGATGGAGAGAGAGACAAGAAAAGAGAGAGAGAGAGAGAGAGAGAAAGAGAGAGAGAGAGAGGAAGGGTAGAGATCAGTTTGTTTGGTATCAGTGGAGTGGAAGTGGATGGTGTCGTTGTCATTGCTAGAGCAGATTTTTTTTAAATTGAAAATTTTGGTGCCGAAGTGGAGAAAACTGGTACTGAAAATCTTGTAGATTTTCTTGTAGATTTTTTAAAAAATCTTGTAGATTTTTCCGTCATACCTAGAATTAAAACTCTCTACTTTACAACTTTTTCCTATATTCTAAGAGCCACGTGGCATGTTGAAGAAGATGAGACTAGATTTTCATTGTCTCTAGTGAAAACTATTGGTCAACATACATCTCTTTAATGGGTTTCTTAGCTCTTTAAAATTATTTGAGAGAAAAGTAACCAACTACAAAAATATATTCCTAGCTATGAAGAAACCGTCAAGTACAGCCCATTTATCCACGGACTCCTCTAAAATTGACCATTTTCATCCGGATAAAATAGTGGTTTTGATAGTAGCAACTTTATCTTTCATAAATTTATCGAACGTTTTCAGCTGTTTTTTTTTTCTAAAAATTGTCGTTGGACGAACAGTGAACAATCCAAAGAGAATGGAACGAAAGAATCAAGGATTAATTTAAAAAATTAGTGTAGATATACGATAAACAAGAAGGGCGAGGCATTTTTCTGACTTCAATTTTTCTGTAAAAACAAGACAAAAACGTTCCGGGCAACTCTGTATCAGAATTTCGAAGAAGCGATTGCTTTCTGTAATATGATGTTGTTCGTTCTTCAACACGAGTGCAAAATAGACCTATAAGTTTGAAGATTTTGTAATAAGTTTTTTTGGAAATACTTTAAACACAGGCGCTCCTAGAAATAAAAACTAGGATTCTTGGAGTTAGAACTTTAAAAATATATTGATTTGTAATTCTGAGACTAGAGAAACTAGAGTTTATTCACAGAATAAAAATTGAGTTCAAAATGAAAATGATCGAATAAACATTCTTCGGTCTTCTTCTTTTTCTTCTTCGTCCAGTTGTCATACGTATAAAAGTACGCGTAGAATCGCAATTGGAGGATACAAACAAGAGAAATTCAAGGAGAAATTAATCAGTTTGACGTGGAACAGTGTGTCTTGATCAGAGAAGAATATGTAGTCTGTTGGATGGTGGAAACGGTCAAAACACGAGGGATCAACTGGGAAAGATCAATTATCGCTTCTTTCCTGTCTTCTGTCATTGATATTCTGAAGGGATTTCCGATACTTGATTCATTGCTCATTTCATTTCTTCTGAGAGAAGAAGATCCGAAACAGCTCATGCGTAGATCAGTCGACATTTCCTCCGCACGAATTCCCTTCCGCTTCAATATACCTTCAGAAGCAACATTCTTCGTCTTCTCTCTCATCGTCTCAACCACCAGACATATGTCAATTAAAGTGCGTTTAAAGACCGAAATATCAAAATCTTTCCCCTTTTTTTCAGATTCTTTTCGAACAAATCGAACAATCGACGCATCATATTTTAACCGATTGTGATCTGCAATCAGTGACAATTCGGAAAGAAGAACACGGATTGAAAGAGGAGAAAAAGAAGGTTTTGTATCGAGATGAAGGAGTTGGAACTGATGTTGAGACGGAACACAAGTGTGTTGGGCCGAGTATTTTGAAAGTGAATGTGGCCACCAAATATGAGTTTCAGAAGTTGAATGCAACCCAGGTGAGTGTGGTCTCCTATTGTGTTTAATGAGAATGCCAGATTAGGATGAGAGCTAGTTAAAAAGCTAGGGGATCAAACTGAAACAATTTTTTCCCTTCATCTGAAAAGACCATTATGTTCGAACACTTTAAAAATTATTTTTGATTTATAAGTTTTTAGCATAGGTGTCCCCCCTTTCGCCTACTAGAATCATGAGACAAAAAAGAAACATATTTACATAAAAAACAATGCGTGAATTTGCACAGCAAACAATACAACAACACTACCAAGCGCCTTGTTGAGGTCTCAGAGAGACATTAAACAATGAGTTGAAGCAATCTTGATTCCCAGCTAACTTACGTATTCGTCAATTTTGCAGAACTAACTCATCATCTAGTGTTAAATATTATTATTTTACTAACTCGCATTCTCAATTAAAACATTTCCAGATCCATCGAGCAATAAACGATCCGAAACTCGGCGAATTCTTGATTCGAGTGTATCCTTTGCTGAAAGAAGAACTAGACAACTCGGATTTATTCAATAAACTTTGAGATTTACCACTTTTTATTATCCACCAAAAAAAAAACAATTGAAGACAGAAGTTTTAAAAGCTATGGAAGAGAAAGGAGAGAGGGGAAGAGGAATTATACAATTTGTAGGGGGAACTTTTGAGAAGTTAGGGAACAAGAAGAGAGAGAGTAATACTTTTGATAACCTTATTATATTATGAAGTGTGTTTTGAGGAGATTATATAGAGATATTCATGGATTGGAGGAGTTTTTTAAGCGGGGAGGATGAGAAATTCACAGGGGGAAAGAGGTTTGAATGAGGAAGAAGCGAAGAAAACAGGGAGACAGAAATCAGATAAACAGGGAGGAGTTTTTGGCAATTCAACGGAAAACACAGGACAATGAGGAACCAAAGAAGAGAGAGAGTAGAGAGAGGGAAAAGAATGAAAAGCCATGACGTGGCAAGATTATAAGGGAACAGGGAGAGAGAGAGAGAGAAAGACTAATCGACTATGGAGATAATACATTTATATTCTGATCTTCAGTCGCGACGAGTTCTATGGCAGTTCTCAGCGACCGAAGTAAATTGAGCACATTAGTGAACGGCTCATGAGGATCAAGGTTCTGGTGTCGTGGAATCGGATTTCCGAGGTAGGCAGTCAGTTTTTGGATGTTGGTCTGAACATTTGGATTGTAATATATCAGATCTGTCATCCAACTAACCTTCAAAACGTTATAATTCTCCCACGTGGCTCTCGATACAATCTTCGCATTGTCCACGAATTCACTCAATGGAAGATTGGATCCACTGTGTTCCATTTCCCTTTCGGCCCTAACTGTTCGGTCATCCAAAACGACCAACTGCTCTCCCATTGAATTGAAATCCTCGTTTTCAATCTTCTCAAGAACGTCAATAATGGCGAAAAGTTCATCCAAATCCAGACTGATCTCATCTTTCAGAATAGTGACAAGAATCGATTGAACAGTCTGTCCAGATGGTGTTTTTGTCTCCAGAATTGACATTATATCAGCCACAGAGAATCCACTGATAGAAAGACATTGTCGATCATCAAAGAATCCGATGTTGAGAATGGCTAGAACCAATTGCATCACATTCCTAAATGCCCTGCTCTCTCCTAAAACCTTCACTGCCACTTCATACTTTATCATCTTCTCTTTCAATAATTCCATTTGTTCTGGAAGCATATGCATATGTTTCATTGTCTCCAGCTTCTCCTCAATATGATCTATTTTCGTCAGACCCAAAAGGAATTCCTCATTTGGTTCTGATAGATTCTCCATTTTCCGAAGAAGTTGAGCATCACTGTTTGTCGGAGATATTTGAAGAAGAAGATTCACCAAATTCAAATCAAGAACCTTGATATCCATTCGATGAATAGCAAACATCACTTCAAACAGCTGAACACTGACTTTCGACCGTACTTCTTCTACAGTAACCCGCATATCATCACTCAATAAAAACGTGGAATACGCCTCAGACGCATCAATTTTCCTTGCAATATTCTCAGTATACAACTCCATATTATTACGACAATCCGTAAAGATAGTCCCTTTCATCTGAAGATCATTCAACACTGGCCAATCCATTGTCGTATTCAGATACTTTGGCTGTGCATTCTCTCCCGGTTTAATCGGTTGAATCTGATTAACAGAAGAAGTGACACTGGGACATGGAGAAGTCGTCGACGGAGTGATTATATTCTTGATCTCTTCAATTGGCACTGCTGGAACTTCTTTCTCCTCTTGCTGAAACAATCGTTTCTCTTATCAAATGATCTCTGAAATGGTTTACCTTGATCAGAAAGTTGTTGACATGTTTATTGGCGGCAAGAATCGAATTATTGTTGTTGTTCGCCAAAACTGATGGGAAAATTGATTGGAGAGGGTTGAATCTGGAAACGAGAGCTTGAAATAAAGGATTTTTATCTGGTGATACCTAAGATTCCTCAAATGGTGAAATGAGACTTGCTGTTGTTGTTGTTGCTGTTGAAGAGTTGCCAAGAGGTCATTTGATACAGTATTCCTCCGAGCTGGGAGTGCCGTTGGCTGACTGCCACGTCGCCCGGGAAGCTGAACGGGACTTGTTGGAGACTTTGGAGACGTCCTTCCCTGCATCGGTCGTCCTCTTCCCCTGACTGTAATTATATATTTCTCTCTCTTTCTCTTCTCAAAAAAACTCATACCATTCGGAAAGCACAACTTCATAAACTCTTCGACTTGCCCCGCATATTTATCCATGTAGCTAATGGGGTCTCCAGCTAATCCATGCAACGAAACCATATGACTCTTCACATTGTTTTTCGAATATGTGGATGTGAAATCGCACGCGGGACACTGGAACATCGGCTTCGCCACGTGGCACTGTCGAATGTGACACGGAAGTTTCGACGAGTGAACGTCTTTTTGACATATTACACAATATTGAAATGTACATGGATAGGACTGAAAAAAAGAGAATTGTAGAAGAAGAAGAGAGAGAAATGAATGAACTGACCCTCTTCCTATCACTATTTGTCGATGCCTGATTATTCGGGATCTGTTGATTCTGTTGATTCTGTTGTTGTTGTGCTTGTTGTGCTTGTGCTTGTGCTTGTTGTTGTTGCTGTTGTTGTTGTAATATTTGTTGCTGTTTCTGATGATTATGAAATTGTACCATGGCTTGTTGTGCTTGAAATAATTGACTGAATTGAAGAAGGGCAAGATCGGGATTGAATAGTGGAGACGTGTTTAAAGGTGGTGAATCCTGCAAACTAATTATTTCAAGGACAGCTTAATTAAGAAAAAAAAAGAAAAAATGATCAAACAGATGAAAAATAAAACAAGTTCTTAGAACTAAGGGGTACCTAAAGTGAACTCTAGACCCGAACTCTAATGGATCTCTATTATTCTATGATCAAGCACTCCCCCCTCTAATAAATTTTAAAAACCTAATCCTTTGGATTAGTGGATAACCCCCCTCCCTCTTCTCAACCTAAAAGCTCTTTTCTCAACTGGAGATTACTTTTTGATCCCTCCCCCCACCCTCGCTCTTACCTGTTTTACAAGTGCATTACCAGGAGGACCGGCAGCTGCAACTGCACCGTTCATCAGACTCGTCAGCATTTCCATTGAAGCATCTGATGCGGATGTATTCGTTGGCGATGTTGACGATGAGCACTCTTCTGTTGTTCGTGGAGCAGTGGCTGCCGATGGTTGAGTATTGGGAGGCAGAAGGCTTGGCGCCGTGGGCGCCGATGATGCCAGCATCATGGCGTCGTGTCTAAATTGAATTGGTAAATAAGAAAGAGTGAGTTCTGACGTGAATGAACGAAATACAATAATTGGAGTGTATCAAAAGAAGTAAAAGAAGAAGGAAAGTGAGTCAGGAGGTGACCGTTAGGATCAGGAGAGCTGTTTTCGTGTGTGACGCCGTCGCCGACAAACGGCCATTTTGAGAGTCGACACACATGGAAATGAGAAGTTTTGGTAGGCCTACGAAACTCTTTCGGAAAGAAGGGAAAAAAGTCATTCTGTTAAGCCACGGGACCATAAGAAACCGCAACTTTGTCTTGTTTCAAGTTACTTCCCCTCTTCAGCCGCCGTTTCTCCACCCATTTTCATTTTCCATCTTTGCTTTTTTCTCCTAAAGGAAGGGCACATGATCACGGAAGGAGTCACTCAACTATAATCCAACTTTCATTCCGAACTCTTCTGGTAATCCCCCCCTCTCACCCCTTAAATGGGAAATGTGTAGCCTGATGAGTTGGCATCGGATATGTAGAGGGGCGAACCTCGTGTGAGATGCTCAACAACTTAAAGGGCTTCAAATTAGGCGAACAATTCGGAAATTTTGAAGAACCAAACAAGTATGAGCAAATAAAAAATAATCCCCCCGCTTCTTCTCTTGTCGTCCACTAAAAATTTTGGAAGGCTTTAAGGATTAGGAGTATTTTTCGGAAATTTCAAACGAGCATGCTTAAACGTTTTAATCCTCGAGACATCGAACGGACGCTTTGTCATGGTGACAAGGCATGATGACGTGGAGTCTACCATTCTACACATCAAGACAGTCCCTTCAGACTTTTCCAAAAACTCTTCTCTCCCAGTTTTTCTACGATAGTAAGCTGGTGCTCGTAACCCAGGGGTTGAGGGATTAAGCGTGTCTGTGTGGTGCCCTGTCTCTTTTCTATGGGACCCTGCGCCGCTTCCAATATCTCATTTGTCATATTCATGTGGCATGCCTAGGCAATATGCGTATACTGCGAAACATGGGCTTACCGCCGGATTACTACCATCTTGGGGTGTCATCGGGGGAAACCGAGAGAGGGAGTGGTGGGAAAAGGCCTTATGCCGCGCCTCTCTCTCTCTCTCAAAAACAATGACCATAAAGACAGACGGATGGACGAAGGCTCTAATGCGCAAAAATGTTTTTGGGCGGTAATGAGATGTGGTAAGGATAAGGAATATTCATTTCGAGAAGGGAGAATATGAAGGTTCTATGACGATCCATTGGAATACGGTAGATACAAAAATAGTCAAGTTTCCCTATCAAAAACAAAACACATGTTATCATCTTCCCAAAACCAAGACTGACTTTCGAGATAATACCCTTCGATTCAGATCATATCACTTCGAAAACAGATCATCCCTCCTTCTCCCCAAATTCCTTTTGGGTCAACTCAATCCGTTTCTGAATCTAGATCATTTACGTATGTCGACTGATCCTGTAGATTACTGGATTCACCCTCTTCCCGATAGAAGACTAAGCGGAAGGGAGATGATCTTGTCCAGCTCATTTCTTGTTGATTGGGATCGGATGACCCGAGGATTTGACTGGGGATTTGGGCACTCGGGGAAAGAGGATACGGTATTTTACATTTGTCTACGGACCTGAATAAGCTACAGTATCCGGGCGTTTGGGTACGTGCTCAGAGGTTCTTGGGTACGTGGGCGTTTGGGTACGTGCTCAGAGGTTCGTCCTTGATCAAGAGCATACTACTGTATCATCATTACCAATCACCAAACGGTAAGAGACTACAATTTAGGTTTCTCTCTTTCAGCTGTTCTTCGCTCCTCCCCCTCCTCTCTCTCTCTCTCTCTCTCTCTCTCGCTCTCTCTCCGAAGAGAGAGACCATATGACTCTCGAAAGAAAATGGAGACCGAAGAGACGAAAAAAGTTGATAACGACGCAGCAAAAATGAGGAAAATTGGTGATTAAAACAACTTGAATTTGAACCTTTTCTGTGTGTGTCAAACAAATAATTTTTCTGGTGTTGGCGTATGAAATAGAATCGTTATCGATGATATGCCCCGTAGAAAACTTTCTTTTCGGGGTGTGTTGGTCATTGGGAATTGACACAGAGAGTCGAAGAAGAAAGTGTGTGACCTGATGTCATTTCGAGCAACTTGTGCACAAACATTTTCGAATAAAATTTAAGTAGAACGGAGGTAAAAAATGATCAAAAACTGGCGGTGTGTCTTCTCATGAGGAGCATGGCGCCAATCGAAGAAAAGATGGCCACGCCCCCTTTCTTAGAGGGTGTCAAACACGAAGGACAACGGGATTTTAGAGAGGAAAAAACGAGAGAATATGTTCGAGGATACTATCGGAGAAAGGGGCGGAGCCTAATGTTCTCGAAGAATCAGTTGGAATAACTCTATAGAGAGGGGTTAAATCGAGGCAAGAGAAATTCAAAGTGACCTTCTAATAGAGGTTCTTTCGAAATAATCTACTCCTCCCTATTTGGAATCTTTGGTCTACAAACACTTTATCGCAACGCACTTTTATTGGTTCCGGTATCAGTATTAACTATGAAATGTTCAGAATACCATAACTTCTGAAACTTGAAAATCTAGAATAAGCATCAAGGCTACAAAGAAAAGAAACTTAGTGGGTCATGTGCCCCATTATGATGACAGCCCCGGTCTCTCTTATCTGAACACAAAAAACCGTTCATCAAGAACTAGAAAATGTCTCTCCATCTCTTTTTTCACTCTCTACGAAACAAAAAATTGCTGGAATGAAGCCAACAATTGCGTCGATTAAAAACTTGGAGCCTCGTGTCCATTTCTATCATATCAATAACATTTTTGACACGAATAAGTACAGAATATTCGAGGAGGAGCCCCAGGTGAAGAAGGAGGGAGAGAAAGTTGTGCAACAGATGTGGACTGTAAACAACTTATCGCAGAGAACTTAACAGTTGATCGGTTATGTTATCATCAGGCAGGAAGGTTTCGTTTTCCGAAGGCGGCAGAATGTGACATTAGGGAGAAAATGAAAGTTTTGAAATTGTTGTTTGGGAAAATAATAGTATTTACGTTCGAGGTCACCTTGGGAATTCGAAGGGAAAGGCTCCGAAGCCTACTGTAGAATAAGTACTGGGCAGTGTAGTGTTTCAAGACTGCACCCGACCGTCTCAGCCTAGCCTATAGCCTAGCCTATAGACAGTGTATATAATGGGACCCAAAAAGCATGAGTATGTATATTTCTTAAAGTCTTCTTCAACCTCAGAACGATCCGAGCTGTCTGAGACTATCTACTGCAGATTTTTTTAGACTTCTGGAGGTCTGAGTTAAAGAAAGTGATTCCTTTTTTGAAATCCCTCTAGGAACTGAAGGTTATGGTTTATTTACAGCACATAAAACACTTCTGATAAAGTATGAGACGTATTGAAAAACAATGAAGCTTCCAAAAAGTTCTATACATATGGCTCATCCTTCAAATGAAGGGACAAAGTGAAATAATTATCACGGCGATAACTTTGTATGGTCTCTTCATTTCGGTCCGCTCTTTGCTTTACGGCAAACACGTTTTAAGCAACGTACCGTTTTTTTCTGCTAAAAATTCGAACCTAAAGGTGACCTCGACACGTTTTTTCAAATTGCAGAGCGGACCAAAAACAGACGAACCGGGAAAAAATGCGCTCTCCAAATGAAAATCTCATTGTAGAAACAAACTCGTTATCAAAAATCAATAAGTTGGAACAAAATTGACCTATTCTCACTAGATAAACTATAAGGTCCCTACCAGAGATTCCACCAAACCTTCCTACCAAAATCCCAAAACTCAAGCCGAAAAAACAGTCTCACCTATCGTGTAAACAAGGGGGGAAGCGTGCTTGATGATGCCTTGTCGACAAAATTTTAATCGGTTTTAGAGAAAAGATCTGACCGAGATGAGCCGATTGGAATCCGAAAACAGATACAGATAATGCCACGTTGCCAAGATAATAGGGGGGATTTTGACAACATTTAGCCTCCTGTCCTGGAGGGAGACACGTAACACAAAAGAGCACTGAATGAAAAGTTTCAGAGTCTTTTTCCAGACCCTCCTCTCCTGTTTTTTCTTCTTTTGTTTGTTCAGATTTCTAGGTAGAAAGAGTCAATATTACTCTTTCTCTCTCGTCGCCTCTGTTCACTCAAAACGAGAAGAAAAAGAGCAAGTTGGTACTGTTTTTAGAGGCCAAAGTGTCTCTTTTTTTGTGTGTTTTTAGTTAGGCTCCCCCCATTTTCCCCCACTAAAATTAGAGCTGTTTTTGGGTAAATATAGGAGTGATAGAGAATGAAAGAGAGAGAGAGAGGGAGAGAGAGAGAGAGAGAGAGAGAGAGAGAGAGAGAGAGAGAGATCCACTGTTTTTTCGAGACTTGTGTGTGTCCAGGGGAAAGCAGGAGGAGGCACAAAATAGAACGTTGTTTTTGAAATTTCTATTTTTTGTTCTCACTAAAATTGTTTCATTGTCTGAAATGGATGAAGTAAAAATAGATTATGAAGCTAAAAAAGTGGAGAGTTGAGTTCTCTTTCTCTTTTCAAAAACCCATGAGACCCCTAATCAGAAGGTCAGATACCAGAAAAAGATGTTGTTTTTAGAGGCAGAAACTAGAGTTTATCCAATTATTCAAAGTGTCAAACTATACATTTTCCAGATTCTTCATGCCCTTATGTTTTTTGAACAATTGGTTTCTGACCTCAACAAATTTCCTTTCGAATTCTCACAGAAAGTAGTAATTCCGGAGATCAATGTCGGCTGAGCTTCATCTTACACGTGCTATTCAGAGTCACCATCAGGACTTATACAATCGGCTAACCGGGCACATCTCTCTCTCTCTCTCTCTCTCTCTCTCTCTCTCTCTCTCTTTTTATCATAAGCCACGTAGAGACACAATACTAATCATTGGGAGGATGAAAAACGGAATTAATAAGTGAGGCATGTGTAGAGAGAAATGAAATAGAACATCAGCATATAATTATAATATACAGTATCTCTCTTTTTGCCTACGCGTGTTCTTAATGATGTCTCTTCTATCCACAAAGTATGTTAATAACGGATCTTCAAGGCTATTCCAGGGTTACTGTATCTAGTCGACAAAGTGTACAGATTCGAAAAAAAAGGAACGGTGGGGGAGAAAATGCGATTCGAGAAATGAAATGGGCATTGAAATTGAAGGGGGGAGAAATGTACAATGTACTAGTATAAGGAGGCAAGTCTCTATTCAATTCCTTCCAAATAGCTCCCTCTCTCGGGTCTGTATATAGAAAACTTACATTGTGAACGGTTGCTGCTTCAGTTTGAAATGCAATTTGGCGAGAAGAGAGTCGTCGACGCTTCTCGATCTGAAAATCAAGAAAAAAATTGTTATTCGGAAAGAGGAAAATATTCGGTGATAGGTGGTACAACTTGACAAATAGAAGGGAGAATACAATATTTTGGAGTCGATCCATTAGCACGTCAATATAAGTGATTACGAAGGAGAAGAAGAGGGTCTTTTGTCAAAATAACAGTGGGGATTGTAGTGATATGGGTTGGACGGAAAACAAATGGAGGTGTCAGGAGGGGATCAGGTGCAGAAGCAGCAGCAGAAGTCAGATCATTGGGGACGAAAGCTTAGGCTAAATATAGAATACTGTATCCTATTTTTTTATTGGACAAATGATTTCTGAATCAGATTCTTAGAATTCGTCAGAACCTTTTCAGACAACTTTTACATAATCCTAATTGGAAGATCAGAATGATGTGGGTGGGAAGGCAGTGTGATTAGGAAACAGAACCAAACTCAGAATCCAGACACGGGCAGCAACTACAAAACTGGTCACGCCTTTACTCTTTTATTTTGTCATTCTTCTAGAAATCGTCACGAAGAGAAAGAAAGACTTCTGACTTCGACCAAATCAAACTTGAAAATGAATAGAAACTGATCTCTTGAACATTATGGATTGTCAATGATTCTTTGGACTTCCCTCTCTTTCCCATTTAATCGAAAGAAGTGTAAGGGAGGAGGTCTGACGAAGAAGCTTCGGAGGGAGCATCATCAATTTTTGAAGAGGGACCTAAACCCTGAGACCCCCAACCTGTTGAGGGTAGGTGCCCCTCCACAGACTGCGCAAATGTTGCGTTGGTGTGAACAAGTGTTGTTTTACACCATTCTCTCTCTCTCTCTCTCTCTCTCTCTCTCTCTCTCTCTCTCTCTCTCTTTCTCACCCAACTCCTAATTCATTTTGGTGTAACCTGGGCACCGGGCGCCTGAGACCACCTGACGTCCGGTGCTCCTTGTCTTCAGGAGTCGTCCACCCATTTTACTCAGACTTCCTTCCCGAAAAACAATAATTGTTTTCTCGAATTTAAAACGAAGACGCTCCGCGCATTTTGTAGAAAAAGAGGGAGACAAGTATCGTATTACTGAGAAATATTAATCATGTTTTTGCCTCTCTCTCAACAAAAAAAGTCGCCGTTCACATCTTGAGAATAAGTTATTTTGGAAGGAACGAAAAAAGAGAGACGTTTTCAATTTGACTTTTGAATTAGTTATTCTTGCGGTATGAGCAGCAATTCGAAAAACAACCTGAACCACTTACAGTAGGAAGATTTCAAAAGAGAGGAGTCCGTCCGCTCTATGCGCGTAATAATAAGGGGAGAATGAGAAGAGAGCCAATCGGGTACCAGGCGCCGCCCACTCGATGAGTTGGAAGCGCGGAGGATGGAAAAGAGGAGAACAATAGGGGGAGCATATTTACATATTTGATACTGATTATCATTAACACAAAAGCTACTGATTATACATCATTATCCACTGAATTTTTTGATTCAAAAGTTGGGAGTGATAGAAGAATACTGTAGAATAAGGGTCTCTCTGACAGTGAAGTGGAGGAGTTTATATTGGTGCGAGATTCGAACGAGTTATGACCCATAAACTACCTACTACACTCCGAGTAGAGGCAAATCGAGAGGTCATTAAAATGGTTTGATGATTGAAAAGAAGAGGAGAATGACTTTGAAAGAATTCAAGAGAGAAAAAATCGAAAGAGAAGAGATAAAGCTTGAAATTGAAAGGATTCTTTCAGGTTTATGGTGGTGAAGAAGACCCCAAAGAGAAACTTAATTCGAAAAACGAAAAGAGCAGCGATTCTCGAATTTCGAGGATTTCACTAATTTTCGACGGCGGATCTACGGATTAATCGTATAGTTTTTTTTCTTTATGATATTTAAAGAGATAAACCCAATGACTAAGTCGTTCTTATAGAGATCATAGAGTGTTACGTAGTGAAAGGGGGAATGTCGAAAAGACGGGTTACCTTTAATAGAGAGTCATACCACGTGGGAAATCAAAATTCAAATGTATTTGCATAGAGTAAAAGTTTCTGCATTTCATAAAAACTGCTTTTAAAACTTTTTTACGATCAGTATTTATTCTGAGCAACAGGCATTTTCTTCAAGCTTCTGAGTATTTTAAGACATTCTGTAAGTTCTTTTTTCAAATACTTTTTCCGCAAAATTTTTCTAGAATATTTTATATCAAAGATGAGAAAAAGCTCGCTAAATGTTCCCTGTAAACCTCAATTTCAATCATTCAAAAAAGGCTTTTCCTCCGAAAGGACACCTGCAAAAGCCTAATCCAAAAGGTTTTTGAGATCTTGTGAAAAGGTTCAAAGGTAATTCCTAAAACATGCTGAACTTCTTTTTTTGGCGGATCAGATGTAAGGATTGGAAAGAAAAAGCTCGGGGTAAGAAGATGGATCAGCTGCAAATACAAATATCGTATTATCTTCATTTTGTTTATTGAAAGAATGAAAAAGTTTCCTTTGTTTCGAACCTATTCAGCAGTATTTTCTAGAAATTTAAGACAGAATGAGTGAAAACAAATGGATGATCTCTCGTGGAGAGAAAAGAAAGAAGTCGATAAACAAAACAAGTTCAGTTTTGGATTTTGAGGGGCGGAAACGGAGAGATTTTCAGTCACCGAATGAGCTTAAACTGCTGCGGATGGATTTGAGTGAGTAGGTAGACGGAAATTTAATGAAATGTAGAGATTGTGACGTAGAAAAGACGGGATCATACGGGGAAGAAATGGTTACTGTCTAGAGGCATGGATTGGGGGGGGGGGGTCTAGGGGTCTTAAAAAACTTTTTTTTTAAGTCATGAGTAAGTCAAGTTATCATGAGCTAAATATGAAACGGACATAGGAACTTAAAATTCAAAAATTAATACAGTATCCTAAACAAGTGCTAGCAAAAAAATGCGGAAGGAATACAAAAAGGAATCATCTTGGGAATGGTTTGAATAAAAAAATGCTTATATAAAGTTTCGGTCGCCAAAAGAAAACAAAAAAGTGAAAACGACGGAACCGTTACAGTATTCCATGGAAAAGTCGGCAGAGCCTAAAGGCGGTCGCCCTGCAAAAAGCTGAGAAAGTTCTTGGGGGGAAATGGGAAAACGATCGAAAGGGAGGGAGCGAAAGCCTGTCTCTTCTGAACGGGCAAAAGGTCCGGGCAAAGGAGGCTCCGCCCCCTTTTGGAATCGTCACTTTCACCCCTGCCACCTTTCCTACTGGCTGGGGTGTGTGCACCAAAAACAACTTGTTGAGGAGAGGAAGGCGAAAGGGGGGATAGGGGGGGAGAAGATGTACAAAAGAAACATCAACGAACATAGGAGAAGAGGCTAGAAAAACAAGATTTTTTCTGTATTCGACTGGCGAAGATGCTTGTACCAGGAAAAAAACGAACGCGAAGGAAGTGGGAGGCAGATGGGGAGGGAGGGCAGATGAAGGAGAAAGTTTCTGTTACTTTATAGTAATTGGGTTGATGTGGCAGAAGATCTAGAAGAAGAAGTGGAAGAAGAAGAAGATCTGAATAAGGGAGAAAGATCCCAACTATGGTCAGTCTCTTTCTCTCTCTATTTCTCGATATGTCAAATAAAGAGAATAAGAAGGTTGAGCACAGGAGCAGCTCCTTTTCCCTCTTTTCGCACATTTTAGGAAGGTAGGGGGGCAGATCACTCACCTTTTCTTTGTGTCTATGTCATTGTGTATACAGGCGCAGGCGGCGGCCGAGCCCTCGTCTCTTCCACGCTGATTGCGAATAGGTTCAGAACGGATAGTGGTCAGTTGGTGTCAGGAAGAAGAACGAGGAGATCCTGAATAAAATGAGAAGATCAAGGAAGGGAAAAATGAATTGAGAGTAATGAAGAAAGGAAGATTCGAAGAGGTGCATGTGGAGTTCGAGGGTTCTGATTACTGTAACTGATTTTGAGCTGACCTTGGTTACCTATATAATTGGGAATCAAAGAAAACATAGATCACCTTTTTCAACCTAAGGATATTATTTACCAGAAACATCGTAACTCGAAATCGAGGTAAAAAATTCCAATTTCAATCCATATTTTACAAAAAACTATAAAAAACCAATATATTTTCCTAGTTTTTCCATATAAGCTAAAAACAGAGGAAAAAGCAGCTAGATCGCTTGAAAAATGAAACGTCTTTAACTGTCTCAATTCCCCTTCGAATGACGATTCGAAGATCTTCGAAAGGATAAGCTAATCTCGAATAGTTGTAAACCTCCATACGGATCATCCATGGATGTTCTCCAAATCTGCTCCGTTTTTTGCCGATATTTTCACACACATTGAGAGTCAGATAGAGGGAGAGAGAGAGAGGGAGAGAGAAAGAGAAAGGAGGTTTGATGCTAAAGTTGGATCACTTTTTGGAAGAAAAACGAGATCATCGGATCAAATCTTTGTTTTCCCTAAAACCTCCAACCTCTCTCTTTCTCTCCAATTCATCCTTACAAGGTCGAGAGTATCCCGATTCGGGAGAAGCTGCTTCTTCTGTTCCGAGTTAAGCTTGCACACATCTCATTGCGCCTCCTTCTCACTTTCTCTTCTATATATGTTTGCGTATCGTTTTCTTCTTTTCTCGGGTCTCAGAGAGCGCTCGGGGCGCCAAGTCCTTTTTTTGAGAAACAAACAGGGACGTGAGCTCCGAAGATGGAAGAAGAAGAGCTAGTAGCAGAGGAGATCGGAAATAATGCGACAATGAGCGCGAAGGTTGCGGTGTGTGAGAGCTGATCTTCAAGCCTCGCTAAACCCATGGACTCGATGACAGGAGGGGGGACAAAAAATGGTGAATGGGGGGAGAAAGGGGGGAAGAAAAAAACAAAAGGTGCGAAGAACTGAGGTTGCGTCTAGAATTAGGTTTAACAGACTGTTCGTTGGGGGTCGAGAGAGTAGCTTTACTTTTGGTATCGCATATCTCAGTTCCCAGTGGAGATACAGAAAAGTTGTCAACTGATGAAGACTTTAATTTATAATGAATAATATTTTCTTAGTTGACACTTTTTTGATAACTTCACGGACAACCGAGATATAGCCTTTTAAAAAGTAGGCATCTGGGGGTTCAGCTTGGGTTCAGGTACTGTTAGGTATGCAAGCCAACAGAAAAAAGCTAATTTGAAGGGGTTATCTTGAAAACAAAATGGAAGGTAACCACTTAGGATATTTTAATTCCTCTCGCTCTTCAGAAAAAATCCACAAATTTCGTAAATTTTTTTTCAAAAATCAAACCAGATCCATTATTCCAAGTTTCTCTTCCCTCTTTCTATCCGCCTCAAAACTTGATCCATTATCTATTACATCTGGAATGAACCTTTCTTGATACAACAGAGAAACCACTTTCTCTCTCTCTCTCTCTCTCTCTCCCATTGAGCAACAGCAGCTTATTTTTCTGTTTGTATAAGTTTGTTTGTTGTCCGTGTGAATTACACGATTGGAATCAGATGCTGCTCAGTTTCCTCTTTCTTCTTCTCGGATACTTTTTTGACACGTCTACAGTATCTTGAGCATTTGATGACACTTTTCACATGGTCATTCGGAAATGAGACATAAATCTGTATGGGGAGGCGGCGGCCGGGGCGGCATGTGGACACAGAAAGAAAGGTGATCGCTTGAAAAAACTTTGACGGAACGATTAAGTAAACTTTAGAAGTCGAGGGGAGAAACGGCATGGGTTACGGTAGAGAAATTTGAAATTTTGAAAGAAGGGACTTAAAGGTCACTTGATCTCTACCGTACTCTATGATTTCCTCCCAAACACTTATGTTTCTTCATCTTCATAAAGAGGATGTTATCTTCTCACTTACTACTTCTTCAAACGAAACCAATTTCCTTTTTCCGCCACTTAAAAGCGAACATACGATGGATGAGGCAGGCAACATGTTGAGATCTCTCTCTCTCTCTCTCTCTCTCTCTCTCTCTCTCTCTCTCAGTCCATCTCTGAAAATAAGAGAAACCAGACTTTTTTCTTTCTTTTATACAGTAATACATAGTAATGCTTCTTCCTCCCAAATGTTTCTTCGCGTTTTGGCTTCACTTATCCGCATCTCTCTCTCTCTCTCTCTCTCTCTCTCTCTCTCTCTCTCTCTTCTAAAAACAGAAAGGCAACATATTCCGAACGAAGAAGGAGGAAAACGTCTTCCACGCAAAGCGAAAACAACGCATTAAGTGTATTTTCAGTGTGGACATGAAGCGAAAAGAAACACGGTGTAGACGAGATACAGAAGACGGGGGACGGTTTTTAAGAGCGAAAGCATACCAGTTGGTGACAGTTGGAAGAGGAAGGGGATATATGAGAGAGAGAGAGAGAGAGAGAGAGAGAGAGAGAGAGAGAGAGAGAGACAGGAAGAAGAGACACTTATTATCATTTTACTTTCTTTTTGTTTCTTTTTCAGAAGAACGCTGCATGATGATGATGATGGCATCGGCAGCGGAAGAAGATGATTAAAAAGGGATTGAAGAGGGGATATAGTAAAAATCAAAACACGATGAATATGCATTCTAAGAGAAGCTAACGGACGGATAACACGTCAGATGGATACGTTGTGACAAGTTTCAACAAGAAAATGTTTAGAGAATTGAAGTGAGCTCGGAGAATACGGGTTAAAGGTGAGGTTCAAAAGAGTAAACGACAGAAATTATGGAAAGGTTTGAAGAATTTGTGAAAAATAAAATTTTCTTCAAAAATTATGAACAAGAACAGAACCCCTGCACGGAGAGTTACCGTAACGATATTCAACTTTAGCAACATGTATCTCGGTTCCCAATAAAGAAAATGAAAAGTAGTCAACTAATGAAATGTTTTTAATAATCTGAGCAACATTTTGTTAGTTGATCACTTTTTGATATGATCATTGTGAACAGAGTTAAATGCTGAAAAATTTAGGTGACAAGTCTATAACAGGTTTTACGGTATTTTCTACATAAGTATTTGTACTGAAAAGTGGCGGTCTCAATAAAAAAAATTTCTTATTAAATCCAGTACAGATTCCGAGCCAACATGCTCAAAAATTGGATATTTAAATGAGCATTTAATTCAAAAACTAGAGCAAATTTAAGGCCCGCTGTACTTGGATGAAATTCACAGAGTTCATGACAGAGCCTTCTCTTTTGGAATATTACCAAATTTGTTGAATTCAAAATGTTGACGGGCTTATAAAATATTCTTCAAAAATGATTTCAAAGTGTGAAAAATTTTCACTCTGACTACCGAAAAAAAACGAAAGAGAGCGCAAGAGGAGTACGGTAGTCGGAAGTCTTTGTTGGTTGCGCGACGGCAGTTTTTCTCTGTTTCTCACCTAGAAAGAACTTATTCATACAGTTTTTGAAGACGGATTGGAAAGCTCAGAAATAGCGATGATCTGATAACACACAATGCAATGCACACAAAATTGAGACTTGGTGGATCTCATAGAGAACATCTCATTTCCAAAAGCTATCAACTGGTGAAAGGACTATACCATGAGCAACACTTCGTCAGTTTATGCCTCTCTAATATCTTCACCATAAAAATTATATTTACGTCAACTCATGTTGCTGCATGCGATACAGTAGTCTAGTAGGTAATGTTCTCAGTATATCTTCTTTTAGCTGAATGACCTGAACTTTCGTGATAAATCTTGTCATCATTTTCTTATCTCTCAAAACCTTTTTTCTCACTTCTTCTCCTTCTTTTGACACCATTTGACATTGAAACATTACTGTAGGTGGAGGTAAAGACACGGTCAATCGCTTTTCACACCTTTTCGAAACCATAAACTTGTCTCTCTTTCTACTATTTTTTTCTCTTTTCTCCTCAATTCATGAAAACGGTATGATGATGTTCCAATATATATTCTCATTGAAATTAGACTTCGGTCCATCGACTGTGTATGTATATATTTCGACAAGGCAGTCAAGTGTTACAAGCAATAGAGAAGAGATAGACACTAAAAAAGAGAAGGTGTCCATGGAGAAAACGCCGACCTTTACACACATAATGGGTTTATTATGGGGTGGGAAGCTGGAGAAGGAAGGAGGAGGAAGAGGGGGTTCAGATGAGAAAGCCCAGAGGGAGGATACGGTCAGCAGCATGAACTGATACAAGAGGAAAGGGACTCAAACTCTTATGAACTTAAAAATAAAAGGAACGATCTTCGATCACCTTCAAGAAACGGAACCAAACAGGGAAAGTTTCTCGAACTAATTGACCAGTAACTGAAACTTGAAAAGAGAGAGAGAGAGAGAGAGAGAAAAGCGTCCACTAAGTTTCTCGATTATATAAAAAGAAACAAAGTCAAGGACAATTGAAAAAAGAGTGCGGACTACCGAAACATTGCGGTAAAAGAGAGCGAGCAATCGGACTTTCAAGTCGCCGACAAGCTCTTTGTTCTCTTTTCTTCAGGTCACTCCCATTCGACTTTTCTAATTTGATGGTACCGTAGTTTTTCTTCAGCTGTCTAGAGTGACGAAGTTTGGAGAAATTGAAATTTTAGGGGTGACTTTTTTTTTTGAAAAAATACCGTTTCGGAAAAATACTAGGTGGTAGGCGCTTAACCTAAAATTCCTTATACTAGGGGCTCCTGGTTTATTCGAAGATTATCAGAATAGGTCCTAGATTTGATGCAGTATGCTTAAAGACACATACATTTATTTTTTCAAAGAAATCCTACTAGACAGATTTAAGATTACGGTAGAGACGTTGTTAAAAGTGTACCAACTGGGCCTCTCAAAATAGCGGCCATCCCGACCCAAAAAATCATTACAAATTTGAAAAAAAAGAAAAAAAAGTGCGTGGGTCATGAAGTTTCTTGGGAGGTTTAGAATGTCTCTTTGGTTTCTTCATCACCCATCGTCTTCTCTCCCATCTTCTTCGTTAATTCGAACGCCCGTTCTGCCAGTCTCTTAATTCTCCATCATGTCTCGTTCGTTTTCTCTCTGCTTATCATCTCCTTCACACTGTTTCTTTCTCCCCCTCCTCCAGCCACTGCGCGAGAAAAAAAACCTTGAAAAACCGTATCATTAACAGTTTTCCGCCTTTTTCTTTTTTCTCGAAACTTAAGAGACCACCACTCGATTACAGAGTTTTTTCTTCTTCTTTTTCTTTTTTCTTTTCATCGGACACACATACAGTAGAAACTGATAGAAACTTAATCGAACCTATTCTCTTTTTTTCTCAAAAAAGAGAGAAGAAGGTCGTGTGATTGATCACTCTTTTGGCGGTTCGAGAAATGAAAAAAGAAGAAGAAGAACCGTGGTTCTCTTGTGAGAAAAAAAATAGAAGAAACTGTATCAAATTCGGTGATGAAACGGTTCGGAAATCGGAAGGTAATCGGTCGAAAATAGCAAGATGATGAGATATCGTAAATCATTGAAGTTTTCTTAATTCGTTTTGCCAAAAGAAATAAGTACAGTAGCCCGAAAAGTACTGAAACATCGGGAACCACTCAAAATTATATCTTTTTCAGGTGTGTTCAGTGGAATGAGATCATCTTTGAGCGATCGCCACGTCGCCATGAAAATCGAGAAATACATCTAAATCTGGAAATACTTGAGAGTATTAAACATCATGGGAACATCATTATTGTAGTTGACGAATTTTTTGAAAACCCTTTTTAAAGAATTTAAGGCCTTTTTTTAGTTCGTAGCATTGACCAGAATATAAAAAAGCTCGGTTGTTTTTAAAGAGAACCATGTAGATTAAAGCTTGAACTATTCGGTAGCCACTGAAAGAATAAAAAAGTGACAACTAAAAATACTGTATTTAATCTAATGGCCCGTATCTCGGTTCCCAATCAAGATATTGAAAAGTGGTCAACTAATAAAATATTGCTATTACTATAAGGTATATTTCGGTAGTTGATCACTTTTCAATATCTCCATTGTGAACAGAGATAAATGCAGCTAAAGTCGAATGCCTGGGGTGCCAGTCCATTAGAATAAATACGGTATGGTGTTTATAAAAAACTGAACAATTGAAAACTATCATTTATCTGATTCCAGAATTGAGGAGAGCTTTGTTTATAACTTCTACAATAAAGAATTTAACTTTATAGACTTAAAAAGAACAATAAATGATCAGTCAACAAAAAATCTTCGATTCTGCTATGTATATTATCTTATTTTCGTTTATTCGTTTATTCTGTGGCTGTGAGTTCATCAATTATCTAATAAAGTTCACTGTGATGATGTCCATCAAATCGAAAGACTCTTCTTCTTCTTCTTCTTTCCCATCTCATTTTCCCCATTTTCAATTCATCAATCAGTCGATATATCGATGCGCGACGAAAACAGTTGCTCCATTCGAAAGGAGGAGCGGCTCCCTTTTGAGCTCTCATTTTAATGACCAATTGAAGTTTGCCGAGTTTATAAACTGAAAAGAAGGGAGGAGGAAAACACACGTGTTGAGATGAAGAGAGAGAGAAAGAGAGAGAGAGAGAGAGAGAGAGAGAGAGAGAGAGACGGATAATTTATATGCATGGCCACAACTCTTTTTCTTTCGGAGAAAGACCACCCGAGAGACTTCTCTTGTGAGGGAGGGGGTTCTCACAGAGTTTGTGAAAGTGATTATTCGGTGATTACAAGGAAGAGAAGGGCAAGAAATGAAGAAGCTGGTGGACGGGAGGAGAGAAGACAAAAAAGAAACTGGATTATTATATTTCCCTCTTGATCATGCCGCTACTTCTCACTCTTTTTTCTTTCGTTCTTTCGATGAGGTCTCTCTGACTGGAATTTTAAGTTTTACTATGTGACACGCCCTTTGGGTATCCTTGAGAAAAATAGAGAAAGAGAACATTTCACTTGTGTCTCCTGACACTTTTCGCTTGGATTTCTTCAAGCTTCCCAACTTGTAAGTGTCACTTTTTAGTTGAAATTTAGATTTTTTGAACGCTTTTAATAATAGATTAATCTGTTCGAAATCCAAAAAATTCTCGGTTGAAGGAGCTTGAAAAGTAGTTCAAAACTCTAATTGAAAGCGGTTAACTTTGGAAAAATGATTTTTATAATTTAAAGAAAAATCTCTACAGTAGCGTTTGAAAAATTGTTTTTTGCAGTTGATTTTAGTGGTTTTAGGCCCTATTCAGGTGTCTGGTTCTCGGATCTTGGATTCCCGATCACTTTGAAAATTGCTGGAGACTTAGAACTGACCTTAATAAAGAACTTTATACTAACATAATTTTCCATAAATACCTCATTTTCTTTTTATTGAACAAGTTCTGAGAGACACCACATTTTCGGCCATTTTAGTACGGAAATTGGGAGAATTTCAGGTGTCTCTCAGAACTCGTCCAATAAAAAGACAATGAGGTATTTTTTGGAAATTGTGTAAATATAAAGTTCCTTATTAAGGTTTGTTCTAAGTCTTCAATAATTTTCAAAGCAATCGGAAACTAAAGATCCGAGCACTGGACGCCTGAAAATGGCCTAAAACCGCTAGAATCAACTGAAAAAAAACGAAATGAACAAAGGTCCTATTTCAATTTTTTTGCGACATAGATAAATGAAATCAAAAACAAACACTTTTTCTAAATTTTATTCATTGAAGTTTCAAATCTCTAAAAACTAAAAATTTTGAAAATATTCAAGTTTCGAAATTCTTCAAAAAATTTCAGATTTTCCTTTTCTCAGTTCATAAAAATATAGTTTTCCCACATAAAACCAATAAAACGAATATTGTTTGTATTTCAACAGGTTTCTCTTTTTGTTTCTTTTTTCTTTTGATTCAATTGAAGCGTAGCTTTGTGTTGTTGATGAGAAAGAGAGCGTCTGGTCAATTGGAATTTCTGGAATTTATGATTAAAGTCGCCTTCTGTCTCTTCTTCTTTTTCATTTCTCCCATTCTTTCTCGAAAGAATACGAACAATTTCATTCAAACTCTGAATGAGAAGAGAGCAGTTGACTCGTAAAAACCATTTGGGAGTAGTTGTCCTTCGAAGGACAGAAGACGACGAAAAAGAAGAAGACGCCTCTTCCCTACTAGGCTCATATCGATTTCTCTGTCGTCTCTCAACCTCTCTTCAGCTTTCCCAAACAAAGTCAGAAGGCTTTTTGAGGAAGAGGAGGAGGAGGAGGACCACAATTCTCTCTCTCTCTCTTTTCACTTTTTCCAAATTGTTTTGTCCCCCCGAGAGAAATAGAGTCCATTTCCTTTTATCCTTTTTCTTCCAAAATCCCATTTCATTTCTCAAATCTTCTTCTGCTGCTTCTAAACGAAAATTTCTAAGTTCTAAATCCCTGAATTCGCCATTTTCGGTCATCATTCCCTTTCCGTAATTGAATTTCGAATTTGAATTCGTAACGATGAATTAATGGATCCCTCTCCGTTTAAGCTTTCTCATTTCTCTTGAATACAGAGCATTTTTCTTCTTCGACGTCTTCTATTTGCTCCTCTTCTTCCTCTGTTTGGTGCCATTTTTCTTCTCTGGGGACACCATTGATGAGCATCATGGTGGTTTCTTGAATTGCGAAATTCTCATTTTTTCTCTGACTCATATCCATTTTTATAGCTTTTGGGGCTGTTTATAGATCTCTTTTTTCTTGGGTAGAGGGGTTTCATATTATAAAAAATGGTTTGTGTTTGAAGAAGAGGTAACTTGATGAAAGTTCCACCAATCAGGACCGAAAATAATTTACTTTTTTGAAAGCAGTGCTGAACTGGAAAATTTTTTAATGATTTCAAGAGAACAAGACTGAAAAGATTAAATTTATCTATCGGTTACAGCAAAAAAAAATAAAAATTCGAGCTTCTGTTCAGTGTCTTCTGAATCCTTTTATATCGGAATACACATTCAGATACAAATCCATTTTCTTCTTTGAGCATTCCCTTCATCCTCACTCTCTCTCTCTCTCTCTCTCTCTCTCTCTCTCTCTTCCGTCCACACACCCATAATTATCCTTATTTGTGCCCTTGGAGCACCTGTGAAAACATAAAAACCTCCATGAGTTCTCCTCTTAATTAGAGAAAGAATCTCTTTTCTTCCGGAAGTGTCCATTTCTCAAGTACTCCCTCATGGATCATGCAATCCACTTCACACTTCCCGAGTGCTCTCTCTTTTGTTTCTCTTTGCCAAGTCAATCTGTGCTCAATTCTTCAGTTGGTCGAGAGTGGTCTTAGGGTATGTTCCCTTGATACTTGGTTTTTGAAGAAAAGTTTCAGTTTCTAAAATGTCATCTAATTTTTAGTATACCACCGAAAAACAGTTTCTAAATAGCCCCTATTTCAGCCCTCCGTCGGGAATAATCCATTAGCCTCTTTTGGTGTTTTTTCTATTCTTTCTAGTAATCTTTTTCTTTTTTCCTTTTACATTCTTTTGAAATATTTATTTTGAAGAAGATGACACCTGTAAACAAGTATATATTCTATTTTTTTGTTTTCAGAAGTTTGAATTTGGAAAAAAAACTCTCTAGGTCACAACTTTTTTCTTAATTCACCAAACCTTTTTTCTCAATGTTCCTCTAAAAAAATGTAGTCTTTTGTTGAGTTTCCGACGGAAAAGAAACTCAAATATTTAATTTGTTTGTTGCCCTCCTCCCCCTTTTTCCCTTCATCTGCTACTAACTAGTCGATGTAGAAGAACACGTGTTTATACAGGCCCTCCCCGGGCGGCCAAAGGGAAACCAACTGATCGCAAATTCATGAGCAACTCTTCCGCGCGGAAATGAAAGTGGAAAGAGAGAGAGAGAGAGAGAGAGAGAGAGAGAGAGAGAGAAGCTTAGAGATTGTTATCTTTTCAGTAAAAGTAGTGTGTTGTTTCATTCATAATGTTTTGAAGTAGAGCGCATTTGCATCAAAAAAGAGATCATGTGATGCCTATGACCCGGGGGATAAAGTTACTCTCTGCAAAAATCTCATTTCCTTTCTCTTTTTCTCGTATAGTTTCTTTCCAAATAAAATAATTGAATTGAGATCGGTTTGAGTATTTAGGCATTCATCCATGCAGCAATTCAATTTCCATTCTCTCCTTCTCTCTCTCTCTCTCTCTCTCTCTCTCTCTCTCTTTCTATTTCTCTTTTTTTACAGTTCCAAATACTTTTATATAGTCCTCTCCACTGTCTCTTCGCCCACCAATTCGCTTTTTGATTTACTGTGGGTTCTTCTTTTTCTTCTTCTCCGCCGTCCGTCTACTTCAATTCTTCCCAAATGGTCAAAACCTTGTCAATTCGCATGACCTGTCCTTTTCGTGTCCATCTTATCATCATTTTTTGATATCATTTCACATCTTTTTCTCTTTGTTTCTACTTTTCCCTAATGATCACCTTCTGATTCAGGCGTCAAAAAGAAAAAGGAGAAGACGTCAAAAACGATGAACAAATCACACTTGGGAACGGTGAGTTTTTCTTTTTTTTAAAGTTCAATTCAAGAGAAAATTAAAAAGAAATAGAAAAATAATATCATACTGTTTCTTATCAAAATAAGCCTACGCGCCGGAGAGTCTCTTCCATTTTTCAATCGTTTCTTCAAGAACATTGAATACGAAATTCCAGAATAGTACTTTGAAGGAAAAAGAATTCCGAAAGTTCATTCAGTTTGGAAAAACTCAAATTAAATGTAGAATCTAGTTTTTGAGTTTTTCGAAAGCATCAAAAACCATCAGAATGGAGGGTTTTTCGCTTTTCATTTTAAACTTTTTTTCCATTTTTTTTCGTGGCCATAAAAAAATGAAAAAATTGACGAAAAATTGACGAAAAAATGACGAAAAATTGACAAAAAAAGACGAAAAATTGTCGAAAAATCGACGTAAAATTGACGAAAAAATTACGGAAAAATTGACGAAAAATTGACGAACACCGACTGGAGTTTTTTTCCTGTTCATGGTCCCTACCTGGCTAGGCTCGTAAATATAGTCTCTCGGGGTCGGGCGCTTGTAAATTTTCTCCAGGCACTGGTCCCCAGTAACTTTCTATGCTGCTCATCATAAAATCCCTTTTTATTAGATAGATCTCTTTTTCTCATTATAATCACGCAAAAAGCACGAATCACAAAACAAACAAAACCATGAAACTAGACAGTAATCCTCATAAATACACACAACGATCATCCTCATTCTCCCTCACTGCCATTGACCATCACTTTCCCTTTCTTTCCCCCTCCATCTTTTAATTTCCCCTTATTTCTCTTTTTAGGCAGACAATCCTCAAGAAGGAGTCGTAACTGCACATGATATTGGACGTCTTGTGGATGTTGTCAATGTCGGAAAAGGATTTCTTCGATACGTTGGACCAATTCATGGAAAAGAAGGATTGTTTTGTGGAATTGAACTTCTCGAAGCAAATGGAAAACACGATGGATCATTTCAAGGTTCTTTCGTTTCCTCCCACTTCTTCTTCTTCTCTATTTTCCTTCTATTTCAGGTGTTTCATATTTCATTGCCACTCCATTACACGGCATTTTTGCTCCGATATTTCGAGTGACTCTAGATGTCGATGAACGTCCAAAACCACCTCCAATACCCCCATCAAATGTAAGTATTTCCTCCGTTTTCCTTGATTTCTCATCACCATCTAACCCCCCGGCACTTACCTCTTCTCTCTTCTAACAGCGTCTCTCACGATCCGCTCTTCCGGCTCTTCAATTACGCAATCCGTTGACACAAGAGTATAAACCGGAAGATGATGTGATGTCCACTTCGGTTTATGTTTCATCCACTAAACCCATTCAAATTAAAAACTGCCGACCGCCGGAGACTGATCCAATGCAAATGTCCATCTTTTCGGATATGATGGACGGTTCTATGGTGGGTCACGACACGACGTGATTGTGATATTGTGAATTTAGCATGATGCTTCTATCAGTTTTTTCTCTTTTTTTGCAAGTTATGTAGGCTTTTCTGTAATGTTTTCAAACCTTCCATTTCAATATTCAAATCGAATTCCAAACAAATTGAAAAAAACATGATACTCATTGTTTACATTCCTCCTCCAATATGAGTCACCACTGACCCCTCTAGTCGAAAAATAAAAATCTCGAAAACATATTCCCAGGAACCTCGAATTCCAAACTGACCACCAATTGTTGCACCACCATTTCCTGTCCATTTTCTCTCTATATATAATAATAATACGGCTGAATGCGTGTTGGAAAGCGCCCTCCGTCCCTCCGAATTCAATTCATCCCCACCTGATCGCCTCTTTTCTATTCGCAACTTCATCTTTTTTTTTGAAAAAAAGATGAGGAATGTCTGGTGATTTATAATGTTCCCTTCTCTCTCTCTCTCTCTCTCTTTCCCTTTCCTCGACCCAACAATATAGTCAATTTTTCCTTCTAAATTTCCCAAAAATTTGAGTAGAGCATAAGATCATTGTTATTTTTCTTCCAACTTATCTCTTTTCATCCGTTTTTATTCCGGTCATGTCTCTATCTCTCTCTCTCTCATTTTGTTGTAAAGTGTGTGTGTGTTTTGTCAATGATGTTGGAGCCTCTCACCTTCAGGAGCCACTTTTCCCTCTTTTTTCTTCTCCCGTTTCAAAATTTTACCTGTCCTCCTCTGTGGGGGGGGGGGGGGAAGAGAAACCACCTGCTTAGTAGTTTAACCGCATTTGTATACATTTTGTTATTGGTTTACTCAGATAAATACTCGGCTAGTGAGAGTTGCTCTGTCCTAGATTCGAAGAAATTCTCTATGTCAGACCCAGAACCATCAGGAAGGTGTTTAGGCATACCATATTTATTCTAATAGTCGGGAACCTGGTCACTGGCTTTAACTGCTGTTATCTTGGTTCCCAATAGAGATAATGAAAAGTGCTCAACTAATAAAATATTGCTATTACTATAAGGTATATTTTGTTAGTTGATCACTTTTCAATATCTCAATTGGGAACTGAGATAAATGCTGCTAAAGTCAAGTGACAAGGTGCGGGTCTATTAGAATAAATACGGTGATACCGGAAATTAATTGGCAAATTAGGAAGCATGTTCTAGAAATATTCTGTTAATTGGAAACCATTTTGGTCTATCTTTCTCAACGTTCTTCATATTTCGAGTCTTCAATCGAAATCCTCTATTTTCAGTTCTCAAACGGGTCGTGGAGCGACATCGGCGAGTCGATGATCACTTCGAATTGTACTTTCACAGTGAGAAAAGGACCAATGTTACCAATGGATGACGACGCAGATTTGATGAGTGTTCCGATGGTTCAATCTGTATTCAATATCGATAGAGAAGCATTGAGAAGGGAAGAGCAATGTCAGTTTTTATGAAAATGGAATTCCGGAAACCTTTTTCTTTTTCAGTGCAATCGTCGATAGTGCTCGGCGAGTCGCGTATCGGCGTCGAGCATCTTCCGATAATAGAAGACGAGAATGAACTCGAAACGCCACTCGTCGAGACGAGAACAATGACACTTCCAAATGATGTGAATGCAAATTTATCATCAAAGACGTCGAGTTATGAGCCGCCTGTCATAGAGACTCCAAGAGTCGAAATTCCCGAAAATGGTAAGGAAGAGGGGAGGGAATGATTGATGATATTCAGAGATTCAGGAAACGTCGCCTCTTCTCCCATCACTTCTCCTACTTCTTCGACAGAACAACAACAACAATCACCCAGCTCAATGATCTCCCATGAGAGTGATTCTAGAAAAGAGGAAAAAGGAGATGAAGGAGACCAAAAAAGTGACAAGGCAAGTGGAAAGAGAAAAGTGAAAAGGAGAAGAAGAAGAAACTGTCACAGAGAAACATGGGAAAATGTATTCTGTTTATTCCGTTTTCATTTTATTTCTTTCTTCGTTTCGAAGTGTTTCGAACGCTTTTGGCACTATCGGAAACTGAAAATCAGAAACTTCCGCTCAAAAATTATGGCTGACAACTGAAATAACTAGATCTCCTTTAAAGGAGGACTGAACTCGTGTTCGATAATTTGTCATTAGATGTAGTTTTTGATTCTGAACACTTTTTCTGTTGACAACTTTCTCTGAAAATGCCTCTAAATAGCTCATAAACCGGCTTGAAATCGTCGAAGTTTTTGGGGTGGAAGAGTTTTCTGCCATACTCGGCTACGGGTTTTGCGACCGCCACGGCCGTTATTTTTTTAATTTTTACCGATTTTATGTTTTTATTGAAGTTGTTCTCTCATAATCAGAGAAAAAAATTTTCAATAAAGAGAAAAATAACGGCTAAAAAGGTACAAAGCCCCCGTGGCCGAAATTTATAGAAAACTCTTCCACCCCAATAATATCGACGTTTTCAAGCCGGTTTTTGAGGCTTTTAGAGGCATTTTCAGAGAAAGTTGTCAACAGAAAAAATGTTCAGAATGCAAAACTACATCTAGATCCGGATTATTCAGTTCCAGTTCAGTCCTCCTTTAAAGTTCGTTTCATTTACTAAAAAACTATATATTCTTTATGTTGACAAGACCATTAAACTCCAAAAATTTCGAATACGAAATAGTTAACCTTCTTTTTCTGGTGAACAATTCTACAAAAAAGTGGTCTAACATAGATTCAGAGTCTCTATATCCAAACTTTAGCCCTGAATAGCTACCTCCTCTTTCCATATTGCGTCGAGCCGAAAAGGGGAAATGAGACAGCTGCTTGCGCAATCGTCCATGTATCCAATAACCGCATTTTTAATTAAAACTTTTACGACACATACATATACGTACACACACATGTTGGTTCTTTTTACCTTTGAAAGTTGAATAACGGGGTGTGTCTGTATCCGTAATTTATGCAAATTCCAACGATGTTTGATTTGGAAAACTTTCTCTTTTTCCCCTTCAGTTTTTCAGTTATCAGTTTCACCTCGATACCTACATGGAGTTTTAATCAATTAGAAACTGTTTGTGTGTCTTTTTATTTGTAATCAAAGAATTTTCAGCACAAGAAAATGGAAGAGAAAGTGGTTTCGAAGAAGAAAGAAGAGACTCCAACTACTCCGGCTCCACCAAAGTTTCCAGTCAAACCAAAGGCTCCAAGTAAACATCAATTAATGATGGAACAGTTGAAAGTGAGTTCTTTTCTTGAAAATCCAAAACGTTTTCCTTTTCAAATCACACCAAATTTCCTTTTCAGGCGTCAATTGAAGCAGAAAAGAATAAGCCGAAGAAGGAAGTGAAAAGTCGAGTTTCATTGCTTCCACCGCCGGCACCAAAAGCTCAAAAAGAGAATAAAGAAGGTATTTCTTTTGGTTTTTTCTCTGAAAACAGAAGAAGAAAAAAGTATTTAGAAGGAAACAAAAGAGAAATATTTGGTCATTCATTCATAATAAAACAGAAGAGTCTCTTTGAGAGGAACTTCTTCTCTTCCTTCTTTTCCCCCCACTATATTCATCATGTCAAATGAGTTTTCAGGAGGTGAAATGACTGAAACTCCTCGAAGATCCATCTCAAAAACTCCACTGAAAACTGTGAATGCAAAAGCGAAAACAGTTTCTCCGGCTCCTCCGGTCGAACGGCCGAAGAAAGAAAGAAAGCCGTTGTATGTGGCTCCACCGGCTAAAGGTTTGTCATTAGAGCAAGATGCATACCTAAATTTGAATTTTTGTAGAACGAGTCGAGAAGAAGCCCCCACCAAAATCGATTGTTTCTCCTCCGACAACAGCTGAAAAGAAGCCAGTGGCATCCTCGATTCCTTCAACGTCTTCATCAACAAAAGGAGCATTTCCAACGTCTTCGTTCGCTGGAGGAGTAAAAATTCAAGCGCCAAGGAAAGCATCGACTGCTTCTTCGGTGGCTTCTGCAAAGAAGAAAGTTGCCCCAATCGGTCAGTTTTTTGAATGGGAATTCTTTTTCAAAAGTTGAATTTTCGATGAAGCATCTAAGAAAGTGGCCCCTCAAATTTTTTTGTATTTTGATCTCATTTTCAAAAAAAAGTTTTCAGACGAAAAAGAAAAACTAGCTCGTCTTCACCGTTCGATTCGAATGTTTGACGCGTTAACCATTGTGATGAGTGAACAAAACAAAGAAACCGAACGGAAGTTAGGAGATGTGAATGAGCAATACGGTAGGAGGAATTGAGTGGAAACCCTTTTGAATTTGAGTTCTTTACAGAAAAGAGAACTATGGAACTGGGAGAATTGAAGAAAATGTTGGACGAGGCTAGAAAAAAATTTGAGGAAGATGTTGAGCAAATGAAGAATAATAATCAACAAGGTTAGTGGAATTATAGAATGACGTGGCATATTCTTGCTATATGAGATTACTGTAGGGTGCACTTTCCAAGAAGATCTCAATTTTTTAGTCAACTGTAATCCCTTTTGTCACCTTGTTCCCTCTTAAAGATCATGTTTCCCTTCTTCTCACATAAGGAAATGGATAATTAGCTATTCTTCGGAGAGGGAAACCCTTTCCTCTTTTCAACAGCCTCTCCTTTTCCCTCTCGGTTTCAATTCACAAATAGCTTCTTCTTCTTCTCTTTCTCCGGTTCAAACTGATTTCTCATCTCTATCCGATCGGTCCTGTCGGCGGGAAGAAGAAGAAGAATAGAACCGCCGTTATCCGAACGGCCATCTAGCCATTTTCAACACCCGCACGAAACAACGGGGCTTTCGTTTCCCCCTAAAACTCTCAACCATCCATGCGCCATCAATCGGTCAATCCACGTACTACTCTTGCGGCCACAGTAATCGCCGCATTCTCATTTAGTGCTTGCATGTTTGTGAGCAAAGAATGTGCCACGTCATCATCGATTCTTTCGGTTCTTGCCGGCGCCTGTCCAGTTATTCTATTGGTTTTTACAGTTATTCGAAATCATTCAAATGCCATCGAAAATATTCAGAAGGCCCATGAAGCACAGGTATGCCCTTTTAATAGAGTCAAGAGTCAATTCAGATGAATTACAGGTGGCTGAGAAGAACAAAGAGTTCGAACGAAATCTCGAAGATGAACGGGCTCGTCGAGAAGCTGAAATTCTTGCGATGAGCAGCAGACATCAAAAGGTCGTCGCGTGTCTTGATGAGAAAATCGCCGAGGCGGAAAAGCAATGTGAACAGTTGAATGCAGATAAAAAGACTCTTCAAGCAGCTCTTGCCAACGATTGTGATCATCGGAATCAGATGCTGACAAAAGAGATTTCTTCCCTTCAGACTGCATTAGAAATGAAATCAGCTGAAATGAAAGATCTGAGACAGAAAAATCAAAATTTGTCTCTTCAAGTCGATGAAATTCCATTGAAGGAACTGGAAATTAGCAAATGGAAGCATAAATCAAATGAGTATAAACAGATGTTGGATCAGAAAATTAATGGAGAAAAGTGAGTTTTTTGTTTCTAGTCTGTATTAGGAAATTTCTTTCCAGAATTCTTGTCCAACAAATCGAAGAACTTCGAAGAAAGCAGATTCATGACGAAGAAGAAAAGGAGGCGATGAAGAGAAGTTTCGATTTGATGCAGTTCAAATACGAGAATGGAGACGATCCAAATGTGACAAGTGTTATGTCGGCACCGATGGAAAGTCGATTTAGTACACCGTTAGTTTCTGTCTTCCTTGGCTACCGTAATCCGTTATTTCTTCAGAACAAAAGTTCAATTTCGATCGAGATCTTCTGCTTCGGGAAGTCGTCCCATATCGATGGCTACCAGTAATGGAGATCAACGTCTTTCCAATTCCTCTCATCGTAAGATCCTTTTCTTCTTTTATTCATTCCTCCAATCATTTTCAGACGACGACAGTATGAATCGTTCCACCATTTCCATGTACACTAGTCATATTCGTCTTCCTGAAAACCATGCAGATGACGTTATTTATGCTCCAGATGAAATCATCTCAAGTAGGAGCGGATCGATCTCTCAAAGACTTGCCATTTCAATTGAGCATGACGGAGAGCCGACGTTGAAGAACGAATCGAGAAACGCATCGGATTCTGGAATCGGTCTAGTCATGTGATTCGGATAGTTGACCTCTTTAGAAGACATGATATTCAGTTAGTCGCTTATACCCTATTCCCTCTCCCAAATGGTCCGGTTTGTCACCAGTCCAGTTGTCGCATTGATTCCCATTTCCCTCTGATCTCTTGTCACTTGTATTTCACTGTACAACGACTCAAAATGTACGCTTATGACTCCTTTTAAAAATAAATAGCACTGTTTCATTTCACTTTTTTCAATCGTAAAACAAAATTATGCGGAAACCGAAATACAGACAAAAATGGCAAATGTGATAGGGGCGAAGGATTTAGAAGAATGAAAATGAGATCGAATAAGAACTAAAGTGATAGAGAAGAAATGATTATCGAGCACTTATCGTCTCATTATGGAGACTTATTGCATCGTAACCCGGTGGACCTCCTTCTGGTGCTTCGAGTTCTGGAAGTGGTGTTGAAGAACTTGGAACAGATACTGCTTCGGCGGTGCGGGCAAGCTCTGAAATTGGAAATGTATATTGGATTGGTATTTTTAGTTTTCAGAACACCGAGTACTGTAAGTACCCTTGTACGTTTACAGTGCGGTTAAGTCAATGAAAAACCTTAAGGTTTATAGCACAATTTTTGGACAAGCTTCGGCGGTTCTCAATTTTTTGCCAAGCTGACCACAAGTCTAGGACAATTATTAGCATAAATAAAAGTTATACCTAAAGTTTTTGGGTGCTAACTTTCGATTTCAAATACACCTCGGTAGTTAAAAGTTCTGCGATACGGTATATGTCATACGCTATTTCGAAACTCACCATCAGCATGAGTGGAATCGTATCTATGAACACAGGCATGAGCATGATTCTGAATATTTGCGATTTCTGATTCCATATCCAAAATAGTGGATGACCTTGATGGCATAGAAGGACTGAAATCATCCCTTTCAACTGATTGTTCCCATACAAAAAACTCACTGCTCCATGTCAATTGCTGTCAATGGAACTTCGCGGAAGACTGCTTGAGAGAGGGTAACCGATTGGAGGTGACTGAAAACATAACTGATATTTCTCTGCAGAGAGCACATGACTCAAACTACTGGTTTGATCTCTTACCTCTCTCTTCTCGCACTGATTGCCGCTTGTTCATAACTTGGCGGAAGACTTGCATCTCCAGAAGATCTTGTAACACTTGGAGCTTCTCTTGTTGTAATCACAGATGGAGTTCCTCCTCCTCTTTTGAATATTTGTTCGTATCTGGGTGGAGGATCAATGAATCCATAGTTCTGATGACTTCTGCTGGCACGTCGTTCTGGAATTGGTTCTCTCCCCGTTCCATTCATTTTTACAGATATCTCAACTCACCATCTCTCGGATAGATGACATCGGTGTCCGATTGGGCGGGGTTTGTATTTCTGAAATCACGAGACTATTTTTGTCGAATTCCGATAATTCTTTTGTTTAATTGATAAGAGAGAAGGAATACTGACCTGAATAAATCGAGAAAACAAAGAAGGAAGCAGCACATTTTAGAAATGGATTGGAATTTAAAAACAGTTACTAAACGGAGAAATGGCGCATATGATTTGGAGGAGGTGTTATCGATTCCGAAAGAAAAGGCACAGTGTGTCTTTTTATGATAAGAGAGAGAGAGAGAGAGAGAGAGAGAGAGAGAGAGAGAGAGAGAGAGAGATGTGGCTGTTTTGTTTTGAATGCACCAACCACACCTCCTCCTCCTTCCTTCTCTTCCAAAATGACACTAAAGTGAGAGCACACACAAAAATAGAATGGAAACGGAACCGACAATGACAAAAAAATACATATGTTTTTGTACTATTTTGTGAGAACGACAGAGGAAGAGAGAGAGAGAGAGAGAGAGAGAGAGAGATATTGTACGTTGCGAGCGAATATTGAGCATATTGAAGGGCAAATAGTAAAAAGGAGAGAGAGACAGGCAATAACAAAATATATCAGACCGCCAGGAATGTGAATGAAATTTTTGGAATGGAGAGGCGAAAAGTCACAGTTGGAAAGGGTTACCACTTTAAGGGGTTCAGCAGCAAACTCTAGGTTGGGCCAGCAATTTTACTCTTCGGTCAGAAAAAACCTAGCGAGGCAGCAGAAGATAGTCTTCGGAACTTATTGCTCTTAGAATCGCAGATTTTTGGGACCTATCCTCGAGTAAAGATAATAAACTGTTATTCTACCTCGAATCCTGAATCACAATCATCTGTGACCTAGACCACAAACTTTCACGTCACTGTCTCTAAAATCAACATTGGTTTTTGGAATTGTCACCTAGATCACTATATTAGGTCATTATGATTACCGGAACACAGAAAACGCCCTTAGGAGAAACAAAAAAGTTTTGAAACGAGGGAACGGGGGACCGAAAACTTTTTCAACCAGGGGACATTTTCTTTCGGTGTACTTGGAAAGCTTAATGCGAGTTGGAACTCAAAACAACACAAACGGTGTTGCTTCTAAATACTGTGGTGTCAAATTAAGGACAATATTTAGGATCTCTGCGAGTCCGGAAAAAAAAGTTGTTGACTTTTTGACACTCGGTCTTCAATGATTCTCAAGAATGAACAAGAATCTAAACATTTTGTGGGATTTCGATTGTAATTGGACGGTACTGTAGGTTAAGGCAAAGAAAACTTTAGTAATTTGAAAGATAAAGTGAATCATGAATCTTGTATTATAAGATCCTAACTTACGTTGATGGGACATTTGCGCTAGATTTAACGCAACCAGTTGGGAACCTACGGTTTAGGAAATGAGTTAAGCAGGTCTAATCAATTTTTAAAAAATTTTTTTTGGAATCTCCGGTAACGTGTACCTAGTTTTTCGACAAATTGGAAGAAACTAATTTTTGTACAAAAATTATCAAAATTTATTCATTAGAAAAAAAAACAATGTTCCTCTCTCTCTCTCTTATTCCATTTCTTTCGAAATGAAATAATTTTGCAAATAGAAAAGGAAAACCAGCAGAAACGAATCTAAAACACCACAAATTTCGCATTTTTCCCGAAAACAATCTCGTTATCTCGTTATTATCTAGCATTCTGATCACTGGTCATCACGAAGTTTCCCCCCAATATGATGTCAAAACGCACCTTTTTCGTCTGAAGAGCCTCGTTATTGCACGGCCTGCGCAAATGAAAATGGCAATGAATCCGATGAATCCGACCAGGGCGAGAAGGAATCTCATGAGATCACAATTAGGATCATTGTCCTGGAAGAAGTAGATAATTTGAATAGAGATGGATGGTCACTTACCAAACACGCGGGACTCTGCGGTGTCGAACTCTGAGAATTTCGACTGAAAGGCATCGGGATGGCTAGAAAAGACATAGTGAATGAATGAAGAAAGAATGAAATGGAGAAGTAAAAGTATTAATCAGATAGAATATTTAAAAAAGAGAGAAAGAGAGGTGACACACAAAAGGAACACATAGAGACAGTGTGTGTGGGGGCTAAATTGTGTCATTGAGCAAACATTTTTCCAATTTTGCAGTCCAAGTTCTCATTTTTGAAACAAAGGAAATTGTGGAAGAGAGAGAGATAGTGACTAATAGAGTATTAGAATGTAGTAGAAAATACAAATTTAGAGAAGTGAAAATGTATAAAGGTTTGTTTTGTATTGAGAAGTACATTTGGAAAGAGAAAAAGAGAATGGTCTCCAGAGAATTCTTATCAGCTGAGAGAAGAACTCAATGGGTTGAGTTTCCGAAAGGAAGCAAAATGTGACCGATTAATTTTGTTTATAAAAATGAATAAGAAAAGTTCTTCTTTGCAAAGTGAGAAAAGTTTTCGAAATATTCGACAAGTTGCATCATTTGTTTACTTTTAATATCAGTTAGGTGTCATCTACGCAATGGGTGGTTGGCTATTCCAAATGTAGACCTGAATAGTGAAGGAAATGCTCTGGTGGGTACTTTAGGACGTTTGGTGACAGTTTTTTTGTCTGACTTTTGTTTTTTTTTTCAATTTCGGTTCTACCCCTAGGAAAAGATCTTTAGCTCTAGAAAAAGTTGGACCGCAGAATTCAAACCTATGCGGAGCCCTTTCTAGTCAATAGTTTCATACGGACATGACTGTCGGAATTTTTTGAGAGTTCATAAACATTTATTCGTTATCTGCAGTTTTCTATTTCAATTGATGGGCGATGGTCTAGTAGGTCAAGTCTCTTCAGAATCTCTAATAAAAGGGCACTAGGCAAGAAAACCTTTGCAGGTTAAAAAAACGAAAACGTAAGAGATCATGGATCAAATGGATCATAAAAGTTCAAAAGAGAGAGGAAAAGAAACGAACGGTGTTTCATGTTTCTTGAATGATAACATTCAGAAAGAGAGAGAGAGAGAGAGAGAGAGAGAGAGAGAGAGAGATAAACAAGAAAACATGTGTATGTTTCTCCTTATTCTCTTCGAAACAGTTGAATTGTTTGAGAGAAACAATAATATAAAATTAAAACGGTCTCTCTATTTTCTCTTATCAAGATGACGATGTTTATATGTTTAGTGGTCACGTGGCACACAAGGACGGAAGGACGTTTCGAAGGAAGTGAGGAGCAGATCAAAATAGTATTACAATTCCTTCTAACTTTCTCAAATCTTCACTCTTTTTCTTAAGAAAAAGTGAAAAACCGGAGAAACTGATAAGAGTTGATGACAAGAAAATTTCAGAAAATTGTGGAAAAATGATAAAAAGAGACCTTCAAAGGTTGTCTGATTTTTGGAAGTTTGATAAAGTAATTGATGTTTGAATTCGATTGGAATTAGGAGAAAAGAGCAAAAGTTATATTTTCGAGCGAAAAGAGAATTCTGGAAGAAAAAAAAACCGTTAAAACTAGAAGATTTTTAGTTGCAAAGTTATCGAAACAGAACGGAGACATCAAATATATTTAGAATTTCGGTCCCTGGAAAACTTAAAAATTCAACCACAATTGGACTTAAATATGCAAGAAAAGCCAAAAAAAATTAGAATTTCTCTTGGTAACTGAGCCTGTTTCCTCACAATATATCAATCTGACCATCCATCGAATGGCCTCCTACAAATTCAATTTTCTTTCGAAAAGCCGTCTCAAAAAGACAACCGGAAGACTATAATGTATCACGAGATGAAACGAATGGACATGTTTTGTATTATTTCTGGAATGTTTTGTATCATCGAAAACTTTCCCTATCAAAGTGTGATGCTCTTATCGTGAAAAGAGGAGGACACGGTCGACAGGAGGAAAAGGCACAGTTCCGAAAATTCATGTGACTGGAGTAGAGGGTCAAATAATGACGTTTTTGCCAATTTGTGGTTAAGAAGAGAAAAAAAGTGAAGAAGAAGCTACGGTCTTGCCCCAAATATGAAAAAAGTTTGAATGTGACCCTGGTGGGAACCATATGGGCCAATGATGAATGGCTACCTGATTTTTGTCTACCTGATTAATGGCTACCTGAGGATTTTTGTCTACTCCTAGATTTTTGGCTACTTTTACACATAGGATTTTTGGCTACCTGTGGATTAATGGCTACTCCCAGATTTTTGGCTACTTTCCCTTGTAGGATGTTTGGCTACCCGAGAACTCCCGCGTTGCGAAATTATTTATTTTATTTCTATCATTCCAGATGAGAATAATTTAAACTATAGGGGAACTAACAAAGAATGATCAAAAAATAACAGAACAAAAAAAAACAACAAATTAATATTAAAACTTATATATTATATATAAGAGGGAGACACTCTTGACTTGAAGGACTATTTCTTTGAAGTCGTGAAACCGAATTTTTCAAGAGTCGCGTTTTTTCTGTAAAGTTGCCTCGTTTATTTAAAACTTAAAAGCAGTGTGCAACCTGATTTCAGTATTTGCGCATTTCCGTTTTTCTTCTACTGGAGTGGAAGAGGCCAAAGGAGTGTTTCCCAAAACGATTGAAGAACTAAAATCGTTTGTTGTATTTGGGGCGGCACCGTGCAACGTTGAATTGGTTTTGTTTGTAAGACCTGATGAATCGAATGTGAACTTCACTATTTCAACTGTAGGGTTGTGAAACGAGTCATCCGAATAATCCCGCATTTCTGAGTTATTTTGGTGGCTTTCAAAAAGCGTGCTATGATCAGAAGTTTCATCGTAACAGGATGTTACATTACGAGCACAAGGGTCCAGGGTCCAGAGCAGCATTTCATCAGCATCACTTTGTTTTGTATTAACCTGAAAATATTCTTCATGAATTCCACATATATCTTTCTACCAGTTTATGATTCTTTGGTCAATGTGATTTTCGGCAGCGGCAATTTTTCGGTCAAATTCTTCATTGTCGAAAGAGCCTAGAATTCCTTTTTTCCAACACGAATTTGTCTATAAAGTACGACATAATTAAATTTACTGATTTCGCCCAAACCATTCGACCAAAAACCAGGTTTTTCGCATTTTCTGTGGCTTTCGAACCGAATTTGTGACTCAAAAGAGATAATAAGTGGAAGTCACAACGAATTGGAGAAGCATTTAATTTCTGAAACGTAATTATTAATTGTGCATCAAAAAGCTTGAGTATATCCGCGTATTGAAGAAGCGACGTTTCTCCGTCCAGCACAACACATGGGCACACTGGATTATTGAATTCTTGTCCGATGACTTGAAAATTTTGTTCTAATTTTTCCGCAAAATGCAGATGATTTTCAGTACATTTGTTGGTATGTACCATGAAAGCAAGCGGAATCACTCATTAAAAGTCGTGTCAACAAAGAGACGGTTTGGAAAAATGATTCCACCCGGATTTTCTTTCAAAATTCGTGTGACTTCTGTTTTTCTAATATCAGCGTGTTCTTCCAATAGTGATTGAACGTGTTCTCTCCAATTTTTCAATTTCTGAGTATCCGGTGAATTAGCTAGATACAATTTAATCGATTGGGGGAAACATCGAATAACTCGAAAGTTAATATCATTATTTTCTGATGAAATTTCAAAATCGACGTCTTTCGGAAGGCTTGATTTCATGTTTTCCAGAAGTTCTAGCGTTACTTCCATTTTCGGTCCTGAGGTTCCTTTTTTCGCGTCCGGAACGTTTTTTGATTGATTTTTTACCTGCAAGTTTCGTTTAGTAAATCTAGTCATGAAGTTTGTTTTTTGAAAGAAAAAAACACCTGTTGTTTTGAAACATTGATACCCTCCTCTTTTGCCATTTTGAAAGCGTCTCCCACTGTTCTGTTTTTCAAAAGATTTCTAACTTTCTGCTTCTGCTGTTCTGAAAGAATGAGACTATTCAGTATTAAATTTTTCTAAAAATTACCATTAATTCTCTCTTTTTTGTGAGGAGCAACTGGCTCCGTATACTCTCCTCCTTTTAAAAAGTAATGAACATACATTTTTCCGTCAGCTTTCAGAATCTTAATTCTGAAATTACAACCACAATTCATTATTTTCACTCACATCTTTGCGAAACATGGAATTGTGATAATCAGTACATTGCATGACATTGGTAAACTGGCCGTTGAACTTCATCTTTTTATACATCGGACGGTGCCGGAAATTGGCTGCAGCTGAAGCGAATGCCCTTAAACTCAACACCCAATAAACCAACTCACAGTTCGAATAACTCCACATATGGTTATCATGTGTAAAATCCTGGCCGTCAGAGACATCCAACTCAATTAGTAACATTCGCTTTTCGTTAAGTTGACTCAAAATATTCGAATTTACTGATAAAACTTTCTCAAATCTGAAGAAGCTTCACTGAAATATCATGGCCATAAAACAACTTTCTACTCACCGTTCAGATTCGATTAATTCATTCCATTCTTTTTCAGATAAATATCGCGTTGTTGCCATTATTATATTTTCCGATGGAGATATAAGTATATTTTAGTTTTTTATTGCAAAATGATGCAAAATATATAGAAAGAAGCATTCCTGCTCCATTGAAAGCCTTCCAGGGAGGAGGGGGCAATTCAAACATGACAACTCATCTCGGTACTTCTTCCGACATTCAGACTTAAAAAAACGTGAAAAAATACAAAAAAAATAAAACCAGAAAAAATAACTATTTGGTTTCCTTAAAACCTTTTAAAAACAGAATTATTTGAAGCCAAGCGCTTTAACTGTTTTCATGATTACTCAGATAACGTTGTTTCTGTGCGATTTTTCCTTTCATAACAGAACCCTCGTTTGAGAAAGAAATTCCGTTATCCCAAACTCTCGGGTAGCCAAACATCCTACAAGGGAAAGTAGCCAAACATCCTACAAGGGAAAGTAGCCAAACATCCTACAAGGGAAAGTAGCCAAAAATCTGGGAGTAGCCATTAATCCACAGGTAGCCAAAAATCCTATGTGTAAAAGTAGCCAAAAATCTAGGAGTAGACAAAAATCCTCAGGTAGCCATTAATCAGGTAGACAAAAATCAGGTAGCCATTCATCATTGGCCAACCATATGTGAATGTATACTCACATATATGTATGTGATTCATTTTTAGACTGTGCAAACTTTTGATTCGAAAAGTAGAGACATGTTAGTTTTATACTTCAGTCTCTCTCTCTTTTGGAAGGATTATCATTCATGGACTGAACTTTCACTTTTTATCAGTAAATACAGTTTATTTTAGGGATCAACGTGTACTTTTATCTGTCGTCTACGTGCCTTTTCAGACCATCTTTACAAATCATGTTATGAATGACACGATAATATTCAAACTGTAGGTTTTCAATTTTTTTGGTTATTTGCTCTTTGAATCATGCCTTTTTCAGTAATTAAAAAAACTATTTGTTTGTTGAGCTGGCCTGACTTTTGAAAACATTTAATATACTTTCAATATCCTCTAATTTACAAAAAAAATGTTTTTGAATTTTGAAAAGTATTGTGATTTTGTTAAAAGAGGTCGTTCGTTCCAATCGGGTTGGCATTCTTTCGGGTTTTTTGGCTTTTTGAGCTAAATTAGGATTTTCAAAACCGAGTTCATGAAGAGACATTTCGAAATGCGAACTACTCGGCTGTCGCCCGCAACTTTTGAACGGAAGTTGGGGGGTCTACAGTTTTTGGTCGGACTTTGAGCAACTTCTGGGCGAATGTTTAGTGACTGTCGGTTAATCGTCAGATCTTTGTCAGATTCTGCACGCAAGTTAGATGTAGCAAAAGTTGGTCGGACTTTAGCAAACGTTTGTCAGACTTTAATAAACGTAGGTCAGACTTTTGCCGAATGTTTGTCACTGCTTGGTCGGAATTCATTGTCGTTTTCAGCTTTTGATCAGAACTTGGTCAGCTTTTGGTCACATTTAATAGACAGTGAGGGGACTTTGAATTCTCATATCGAAGCGTCGCGCGTTCTGTTTCATGGTTTTTCCTTATTATCTAATAATTATATTCTCATCTGAAAGTACTTTCATCACAATTCCAAATAACAACTTTCCTGGTCTTCTCTCTATCCTCCAGCTCAAGTCAAAAGTAGGTTTGAATACTACCGTTACTTATATTCCTCTGAATGAAATAGACGCCGCGATTGAGCTACGGTTATGTGCATTACTAGCCGCTATACTGTCCCTTATACTTCCTAAACATGCCAAATCAATGACACACTTTTCTGATGTCTGGATATGATAATTTCAATTTTATATCCGAAAACAGTCAAAAGATAATAGTACTCCAACACTTTCCTTGTCGGCCAGTCGTTGCTTCTGATCACTGTCTTACAGTGTACCTCAGTTCCCAGAAGATTTACAAAAACTTCATATACCAACGAAATGATTAGTGTTATACGATTATCCACCAGTTGAAACTTTTTCCATATTTTCCAACTGACATTAGTTATATATAATAAATATATATATATATATATATATATATATACGAATGATCCATTTCTCACCCACATGTAGGCGGCGATGTCGCCTAGGCCAATACCTAACATTCGCCCAAAAGTTGCTCAAAATCCGACCAAAAACTGTTGACCCCCCAACTTCCGCTCAAAAGTTGCGGGCGACAACGCCTTATCAGTGACGAAGCTCCGATATTCCGCCACTGCACATCGTTTATCTCATGTCGGCAACGCATTTTTTCTCACTTTTCTTGCATTTCTCTTGCATTTTTCGGCAATCCCTCTATTTCCGACATAATTTTTTGCAAAAAACAAATTACGTTCGAATGAAAAAAAAAGAATAAATGTTTTGAATTCCAGTATTTAAAAACCTGCGGCGGAAACTAGAATTTATCAACGCGAAACGGAAATTTGTACATTAGTTTATTTTCTTTCGGATTACCCAATTAATTTTTCAGATAAAAAATCAGGTAAGCTGGTAAGTTTTATGTTTTCCGAAAGAAAAAAAAATTCTGAGCTTTCCGACAATCAACGCGTTGAGCTTTCGCATAACATTTATAACTTTTGCGCGCAAATTTGCGTAGGCTTTCGCCGACAATGTTTTTTTCTAGGCTTCAACAAATTTAATTTTTAAAAAACTTCAAAAATCAGCAGATTTTGAAATTAGTATTATTCGATCGTAATTTGCTGTTTTTTCTAAAAAAAAATAATTGCACTGTCGGAAAGAGGAAATTTCCCAAAAGTGAAAGAAACTTGAGAAAAAAAGAATCGAAGGAAAAATGAAACAGGAGAAGTAAAATAACAAAGAACAGAATTATTTTGTATATATGGGAGAAATCCCAGCAATAGTTATCGATAAATGCTAGCGCCCAGCATTTCCGTGTCAAACTTTGGTCGGACCTTTGTCAGACCTTCGCCGGCTTCAGGTCAAATCTTGGTCGGCTTTAGCCTGTGTCTTTCCCAGAATACGACGAAGATTCGACCAGAAGCTGACAAACCTCCGCACAAAAGTATCCGGCGACAGCCTAGTAGGCAGAGTTGGATGGAATAAAATTTCAAGTTCTGGAATTTAGAATTTGGAATTTGGACAAAAATTTTTGAAATAGAATTTGGAATCTGGAACTTGGACAGAAAAAAAACCTGGAATATGGAATTTGGACAAAATCTAGCGATTTTTGAAAATTTTTTTTTAAAAATCGAAATTTTCGATGAAATTCGTGTGTTTTTAGAGGGGTTTTTTTGAAAAATTCTTCTCGATTTTACATGGAATTTGGAATTTTTTACTGTTCAAAATGGAATTTGGAATATGGAATTTGGATTAAAATTTCAAATTTGGAATTTGGACAAAAAAACTGGAATTTGGAATATGTGAATTGGATTCCATACAACTCTGGAATTAGGTGCTCTACCAGCTCATACAACCCAATTTGAAAGTCTCAAGGTTTCAAAAGGCAAATAAGAAAGGCACGAAGAGTAATGAGCGGGAAACTCACAGAAATAAAATTCCAGTAAGAGAGTGTTCAAAAAAGCCATCCTCAAACAGTCACCTCATCGAATGCCAATAGTATATACACTCCGTTTGCTTTCACTACAGAGAAAAATGACTCACAGGGGGAAAAAGAAACGTTTCTCATAGATTACGAGCATGTGAATACGAAGAAGACGAAAAAAGGAAATTGTACGAATTCTACCATCTAAATCCGCACTTTCATTGGGAATACAATGGTGACACCTGCTCCCCCCGTCTAACGCCTTCTGTCATTGTCTTCTTCTTCTTCTGTGCTAACCCGCCCCCTCTCGGAGGAAAAAGGAGGCAGGTGGTCTCTTCCGAGAGGGCCAGCGACACCATATTTCTCTTGTTTCTCACGGATTGACTCGTCTGTGCTAATTGGATTTGGGGGGTTCAACGATTTCATTAGGAAAACTGTATGCAGATTTCAAAATGAAAAGAAAATGGGAGAAGAGTTTGGAAATTAGCCGAAGTCACAAAGTAAGAATTAGGAAAAAGGCAAGTTGGAAAACAGTTTTTAATTGGGAAAAAGGAGAAAGTTCAAAATTAGTAACGTGGATTGGTATTCAGGTGGAAGGGATCATTAAACAGAATGAACCGAACGAATTTCAGTGTGGATAGAGGAATAGGAGTTGGCAGCCGAGAGTTGATTAAGAGAAGAGGTTGATCCGTGGATATCTTCAGAAACTTCCATGATGACAGAGAGAGGAGTTCTGAGAGGACGTGGAGCATGAGATGGAAGGAAATCGACTTCATCGACCATGTGGACGATGACAGGTTCCGGACTATAATCACGAATGTTTTGTTCTTGACGAATTGGACGAAGAGTGATCTCTTGAGGGCCTTGACGACGTGGTTCCTGGAATTTATTTTCTTTTCTAGAAGGATACTGTAAACTACATCAAATAACGGGAGAATGAACGGTATGAGTCTTGCGCGAAGACCAATCTTGACTGGTTTGATATCCGATTGCATTTTCACAACTTCTTCATATTCTTCCTCCCTTCCATTCTCTTTCACCCACTCCAACACTTTTGATTTGAGAACTCTATAAACATTTTTGATGAATGAATGAAATCTGATTCTTTCTTTCTCTCTTTTCCTACTTATTCTTGTCACTAAAGTAAACCCATTGCTGACAGGATGGACAACGACGAGTGATTGGAAGACTCTGTCCGATGCACTTTTTGCAGAATGAATGTTGGCATCGAAGGGTATGAGGCTGAATGGAATGGGTATGAAGAGAGAGAGGGAATAGAACTCACATTGACGAAAAAATCGTAGCAAATGGTGCACATAACATCTTCCTCGATTAGCGGCTCGCTGAAATTCACAATATTGCCACGTCATATTCATAAATTACAGTACTCTGTTTTCCATTTGGGAACGAACAACGCCTTGGCACGACGTTTTTTGTATTTGCGGTAATATCGGAATCCGAAAACGATGGACCAGCCAACGGTCATAATGAAGAACCCATAATAAAGGAAGTTCGGTGCGTGTTCAATATTCAGTCCGGTGTAAGTATTGATCAAGTAAGTGATAAGTTCGGCGATTGGGAAGATTGCAATAAAGAAAATGAAATAGGCGCACATGGTGATGATCGCAGGGGGGTGAGGGAACCCAAAGCACGGCATCCCTGAAAATGATAATAGAGAAGAGGAGGGAACGAAAGAAGAGATGGTATGGGAGCGAGGAAAGGGTGAGAGGGCACAAATAGATAAAGAGAGAGAGAGAGAGAGAGAAAGAGCTGAATACAAATGAGGCTGTTGATCACAGTGATAAAAAGATGAGAACATGCACAATACGTGTCTTCATTTACATATTCAGTCTGCAATTTGAAAGGCATTGTGAGCAGAGTTCGAAGGGAAAAAGAGAACTTTGTGTAGCGAATGTGATCTGTATAATATGAATGCTCTCCGCCTAATTCGATTATTTTACAGTCAACCACCCCCCCCCCCCTTGGCGCTCGCGAATAAAGAGAACGTGAACAACAAAGTTTGCCCCACTCTCCTTCAATTAAATTTCTTTTCGAAAATGTCAAAAACAAAAATCGACAAAGGAATATACAGTGCTCAATAAAATATTTATGTGTGGGAGGGACATGAGAGTCAACGATGAGCTGTCAGATCAGAAACCTTGATACTCAACAGGATGATTATTCTAACTGATACGTCGAATTTAAAAGAATTGATTTTTATTTCTGAGCGTATATTCAATGTTTCGAAACATCAAGATAAAAGTTTCGAAACCGAATATCTGTAGAGCAATCCGTCTGATCACATGTCTGAATCGAATGAAATGGTTTTCTCTCGTTTTTTGGGTCTCAAATTCTCTGAGAAAACCACCGAATTTCTCAAGAAAACCCACAATCTGAAAATGAAAATGAGGAGACCGAAAAGCAGAAAAGATGCAGAAAAGAGGAGGAACAGAACGACGCGTCAGGACATTTCATCGTCGATTTTTACGGAAAAAGATACGTTTTTCTCCGAATATCACATGGGCGAATAAAGTTTGCATGTAAGAAAGAATAGAAATTGAAGAAAAACTGAGGAAGATTATCAAAAAATTATAGGAATGAAGAAATATAGAATTTTCGAGAAAAACAATATCTGAAAATGAGTCATGGAGATCTTTCCGTTATCGATCTCTTTGTTATTGGAACATTGGAACATGCCCTTCAAATAAAAACTGAGTTATGAAACCCTTTGAAATGAATAAAAATATCAATTCAGTCTGTTGCAATTTGTGTGTTGTCTCGCCCCCAACGAGTCTCTGCGGGTCGCCAGAACTTCACTCTACTCCCAGCTGTTTTTAGAACAGACACATGAAATGGTTTCAAAATGACCTAGAGTTTTATTGAAACATGTGTCCTCAAAAGCACTTTGATTCTTCTGATTTCATAACCTCAAATAAATAGGTGACAGATCTGAAAACAAATATGATAGTTACGAGTAAAAAAGATCTCAATTATTCCGATTTCCTTCGAAAGTTATTTACGATTTTGTGCAGTCGTTTTCGCTCGTAAAATTCGAAATTAAATTTTTGGATCAGTTTGAGGTAATAAAACTAGGAAAGCAAAAGACGAAATAAATCTTTCACAACCGAAATGATTTTCGAAAAAGGGTCTACGCAATTGGAAGTATCTCGCATTTTGAGATGATGATAATCCACTGAATGAGTATGTTATTCTACTACATTCTGAAAAAACTAACAAAAAGGTTTAATGTTTAGAACAAAAATACCTACAGATTGGAAGTTGATTGAAGACAAATCTAAGAGCTTTTTTGAATTATTATGTTAGATAGCATTTTCAAAGCTCAATCTCCTATGAAAAGTAGATGTCAGACTCAAAAAATAAATTTTGAAAAAATGAGCACAGTTTTTTCACGTTTAGCAAGTAGTATAGAACAGGATGAGTCTCCGCTCGATTCTCCCTGACAACCGAATTAGTTCGAATGAGATGGAGGACACGAGTTGCTTCTACATACTAATTTTCACAATAGATGAGATTTTTGTTTTTAAAGTGTCTCTTGTGCCGCATTTGATAGATAAAAAAAACTTGTTGTACTTGAAAAAATAGTAATCCTAGTTGCACATTTCGGAATTAGGAAGAGCTGATGTCATGAAAATGAAAGTAATACTGTTTCAAACGAAATTCTGTAACACATGTGTTCCCAACTCAATGCAGTTCTCCCCCAGCTGTCCATATTCTGCGTCCCCTTCGAAACAAAAAAGTGTTCGCACTCTGAGAGTAAATTACGTAATCGGATGCAAATATGTACAGAATGATTTATTTACAGAGAGACTCTAATGTTTATTTACACACTCTCATTGTCTTGAAGTTTTCAATCGAATCGTCACTGTTTCTGTTTCCAGATCTCCAATATGTTCCAATCCGACACCGACTTGTTGTCTTACTTGCCACCGTATTTCAGATTTCAGCTCTTCGTCTTGAATATTCTAAAAAATTGAGAATTTAGTTTTATGTAGATGGAGAAAAAAGAAAACTTAATTTAACTAAATTAGAAAGTTCCGTCGAATGACCCGGTTTATCGCTGAGTTCTGTCCAGATAATGAGGAGAGCTTTCTTCTGAAGAATCAGTTTCTTCTGATTCAATTTCATTCTTTCGTAGTATGCACCAGATAGATTTCTAGATGATACGTAGCTCATTGTCAGGGATTCTAGCTGTCTGAAAAAAGAGTTTTAAAACCTCCAAAGTGACAAGAAAACTGACCGATTCCTGATTGGATTACCCGTGTGGGCCCTGCATAATGGACATTTTTCATTGATGTTCAACTGACTTTCGATGCATAAATGACAGAATGAGTGACCACATTTGATGATACAAGGCTGGAAAAGAGTAGTTTAAACAAAAGTAAAACAGAACGAACCTCGATGAAAAAGTCCAAGCATACGGCGCAACAGAAGTCTTCGTCATGCATTGTGATGGGAATGCGTATTAAGTAATCGGCAGAGAATCTAATCGAATTAATAGTTTCTAATGAATAGGGCGGTTCCGGTGGGGCTAGAACAATTGAAAATTATTATTATTCATAAAGGAACGGAAGAGAGAAGAGAGAAGAGAAAAGAGACGGAGAGACGAAAGGAAGAGCAAGAACACCTGGAGGAGGGTCCTAAAGGAGAAGAGAGAGGGGGGGGGGGTCAGTGACATATGAGACGGATAATAAAATATGACAAGAGGAGGTGATTGAGGGGGATGACGAATGAGTGTGGGAGAGAGAGAGAGAGAGAGAGAGAGAGAGAGAGAGAGAGAGAGAAACCAACTAAACTCAACAGAAAGTTTTCAAAAGATGCTCCTCGACCCTCTAAACCATTTGTTTATAAAACAAAAGAACAGATCAGGTTTCCTGACAAACTTTGGTTTTTTTTCCGATTTCCAGAGAACAATTCGGTTTCAATCAAAATGTTAATGGGCAAAAATTCAAGAGAGAGAGAAACTGTCAGACAACACAGACGATCCTCCATCAATTACAACTAACCGCGCGGAATAGCGGGGCAGTTGTAATGAGAAGATTGGGAGGCTGAAATGACAGGAACAACACTTATGGTTGAACCGGTATTTCTTCTCTTTTTTTCGTTTTTTTTGGGTTTCATAGTCTCAAGATATTTAATCAGGCATGTTACTGTACTGATTCCAAATACAGAAAAAAGAACAGAAGAAGAAAAGAAGTGAAATTCGTGGACTGAGAAGTAGATGTGTGTAAAATAAAAAGAGAAATGACTGACTGAGAAGAGGCTAAGAGTGAAAGGAAATAGGTGTAATGTGAGAGTGTAAACGAGGGTGGAAAACTAAGGATAAGATTAGGGAAACGAATGAATTAGACGATCTTTTTATTGTGTGACTGTTCGGTTTGGAACCAAGAATGAAGAGATTAGAGGGTGATGAACAACCTAGTTTTCTGAAACAATCCTTTGAGATATGGATAGGGTCAAGAAAGTTGCACTTTTGTTTCTGAAAGAATCAAGAATGAAATTCTCCAAAATCCTGTAATTCTGGAAATTAAATTCTAAAAAAGTCAGTTCTGATCCCCAAATAAACTATTTTGTTTTCAATTCAATATATTTTGCAACATCTTCCTACCACTCTGTTTTCCATCCTTATCTTCTCCTCCTCCTTCAAAAAATGAAATAAAAATGAGTCATAAAATTTCTATAAAAACGGAGAATAGTACTCTATTATCAGCTCATTTGATCAAAAATGATTTTTCTGCTCTTTCTATTTCTGACAAGTTCCGTCGCGTTTGCCACCGACTGTGTCACTTGTATTGGATCAGGGAATAAGTGAGTTATTGAAGGGAATCTCTTCATGAATTCAATTCCAGATGGTGTGTTGAGAGTTCTCAATGCAATTCTACATTTATTTCCTGCCAAACTCTGATAACAGTAAGAGTTTATCCATCAGAAACTTCTATTCTTAACTTTCCAGTTCCAATTGAATTGTCCAGTATCACCAGATCCAAAATATAAATACGACGATAATTTCATGAGAACTCAACAGATTGTCTTCGCTTCGGCTTCTCATGGAGAAGTCATTCAGACTTGTTTCGAGTTAGTTTCTTTTTGGGGGAAAGATTACAAGAGTGCAAAAATTATATCGATGGCAGTTCACTCAACTTTTATTGTATTTCCTTTTTATTTGTTTGATATTGATACAAACAACTCATTGGGGTATCATCATCTGAAAGTTGCAAGTTATCACGCACTGATCAGAGTTCAACAGAGTGAACAGAAAGAACTAAACTTTCTAAGTTTAATATTTTCAGCAATCAAATCCCCACAATGAAACTCTATCAAGTAAGAACAGTGAACTGTTCTGCAGACTATCCAGGTTCTGAACACTAGAAGCTCTTGTATCTTCCCCCATTTCAGATGTTACTTGTCGAGGATTCACTGCATATGATCTCACTCAAAGAGTCATTGTCATCTCATTCAGAGGATCACACGGAACCAATCAAATGATACAGTTGAACGATGGATTTGCAAACGAGTTTGTTCGATGAAAAACAGAAACTTTTGAAAAACTTGAGTTTTCAGCGGAATTCAAGAGTATTTTGATAAAACTGGGAAGATATTCAAGACTGTCTATGACTCTTTTATGTTGTTATGGAATGGGGGAATGTATCAGGATATCAAAAATTTGAAATATAGATATCCAGATTTTGAATTATGGGTCAATGGACATTCACTTGGAGGCATGCTCTCGTGGGTTGCTTCTTCCTATTTAGTCATTTCGGGTCTCTATAAACCAGAGAATATCAAAGTGGTTACAATGGCTTCTCCGAGATTAGGAGATTATAACTTCGCAGTTTGGTATACTGGAACGGTAATAGTTTGTCAGCTTTCCCCATACTAATTATTACTGCAGTTCCCTTACTCCTATCATATAATTCACCGCAATGATGGTGTCCCAAGATCTCTGAAAATTGATCCTCATACCAACACAACTGAACTGTTTCATCCAAGAACTCAAGTCTGGTAAATGCGTCGAATGCGTCTTCCTATCTCTTCAATTCTGTTTCCAGGTATAATAACGTCATGACAGTCAACGACACATATCAGATTTGTGCTGAAGCTGATGGAAACTATTGGGTTCTATCCTAGTTTAGAGGTCCCATGGGAATTTAGAGGTCCCATAGGATTTTGGAGGTCCCATGTGAGTTTAGTGGTCCCATGGGATTTTAATGGTCCCATAAGAGTTTGGAGGTCCCATACTTGGGTTTGAGTACAGCATGTCTAAATGTCATCGTTTTTTCATAATTAACGATATTTTTCGTCTTTTTTCTAGTTTTCATTTACTTCCTAAATATGGACAGTAATTTATCCTAATCAAATTTTCACCGTTACTGTGGAGGAGACTGTGTCATCTCCATTTTCCACAAACTGCTTACATTTTTTATTAGGTTTTTGCGTTCGTTGATCATAAACAAAATCATTTATGTATGTGAACCTTCTTCTCTCACAAATAATTGATCTATTTCATTTTTTTTACCATCAGAATACGGTTCGGGTTTATAACTGTTCCCTCAGGGTATGTGTCAGTAGTGCCTCACACGAACAGTACGTCATATTCTGAGGTGTCTTCTGGTCAACGGTAACAAAAATTGTAATTAGACATTAATCACATCCAGCCATTTTCTGTCTCAACTAGAAAATGACCCGAGCCACATATGACAGCTTTCCTTGTTTCCTAACACTAAAAGTTTGATTAGGATAAATCACTGTCTATATTCAGGAAGTAAATGAAAACTAGAAAAAAGACGAAAAATATCGTTAATTATGAAAAAACGATGAAATTTAGACATGCTGTACTCAAACCCAAGTATGGGACCTCCAAACTCTTATGGGACCATTAAAATCCCATGGGACCACTAAACTCACATGGGACCTCCAAAATCCTATGGGACCTCTAAATTCCCATGGGACCTCTAAACTAGGATAGAGCCAACTATTGTAGTGATGCAGTAACCGATGGATTAACAATGGAAGATCACCTTTATTATTTCGATGTTTGTATGCCGGTTTGGGGAAGAGATGGATGTCCGAAAAACAGAACAGCTTATGCTCAACCTGTTGATCAACTTTGAATATTTATTAATTTTCTTATTTCTCGTCAATTTTCAAGTTTATAATTTTTCTCTCTCTCTCAACAGAAGTAATAAAGAATTTTTTCAGTTTTCCGAGACAATTGTTTATAAAGATATCTTGCAAGAAAGATATTTGTAGAGAGATGATTAGGCAAAATAATTTATGTTTTCTGTTTCTACAATATTTTCTGTGGCATATATGCCATATTTAATAAAAATGTTGAGTAACGTAAATTCATCGGAACATTGGAAACGGACAATTTTTTGAAATTTGAGTCATGACCTATTTGAGATTATTTTAATCATTCAAAACCGCCTGGGTCACGGGGGTACGTGGCCACGTCGACAGGCGGCGCCACGTACCACGTCGCAAGTGAACCTCATTTGGAGCGCCCGTCGCCATTCAGTTGCTCTGCTCAATTCTTTTTGCTTTTTGTTTTTCTTACAGCTTGAAAGCTTTTTTTGTTAATTTCACCTGAAAGCAAATTCAAGTGAAAGATAATGTTCAATTAACACGAGCTCGAGAAAGCAAAATCATCAAAATGTTTCAGATAAATAAATATTTTCCGTTTGCTTGCTCGTGAAATGTTTCGTTATTCAATATTTAGATATTTCTAAATACTCTAAATACTCTTTCTTTTCTTCAAGAAAACTTTTAAACATGATGTTGTTAAAAGCTGACACGAAAGATTTGAAAATTCGAAACGATATTCAAAAGAGTTTATTTCTTCAACAAAACAAGACAGCGCGCGTCATCATTGCGATTGTGAGATACGCAGGCAACACGTTTAATTACTCGAATATATTCATTTCATTCCCCTCTTTTCTTGCCGTTGTATTCCAAAATTTATTTTTATTTTCCAGGGAATGATGCAGCATCAGCTGAAGGCCTGCGGAGACGTCAAAACATCTTCGACTTCTCGAGCTTATCACGGACATCGGCGTTCTGGCACTGCTGCAAAAAAGTCGTCGGGTAACGGATCTGGCAATCCATTTTTGGCTACAGACGTGACAAACCTTGACATGAATAGCAATTTCTTGTCTAAAAAGTTGAAGAAAAGCACGAATGGATTGGTTGGTGGAACAAATCTTGCTGCGACCAATTCATTTTTTGGATCCCCGGTATCGGTCCCCTCCTGTCTTATGAGTATGTCCGAAACAAAAAACTTTCAGCTAGGCAACAATGGTATCAATTTCGCCCAGACGTTCAACTCGTCGTCTCCCTATAACAATGCCGATTTCCATCTTGCAATGGCTTCTGGAGATTTACCGATAACGCCATTGATGGCAGTGCCATTCAAGCAGTCATCGCTTCTGCAAGCTGTCGATCCTTCGATGGATATGACACAGTTCACAGGTTGATTGTATGATCTTTTAAGATGTCATGATTTAAAATTTCAGAGGAGCTCAATGCTATTCAAAGCATGCCGTACTCTACGTTAACGCAATCAGCTCTCCAGTCGCTTCTTGCTGCAAACAATGCGGCTGACATTTCGTCTTACATGTCTTTCCCAAAGTCGAATATGTTTTCACCACCGACTTGTCGTGTTTCCGGAGGAGCTCGCAAGAATAGAATTGTGGAAGTAAAAACAGTAAACGATCGTTCTGTAATCATTGTCACTGATCCGCAAGCTTCCGCATCGGCTCGTCCAGTTGTCATTCCATTGAACCGTCCAATCATGGGAGTCTCGCAAAGTTGCATGGAAGCGTCGAGAAGCCGACCGATTTCGGCTGAACAGCTCTATTCGCGCAAAGTGTTTATCGGTGGGCTTCCGATTGACGTTACAGATGGTTTGTGCAAATGAGAAAAGTGTTTAATTCTCTCCGAAAGTTTTCAGAAGAAGTTTGGGCTACGTTTGGCTCATTCGGAAAAGTACTCATCGACTGGCCACGTCGTCCGGAGCATAACAATAACCGAGGGGACACGTATGAGACGGAAAATGGACGCCGCAACCGTACGGGTTTGCCTTATAAATCTTCACAAAATTTAAATGTTCAAATTTAGTTCGTTCTGTATCCGGATATGTCTTCCTTGTCTTCACCAACGAGCGATCGGTTCAAGAACTTGTTAACGCATGCGAGTTCTTTGATGATAAGTAAGATATCGGCACTTGAAATCAAAATGATGAACTTGTTTTCTCAACGATATGTTCTGTTAACACGCGCTTTCCAGGTATTATCTCCAACTTTCGTCACCAACGATGAACGACAAAGCGGTTCAAGTTCGCCCATGGCGACTCTCTGACATAGATTATTTCTGCGATGAAAGCGCGTCTGTCGATCATCGCCGAACTGTGTTCATTGGAGGAGTTCCACGGCCAACTCGCGCATGTGATTTGGCTCATAGCCTGGAAGAGTACTATGGAACGGTGTCGTACGTCGGAATAGACATAGACCCGGAGTTGAAGTATCCAAAAGGAGCTGCTCGTGTAACATTCGCATCAGCTCAATCGTTTGTTCGTGCTATCTCAGGCCGATTTGTTCAAGTTTCTCATGGCGAGAACAACAAGAGAGTGAGTAAAACAATCATTTTTTCTTCACACAACTCCTTTCTTTAATAATAAACTGCTCCTTGTTTTTGCATTATTAAAATTATAATTTTCAGGTTGAGATAAAGCCGTATGTGATGGAGGATCAACACTGTGATGAGTGCTTGGGATTGTTGTGCAAGCACAACTACGCTCCGTACTTCTGCGGTGACGCTTCATGTCTTCAATACTACTGCGAAGCTTGCTGGGATAGAATGCACTACGAAATGTGCGATACTCGTGCCGAGCATCGTCCGATGGTTCGTACTGGCGATCAAACTAGGGTGAGATTTAAACCATCTCATCATAGTTTCATTTGAAACTGTTTTTATAGGTTCTTCTTCGTCCACCGCACCATCCGTCTCATTCGTACCACCCCCGTCATCAACAGCAAATGATTACGCATGAGCATATCGAGCATCACCATTCGGGTCATCAGCCGATGATTTCACGGATCATCAATCGGAATGCCATGATGGACAGCAACCAATCGGTGAAACCATTTTCTGCTACTCCTGCAACAATTGGCTATTGAATGTTCCCTCGACTTAAAAACAATTCAAGACTCTGTGAAATCAACCGTTTTATCTGCATCCTTCTCTCCGTCCGCTTAGTATTTTTGTAATGTTTGCTTCGAAAATTCCTAGAATTCTGCCAAATTTGCCCCCTTCTTTTCCCAAGAAGTACCATACATATTCATGTGATTTTAAGCAATATTTATTAATTTTTCTTTTGGATGTCATCACTAAAAAAATTGCTTCCCCCGTTTTCTCTCAATATGTAATATCACTTTCATGTTTTATCCCAACTCCCTGATGCATTCAATATAATTAATCATGTCTCATTCTCCAGATTCCCGTGTCCTATTTTTTTGTTTTTAATGTACAGCAAATTGCCCTCTTGCCAAATCTTGACGGTTGTGGCCTCAAATTCCCACTTGTACTTCTATAAGTCCCCGATGGCCCATTTTTATAGGTTTCTTTTCAATTTTTTAGTTTATTGTTCACTTCCCAGAAGTCAATACTCGTTCAGAGATTTTGTTTAGACAGATTGAATTTATTTATTGGCCATTCCTATTTAATAGTATGTTAACCATCACCCTCCCTTCTCCTTTCGTTTCTTTTCCGTTCAATTTTTGTTCCGGTGCGGATTTTTCCGATTGATAATATACAATGAGACATGTAAAATGAAAATCTACCGAAGTTTTGCTTCCCTCCCATTCGAAACTCAATTTCGCCTCCCCAGTACGAAGTTCGGTTTCAATGATTTCAGCCTCACCTGTCATTCACCTTATCAAAACTCGGGTCCCTTACGCAAACAGGACCTTCTGAGATAAGCCCGAATTCTTTTTTTTTTCTGAAGAGGTTCTCTGATAAAGAACACTTTAAATGTGCCTTCTTATCAGAATGGTTCTATTTCTTTTCGGAACCAAAGAAAAAAGAAATGGCTGTCTCGTCTGCCGCATACCTTTTCCTTCATTTATTTCTTCGAATTTCCGCCAAAACTTGTTGGAATTGTTTGAATGATGGAGATAAGTGAGTTCAAAGAGGGAACTGTTTCTCTTCAAAGAATGATTCAGATTCTGTTTGGATAATAATAAATGCATCGATAGTACAAACCAAGACTTCATTTGTAAGAATATAGTAGATGTAGGTGTCCTTGATCGAATTCATTCATCTTTTTCTCTCAGCTCTCTCTAAATTGTCCATCTCTTCCTGGTCTACAGTATGCATATGATGATGAATTCGTCAGATATACAGTACTCCCAGTGATCGCAGCTGCAAGAAGACCCGATCCACAGATTTGTCTTGAGTTTGTTTTCTGTCTTTTGATCCCTTTTCAAATGGATTTCCAGTAATTAATTACCCACAATGAGAGTTTATAAACGACGAGAAGCCAACTGTTCTTCTTTGTTTTCAGGTTTTATTTTTATTTTTTGCTTTCTGAACATGAAAATTCAGATGTGACATGCTCTGGATACACTGGTTTTGATACTGAACGAAAACTGATTGTTCTGGCGATTCGTGGATCTCATGGAGTTCATCAATATTATGATTTATGGAAAATTGGGAATCAAAAGTTATAAACAAGAGAGTTCAAAAACGATTCTATTTATTTTCAGTGGAACTGTTCCATTTTTCGGTATTGGAAGAGTCACAAAAGTGTTTCATGATAACTTCGAATCACTTTGGTACGGTGGATTGGGAGAGGATCTTCAGAATTTGATCAATATTTATCCGGATTATGAGCTTTGGGTGAGTGGATACTGTAGTTCACTGGAACACAAAGTATTTAGATAACTGGGTATTCAATGGGTGCATCTCTTGCTCTCATCACAAGTGCACACATAGTTCAAACTGGAATGAGTCATCCATTCAACATGAAAGTGGTTCTTCTTGGTTGCCCGAGGTGCACAGACTATCAATTCGCCCTCTGGCACAGTATGACTGTAGGTTCAAATAGTCTAGTCAAAGGTCTAAGATCACTTTCAGTTTCCCTATTCTTACCACATCATTCATGCACACGACTATGCGCCACGAGTTCCATTCTATGACAATATTGATAACATTTCACTGTATCACCCGAGAACTGAAATTTGGTATAATAATGAAATGAAAGAAGGCGACTCGTATGTCATTTGCGAGCAGGCAGATCAACCATTTTGCAGGTTTCTTTTCTCTTTCTGTCCCCTTTTTGTTATCAGTTCCCGAACTGTCTCATGTGATTATTTTGTACGTTTTGTTCTCTTTTCTTCCAGCAGTCAAACTCAAAATTTGTCGACTCCTGATCATATGCACTACTTTTATATGGACATTACGAGATGGGCGGATCATGGATGTCCGAAGAATCGAGAGGATTTTAAACCAATTATTGGAACACATGAGAGAATTATTGTAGAAGATGATGGAATTGAGAAGAAGAATTCTTTTGTGTTTTCCATGTTTTTAGTGTTTTTAGTTGTTATTTTCAGATCTATTTTATAGCGAACGATATTTTAAATTCTAGAGATTTGGTTTTTTTTTTCTAAAATAAAAGAAAAAACTGAACATCAGAACCAAAATTCATTCTAAAAAACTCATTCTCACACTTTTGAATTTCTAATCAGCATTATTGACGATTAAAACGAATTGAACGACCATTGCAGATGAAGCCAGTTGGGCCAATGTCTTCTTCAGATCTCCTTCATTCACTGGTTTCGATTCTTTTGCATTCAATTCTCCGATACAGTATGACATACGTGGATTGAACTTTGCTCCGGATAATCTGAAAACAAAGTCGATAGAAGAGAGAGAGAGAGAGAGAGAGAGAGAGAGAGAGAGAGAGAGAGAGAGGAACACTGACTGTCCAGTGCATGATCCATGGAAGTTGGCAATGACGTCTTCGAGAATTGTGTCTGATGAGAATTCGTCGTTGAAAGTTGATTGAACACTGAAAACTGGATAGCTTGATGCCAGATCTCTTGAATTACCGTCGTCCACGAATATCTCGATGAATGAGAATATATTTCACTTGGACCATCATCACAAACTTTCCGGATCTATTACTCTTCATATTTATTGATGAATACGTGTATTTTGGAAGACTTGCAAGTGAAGCATATGTAGAATCACTTGATGACTTAGCCGTGGAGCTCTGTGCACCGGAGAAAATGGGAAGATCCGATGGAAGATTGAAGTATTGATTCGGTGGAGGAGATGATAAAACATCAGATTTCTCCCCGAAACTCTTCGTTCCACTTGAGGACATTTGACTTTCTTCAATCGAATAACATCTTGATTTTGAATTGGAATTTTGAGTTCTTATCATTTCTGTGAAAGAGTCGTTTGTTCTTTCCGTTGAATTGGGAAATGGATTACAAGAAAGAGTGACTGTATAGGTGTTCAATATTCCTTCTGAAAACTATTCCATAAGCAGAAACCGTATTTACCGTATTTATTCTGATAGACCAGCGCCGCCGTCACTTGACGGTATCTGATTTTATCTCGGTTCCCAATGGAGATATTGAAAAGTGATCAACCAACAAAATGTTATTATTAATATAAGGTATATTTTGTTAGTTGATCACTTTTTAATATATCCATTGGAAACCGAGATAAAAGCAGCTTAAATCGATTGACGGAAGTGCCGATCTAATAGAATATATACGGTAACCAACCATTGCTTTCTTCCGTCGAATGATTCTCTCTTGTATACTGATAACTCGGATCCATGATCAGTTTCAAAACGTATGGAAGATGGTCATGTCTGTAAAGATTCTGGAGGTCCCTTTCTAGAAAAATCCCCAACAAACCCTCTAAGATCGGTAGATTTTGAAGACATTTTAACTTCCGAATCGATAGTTATTTTCGATAAATCTGGAGAATACGTTGAAGAAACTGTCGGGCGGCACGAGTTTTTCTTTTTTAAAAATAGACGACACGCGGATATTTTGTTTCAAAAATCACATTTTTCTCAAGATGTTTCCAGGGTAAACACGCAAAAATTAATTTCGAAAAAATAACTTTTTCATCGGATAAAAATTTAAAGTTACTGCCTGCAAAGCAATTCATCTCTACTTTATTATAAAAAATAAATTAAATTAGACATTTTCTTTTTCAATTTCTTTCAATTTCTTCTTCTTTTCGGCCTTCTTTCTCTCCTGAATCTCCTGTAACGCCACCACGAGTTTATCGGCATCTATCATTCTTCCAGGATATCCAGTACTATTCACAACTATTTGTTGTTGTTGTCTTTTCAATTCAGCTTCCTTTGCTCTCTGTTCTTCTTCTTCCTTCTCTCGGCGCTTCTTTTCTCTTGCCCCTCTTCTGAAATTAACTCTAAACTTCTCCAAATTCTTCTTTAAACCCACAAAATATCCTCCTGCTCCTGTTTCATTTCCCATGGATCCTTCTCAGGACCATCCCTCCTTGGATTATTATAACAATTCCCCAATAAATGCTCTCTCCATTTCTCTTCATTGTCTTCTACTGCAATTGTGCACAAAGGACACCATTGAGCTCCAGAAGGCGGACATCTTCCTCTACACATTGGATGACTTGCTCCACGCTTCTGATCTTCCTTCTCTATGGCTAATCCACATTCATTGCATGCTTCCATGGTGTCTTGAAGGAATTCACAACGATAGATCATATGATCTGTTAGTTGGGACACCTGGAATGAAGATTTCTTTTTGAAATGAGGGCCCTCTTACCATAGTGACTTTCATACAATACTTGCAACTAGTCATCACTTTACAATATTTTGCATAATGTTTCTCCATTCCTCCACTTCTTCCGAGTCCAGATTCTGTCAACTGACAGTGTGGACATCTTCTGAAACAACAACCAAGTTTCTAAATAAATCTGACTCTTACCCAACATAAGTCGGCATTTTATACGGATCATCTTGGACTGTTGATCCACTGGAAAGAGGGACATCAAGAGGAATTGCTTCGGGAACATGACCAATGGTAGAAAGTCTCTGATTCTTCCGAATAGATTTTGGTTTCGACTCTTCCAAAGGAATGACTCTTCTCTCTGCTGAACTTCCTCTTGATCCCATTCTTCTATCTCCATTATCATTATTTCCCCTTTGACTCTGTCTACTTTCACTTCTTCTCTTTGGTGTCTCTGCCCTTTTTCTTGGTTTCATTGGTGTCATTGGTTTCCAATCGTCGGCTGGCATCGGATTTTTGTCAGGTGTCCATTTGGAATTCACTCCGAATGCTTTCATCGCTCCGTCTTCCATCATCAAATCAGAATACGCATTTCGTATTGCATCTGACTTGATTCTTTCCATATCTTTTCCAATTCTCTCCACTTGTTTTGTGTCTCCTCTCACAACTGCATCACTTCTCTGATGACTCAAATCGATGAGTTGTTTCTCTGCTTTCGATAGATCATCACATGCCGATTGACACAAATGTGCTTTGACTGGCTCGTATTTGTCTCGATGCTCCAGTGACATCACTCGTAAATTGTTTCGAAGTGTTCGAACTGAAGACAATGGATCAGAACCAACGTCAGAATTCCTTTCATCGTATCCTTGCATTTGATATTCATTCTTTGGTCTGAAAATAGGTTCCCTCTATTAAAAGAGCAGTCGGAAACTCACAATCCATAATCTCCTATCTCCTTTTTTGCCTTCTCTTTCTCCACGTCAATCGGTTTGAATCTTCCGTTCCGGGAACTTGCTCGACTTCCAATTCCAGCTGCATTCCTTCTTTCTTTGTAATCATCATACTCCAAATCAAAGTTTCGAGGCATTAGAAAAAGAAAGAATCAACAGAAAAAGAAGATGTTTTCGAAAGAATGTTCTCGACACCAAAGATGAATAAACAATCACTCTTTTCTTTACTTTTTTGTTTTGTTGGTTGCTAAGAGAGTTGGAATAATAGATGGGTTTGAAAGGAAACATATACGAATAAAAGCAAAGGGAAAATATTAAAAAAGAGGGCTATAAAAATAAAAAATGAAATGAAATCATGAAGCATCAGTAATGTTTGGAATTCTGGAAGTTCTTATTGTGTCATAGTACTTTTTCCAGAAAAAAAGATTTTTCAGCGAAAAATGGTACTTCTGGGTCTGGAATCAAATAAATTCTTGAGACCAAATTGTCAAATATTTCGGCGAAAATGTCCCGATTTCAAAAAGTCAAGATTCTCTTTCACAACCTTCACTCAAATTCTCCTTCTTCCATAACCAAGTATTCGAAATGATAGAGTGCAGGTTAATCTTCGATCTCTTTTCGTATATCTGTGCCGATTTGATTCTCTCTTCACGTGATCAATTTAATTGTTTTCCATGGAAACCAACAACACTTTACTCTCTGCTCTCGCCGAGAGCTCAATCCTCATATAAAAGAGACCTCATCGATCAAGATCATTCATTCTCTTCTTCTCTGTTTTCTTCTTCTTCCCCTTTGACTCATCTCGTCACGTAAACATGTTGTTACTTCAAAATGCCATTGGATCTTCATCACTTCACTGATTTTCTATTTTCACATCGGTTCTCTTTTAAAAATTCTCAATTTCAGAATGAAGATTCTTATTCTTCTTTGTCTCGTCGTCGCAACTTCTGCCCTCATTGGAAACACTCAATCAGCTGGAGTACGTGGAAAATTGATTTGTAACGGAAAGCCAGCGGTTGGAGTTTTGGTCAAACTCTATGATGATGACAGAGGTTTTAAAGATTTTTCGAAGTTTGTTGAGAATGAAATCTTTTAGGAATTGACGCTGATGATCTGATGGCTTCTGGAAAAACCAATGGAAACGGAGACTTTGAGATTGCTGGACACGAGGACGAAGTTACCCCAATCGACCCCAAATTGAACATCTACCACGACTGCAATGACGGAATTAAGCCATGCCAACGCAAGTTCACCATCAAGATTCCGGATAGCTACATCTCAAAGGGAAAGGTGAACATTAGAAATCAAAGAGCCAGTTGATAATGAATTCAATTCAGGTTGCTAAGAAAATCTACGACGCTGGAGTCATTCAACTCGCCGGAGCATTCCCAGGAGAAGGACGCGATTGCCTTCATTAAATTCCGCCTAATCTGATTTTTTAAATAAATCTTATTTCTTATACAAAACACAAAGATAAATGAAACCAAATCAGCGTTCAGAATAGAATCATTCCAATAAAACTCTCAAAAGACTTTATTTTATTTGTTTTTCCAACGGTGTCTAATTATACTTCTCTCGAAGAGCTTTGACAACGAAAATGATTTTTAAAAACTGACAGGTTTCAAGTTTCTCTCACTTTTAATTTTCAGTATTAAGGAATCTGAAATAGTTCACAATATTTATCATTTTTTCGTGTTTTTCTTAGATAATTCATGATCTTTTTGATTCTATTGTTGTTTGATGGCGTATTTAGAACTGAACACCAATGCTCATGTGACGTCAACTGACGACAAATCTGCAGACACGTTCACGTCAGAACGCAGAAATTGGCCAACACATAAGCCGATATCAACTTGTTCAAGCTATTCACTGTTTCAATCGTTTTATATATCAATTGATATGCTTCGGGAAATTTTAAATATGAATGAACTCACTCGTTAAATAACCGTTTTCCCCTTTATGTTTGATTTAATTCAGAAATCCAATTTTCAGATGGATGAGGCCACAAAGTCCAGTCTGAAAGCGATTCCGCTTTGCAAAACGAAAGCCAGTCCGAGAGATGGTGATTTGTGGATTGAGAGGCTGAAGGTAAAAACGATTTTATTCAATTACGAAAGTTAGCTTTCGTTACAGGAGGAATACGAGTCGATCATCGCCGCAGTTCAGAATAACAAGACCAGCGACAGAGATTGGTTCAAGTAAGTTTTATAATTAAATAAAATGAAAAAGGAATCGGGAATTGGAAAAAATCGCAGCAAAAGTTTTTTCTCTTGAGGTGTAGCAAAAATGATCTAATTTATTTATATCGTCGACATTACTATGAGATTTCGTTTGATTACTTCAGTATTAAAATGAAATTCATGTATATGAATACAAATTAAGAAGGAGAAAAGTTCCCGTCACTCAATATGTATCCATCTTTTTTGTTTTTCCTTCTAAAATTTTATTTTCAGACTGGAATCAAACGAGCGAGGAACGAAATGGTTCGGAAAGTGTTGGTACTTCCACAACATGGTTAAGTACGAGTTCGACGTTGAATTCGATATTCCAATCACGTATCCAGTCACTGCTCCGGAAATCGCCCTGCCAGAATTAGATGGAAAAACTGCTAAGGTTTTTTGAGTTATTTCACATTACCCTCAACTTTCTTTTGGGTTCATAAATTAAAATTCGTTTTCAGATGTACCGCGGTGGAAAGATCTGCCTGTCGGAGCACTTCAAACCTCTGTGGGCTCGCAATACACCAAAGTTCGGAATCGCTCACGCATTTGCACTCGGATTAGGACCATGGATGGCTGTTGAGATCCCCGATTTGATTGAAAAAGGATTGATTCATCCAAAATCCTAAGTTTTTATATCATTCAAATTTATATTGCATCAAATTTTTAATAAATATATAATTTATTGGCAAGATAGAAAAAATTGAACAAATATGAGAAGAAAGGGGGGGGGGGAACAGGTAGTTTTATTTCTGACAATCCGTAATTTTTTATTCGTTCTTCACCGATTTCGACTTCTTCGCTGACTTAACGATGTATGCCTTTACGAAGAATTGAATGAAAAGAATGGCAAAAGTGACGTAGATAACGAAGGCGAGGTACAGGTTGGCCATCGACTGTTGGCAAGGAAGTTTATAGTCGGCCTTCACCTTGTAAACCATAAATGTTATTCCGACTCCAGCCAGCATTTGGGTTGTTTGGACAGTGGTGACTGTCATGGAAACCCATTTTGGCATTCTGTATCCAATGGCAGCGACTGTATAATAAGTATACATAAGAGAATGGGCGAAATAGTTCATAAGAATATAAAAACGACCAGCGGCAGTGTGTTCGGCACCTGAAAACTCAAAAACTTCAGAAGACTTCAACTCTCAAACTTACCAGAATGAACAGTATAAATCAAAACAGCTGCATGATGATAATAATGCAAAAAGATCAACGGTTTCTTTCTCAGAATAATGAACATTGTATCTCCCAATTCAACGATTTTCGAAAGAGCAAAAGCGAAACTCCAGAAGGCTGCCACGTCAGTTGGATTACACGAATAGCAAAGAGTTTTGTAGAGTCCCTCAGCGTAAAGAGATCGGAGAGGATCCTGAAGAAAGAATAATTTCTAGAAACTCCGGGAGAAAACTTACAATAGAGAAGCGCAACGTGGCAATTATACTGAAAGCGGCGAGTGCTCCATTCCAAAGAATCAGTGGATATCGAAGAGTAAATGGTTTCCGATTCTCCATAAACTTTTGAATTACTTTGATTAATGCGAAATATAAAACAGAGATTGTGATCGAGTGATACCAATACTTTTGGAATAGAATTGTCCAATATTGTGGATCTGCTACTTGTTCTCCGGGAAAATGAAATCTGAAATTTAGAGATAAGAAGGTGGAAAACGGGGAGTGGACTCACGGGTATTTGTATTTTGTAGTCATATCTGTGTGATTTGGTCCATATATTGTGAAAGTGTTGAGCTCATTCCAGAACTCTGCGAGCTCCATTTTGAGCTGAAAAACAGAAACATTTGAGAAAACGAAGGGAAAAATGAGGGTTGGAAAATAAAAGATTTAGTTAGTTAAAAAAAACGGAAAAAAATTAAAAAATATTTTTATAAATCTGATGGAAACTTGGACCTATAACTTTCATTCTGATTGGCTCTGTGAGGACAAAGTTGTGCCCCATGAACCGAGAAAGGAAAAATTCAGAAGCAGTAAATCTTCAAAACTCCAAAACAAAGAAACCATCAAAAGAAAACTAGACCATGTCACTAATTATATGAAATTATGTGTGGATTGAGGGTAAAACATGAAAAGATTTGGAGAGAAGGAACGGATTAAAATGGAAAGTAAGCAGTCTTCCATCCCCAAAAAAAAACAAGAACGGATTACTTATTCAGTCGATGTCTTGCGTAAATAACCGCCATGAAGACGTATTATTCTGGATGTTGTAAAGAGAAAAGTGGGAAGAGAGAGAGAGAGAGAGAGAGAGAGAGAGAGAGAAAATGTATTCTTCGGAAAATGTTTCGGAAATCGAAAGTCTTTGTGGAAAGAAACGGCAAACGATGACAGCTTCTTCTCCGTCTCCGTCTCTCTGGAGGATCTTCTCGGTTTTTGGTTAGTAGATCGATCCGAACTGTTTTTGTGATTCAGGGAACGTTTTCCAGATGGTCGGACCGTTTCGCGTCATTGGATATAAGCGGAAAACGGAAGAAAAATTACTGACGAGAGATTATGGAAGTTGAAGAGACGCAGAGGATGATCTTCAAAAGAGAAGTTAGTTAGGGGGAATTGAGATTTCGAAAGAAAGGGGGAAAGTGTGACCTCTTGACGAACAATTACCTAATCGGTTGATAATGGAATCCCGAGAAAGTGATCGATCCAAGTTATCATATAAGCTACAGTAATCCCTTTCGGAATTCTCGATTTAGAAGTAGAACTATTAAAAAAATGGATTTTGGATCAAAAAGAAAGAAGTAAATTCTTTGAAAAAAACATTTTACAGTCAAATAAGAAAAATTATCAGTTTTGGAGATTACAATTTTTACTGCAAAAAAACAATGGTCATTAAAATTTTTGAAAGTTCTCTCGTATTTTCCAATATTAAAAAAGATCGACACTAGTCGACACTTTCCTAAATCATTCTCTTCGGAATTCAATGCCTGAACACGTGTTGTCTATTAAGAAGCACAGCTGGCAACGGTCGGCGACATTTTGTTTTGTAAACTATGAAAACTGGAAAATGCCGAGACTGATTATCCATTCTTTTCTTCTTCTCATTCTTCACCAATTCTTCCTGTTTTTCAACGGCAATTCGAATTGCGACGATGAGTGTATCAACTGAGAAAAAGGAAGAAAAGATGGAGAAGAACCGGCCATTGAGAAGCCGAAAAAGAGAGAAGCCAGTTATCAGAGGGTGTGAATGGATATTTGAATACAAAAAAAGAAAGGAGAGTTGTTTTCTTCTTCAGGAACATTGAAAGGGACGAGAGTTTTGAAGAGAATTTATACCAGTCTATATAGGTTAGACAAACCAGTTAGATATATGCGCATGTTATCGGGTTGTTTCTCGAGAAGAAGACAACTTGCATCCGCAACAAATTGCTGTTCATTGGAAGAAGAAGAAGAGAGAAGGAGGAGGAATAGAAAATAGAAAACGATGGACGACGCATTTGGATAATTGTGAGAATAAGCAAAGAGAAAAGAGACACAAAGATTACGATCTCTGAGATTCAAGAACAACTGACACTCTTCCATAGGGTGTAATTCAAATGGAACACCATCTTTTTCTTACTGTAGTTTTGTATTATAAAAGCTTTGAAAGATTGTTTCACGTGAATTCCATTCATTTGAAAACTCACAAACTGACCATCCGGAAGCCTGACCAACCCATTGCCATAGTCCAGTATGATGTTCCGTGTTAGCCGAACATGGACTGAAAAAAGTGTATAAATGATGAGGAAATGTAAGAAAAGTTAAAGGTAACTATGGTCACTCTGATTCGAGAGAAGAGATGGTGGCCTAAGGATCAAATCGTGAGTTCCGTTGAGTTATAATTTCAACTCATTGCTCGCCATTCTCAGGTCGGCGCTGTCAAATCGGTGGTCAATGGAGCGAGTGCTGCTATCAATGGTGTTATTGACATTGTGGCTGGGCCACCTGATCCACCACCGCCTCCTCCACCAACAACTCCTGGTACTACGAAGTTAATTACCGAGTCAACATTGCCACCGACAACTACAAAACCGTCTACTACCACAGAGATGAGTGATTCGATTGCCATCGTAATTTTCGTAGTTGTTCTGCTTCTTCTCGTCTGCAGTTCTGCTGGAATATTTTTCTTCATGAAACAAAAGAAGCAGAAAAAGGCGGCCGCGGACGCAGCTGCAGCAGCTGCAGCTCAACCAGGACCAGTGGACGTGGAGACTGGAACTGGAGTTAGTACTGCTGGAACAACAGCTGCAACGACGACAAAGGGCGGAAAGAAGGCGAAAAAGGCAAAGAAGACAAAGAAAGACAGCTCGGGAACCACAGCCAACTGATAGAATGTCAGCAATCACACTCGTTTAACTGCTCCATTCGGAGTTTTTTCACTGTTTAGTATTTAATGAATTGGAATGAAGATTTTAAGTTTATTTAACACTGTTTTGAGTTGAATGAATTTTTGGAATTCAGCGACAACTTTCTCACTTTGAGCAAGACATAAGCATACAATTTTGTAAACCAGCCAATCGGCACCCATAAAGCTCACAATGGAGATCTTTTGAATCAATGTTGTCTTTGGCAAAAACCGTCGAAAGAGCACTATTGAAATCCTATATTTCTGGTTTCAAAACCTGCTTACGACAAGTCTTGTAAAAGTTTTTTTCTAAATTTCTTAGAGTTACGAAAACTTTTCACAGTAGAAAGGGGGCGGAGTCAAATGAAATATGTGTCATAGCTTTTAGAAATGTTAGCAAACTTGCTATAAAAATACAAATCCAATAAGATCGGTTTGACTTGAAACTGTATACGAGCCTATGCCAAGTTCCTCGAGTTTTTTCTAGAAAACGTATCTTTGAAGGTTCCCTTGTCAGCGGAAATAAAATTTAGAAGATTTCGAGTGACTTCTAGTTTTTCAGACGAATCTGAATATAATCTTTTTCATTTAATCGATATAAAAATCTTGACAAACTTTCAATTATTCCAAGATTAAAATTCGGAACATGGACCAGCCCTACCCTGAAACTAAACTTTCATGTTACCGGAACATGGACTGAATAAAAAGTCAATAAAACTACAGAAAATAATTTTTTGAGAAACAAAAGAACATCTTCTTCTCCCAATGCATTCGAGAGTTAAAAGGAATTTTCTTGAGGATGGCGTAAGTTAATGTGAAGAAACAAAAGTTAATAATTTTCAGTTTAGTGGAATTGGGCTAAAAAAACCGTGAATAATGCAATAGACAAGGGCGTGGTCCAACCCTATAAAATGATCGTACATACAATAGAAGTTCTATCAGCAAAAGGGGGCAAAAGGCCAAGAGAGGAACCCATGTTCCCTGTGTATACACCGCCGCGAAAAAAAATTGCAAAAATTGCTAGAGGGACAACAACGACAGTTACTGAGTCCACTTTGCCACCGACGACCACAACACCTTCCACTACCACAGAACTAAGTGACTCTGCCACAATTATATTTCTAGTGATAATTGTGCTTCTCATTGTGGCCAGTGCTGTCGGAATATTCTTGTGTAAGAAACGTCGAAAGAAGAAGAAGGAAGCAGCCGATGCAGCAGCAGCAGAGGCCGCCGCTGCCATCGAATCAGCTTCACCGCAAACAGGGACTCCAGATGTGGAAAGCGGGATGATTGGAGCAACTGGAACAGAAGCAGGAAAAACGAAAGAATCGAAAAAGAAGAAGGCGAAAAAGGGGAAGAAGACGAAGAAGGCGAAGAAGAAGAAGGAGAAGAAAACAAAACAAGGGACGACCGGAACAACTTCAACTACACCCACATCTAACTGACAATTTGTTTAAATTTTACTTGTTTTATTTCTTCTATCAAGACGGTTTTTCTACTAGTTTAGTAATTGACGAGTTCAAATAAACTGTTAGTTCTCAGTTAGATTTTGTGCATTTGAATCAGTCTCTGACCAACCCCCCAAGAAACCTCTAACTTCTACCCAAAGGGTGCTGGCGATAGCTAAGTGGAGTCATTTTCAAGTTGTAGATTCTGATTCTGAACATTTTTTAAATGATAACAGGGGTCTGCTGAAAAAAAGATTTTCTGCGTGCTCTTCCATGTTTTCAAGCAGTCTAGGGGCATCTTGGGAAAAAGTATGAAAAGGGAAAATGCTTCAAGTTCCGAACTACGCACGACAATACATAGATTATTGAAAATGAGTCCTGTTTTTTTAAAAGTTGATTCCAAAAGTTCAAACAGAAAATTTTCTACCCATATATCACTTCAGAAAATTGATATTCGGAAATTCTCGATTTTCGGTAACCGGGGCACTGAGACTTTTTTCTGGGAGTCCCGGTTACTTAGGACGTTTCTAAAAGGGCCGGGACGGGTCAGTAATGCCACAAAGCACATATCTTTTTTATCGAAAATCCAATCAATTACTCCGGCGACAAAATGCTGAGAAAATTGCTTGCTCTATTAAAAAAAGATGCAATTCTGGCGACTCGAAGTAAAGTTTGGACGATGCTTGAACTGTTATTCCCAGTTTTTATTCTCTTTTGTGTGAATGGAATGATGGGAATGATGGCCGACACGTTGAAACCCAAGGGTGAAGATGGGAAGAAAATGGACGGCCTTTTCAAATTCTCGGCAGCATCGACAGCCATTTTTCTATCTCCACAAATTTGTGAACAAAAGAAAGTAGCGACTGAAATTTATATGAGGTTTGAATAGATTTTTTCTATTAATATAAAACATTTTCAGAAACAGCCACGATGAACTGATCAAACAATACATGGAAGTCCCAGATAAAGGAATGATATTTAATGAAATAACAAAGAAAAAGTTTACGAACAAAGATCAGATCGAAGAAATGGATGAATGTGAGAAAGTGTATGTTTTCATTTCGATTTCAGAACTTGAAAACAATTGATTTCCAGAAGATTGATCGTTCACAAAGAAGGGAAGAACATAAAGTTATTGGTTCCGATCGCAGGTCCAGACATTCCGAAGGAAGAAATCAAATCTGCGATGAGCAGAAAGTAATTGTTTTTTTCTTTTTTATCAAATTCAACAGAACGGTATCTGGGCGTTTGTTTGGTTTTTTTTTAGCTTTTTCAATTTTTTCAAAATTGTTTCATATGGAATCTAACAGTAAAAGTATTATATTACTTTCAGAGGAGATGCGTACTTGTTCTCAGGTGCTATCATTCAAGCAATTCTCGACGAATCTCGGAGTTCAAAAAATAAAGTAGAGGCTGGATGGTCAGAGAAGATCGATGTGAACAAAATCGATGCAAGAGAAGTGGAAATCTCGGAAGTCGCCGTTGCATACTTCGACGTTATCCTCGGACTCAGTATGGTTGTTTCCATTGTGAACATCGTTCGAACTGTCGTCACAGAGAAATCAACTGTTAAAGTGAGAATTCTCCATGAAAAAACGAAATCAATTCATTTTCAGCCTTATTTATCTGCTATTGGTCTACCCGGATGATTGTTTTACACCGAACACTTCATTTCTTCGTTTCTCAAATCGACAATCACTTGCATTGGATCTATGAAATTCTTCATGGGATTAAAAGTGAGTCTTTCTTTTTTTATCTTTGTGAAGTTTGTTCTTTCAGTATGTCAGTATGCCTCTTATGATGGTCGCCGTAATATGTTACATTATTGGTGCAATCGCTTTCGCTATTCTCTTCTCTGCCTTCTTCACAAATGCAAAACGTGGAATTGAAGGTTGTTAATGATAAAGAAAACATTCCGTTCAATATTGATTTTCAGCTTCTCTTGTATTCTGGATCGTCGCCGTCTTCTATCCAATCGTGAAAGGAAGTGTAGATGATCCATCTCCTCTGGTCTCTCAATATTAATCATGCTTATCACTGTTTTCTGAATCAAGTCCAAGTGAACTCTCTTGCCAATAATCAATTGACTATTGGATCTTTATTCGATACAAGTTATATTGAGGGAACGGCTACCGGATACTTCTTTTTTATGATTATATTCGACGCAATTTGGATGGTTTCAGCCACTATGTTGTATGATCGATACGGAGGAAAATTGTCAGCTGTCAAAGAATTATTTAATGTAAGTTAGAATGACAGCAAGGGTCTAAACCTGTAGTTATAGACTGACAAAAAACGAGCGAAAGGTGGAGGAGATGTGATTCTAGACGGATGTATTGAGAATGTGAAAATGAGATCGAAAGCAGTTTCTGACGTGGAATTAAGTAATGTTGTGAAAGTTTATCCAACTGGAGAAAAAGCAGTCAATGGTCTCTCGTTTCGAGCTATTCGTGGACAAGTATCCATTCTTCTCGGTCAAAATGGATGTGGAAAGAGTACGACTTTCTCGATGATTTCTGGAGTTGCTCTTCCTTCTTCTGGTATGATTCTCTTTCAATAATTCAATTAAAAAACCCTTTCAGGTTCAATCAAAGTGGCCGGTGTAGACGCTGTTCGTCAAAAAGACAAAGCTCGAAAATTCATCGGTTTCTGTCCCCAATACAATCCACTTTATGATCGTCTGACTGTTCTGGAACATCTTGAACTGGCAAATGCATTGAAAGAAGGACCACCTCATTTGTTCATGGCTGAAGCGAAACAATTACTTCAAGCGATTCGTTTATCAGATAAAGCAGGAACTCATTCAGCTAATCTTTCCGGAGGAATGAAGAGAAAACTATGTGTTTGTATGGCAATGATCGGTGGAAGTCGAGTTGTTTTGTTGGATGAACCGACGGCTGGAATGGATCCAGGAGCAAGAAAAGATGTGCAGTTGATGTTGGAAAAGATCAAAGTTAATCGGTTCGTTTTGATTCATGGCCCCTACGAATCAAATTATTTTCCAGAACAATCCTCTTGACAACTCATTACATGGACGAAGCAGAACGTCTCGGTGACTGGGTATTCGTGATGTCTTATGGAAAGATGGCTGCCAGTGGATCTTTGAATTATCTGAAGAAGAAGTTCGGTTCCGGATACGTTTTAACTGTTGTGCTCAGCGCTAAAAGTGACAAAAAACAGTCGACGAAACTCGTGAAACAGATATGTCATCATGTGATTTCCTCATCTAGACTTGTTAGTTTTTTTTAGTTAACTCACCTTAAAATGTTGTTTTCAGAAAGATCAGCGTGGACAAATGATAGAAATGACACTTCCTGAAGATGAAAAGAAGAAAATCGTTCCACTTTTGAAAATTCTCGAAGCGATTATTGCGAAGAAGTACAAGAGTAAAGAGATCAAAGAGCTTCCGAGTGATCTGAGAGATAAGATTAAGAAGTTGAAAATTACGACTCTTGGTCTATCTTTGAGTTCTCTCGAAACAGTTTTTATTCGTATTTGTGATGAATGTGATCAAGTAATTGCGAAAGAAAATAATCTGGATGACAAAAGAGAGATAGCTGAGAAGAATTACGAGATGTTGACTGAAATGAAGAAACGTGAGTTCAGAATACCTTTTTATACAAGAAATGATAGATTTCAGTGAAAAGAGTCACCGGATCAGCACTTCAATCATCTCAATTTCAATGTTTGATTCGTAAAAGATACTATTACACTCTCCGAAATATCTACCAACTTTTCTTCCAATTAGTCATTCCAATTCTCGTTCTTATTTTGGGATTACATGCAATTAATTCGGATGAAGATAATAGTAAGCGGAGAAATCGAATAAAAATATATTTAATTGATTTCAGAGATTGAAAAACTAGAAAAAATCAATTTGGATAGTTTCCCTGAATCCGTTATAGTAATGATGAAAGACGGAAAAGCGCCACATTATGATGATATGAAGAAATATATAGAAGGTTACAGTCATTTGACAGTCAAAGAACATGATTCGGGAGAGAATCATGAGGATCTTGTGGATAAATATTATGTGAGTTCTTTTTTTATTTCTGAAGACCGCTCGAATTCAGAAAGAGCGTCTTGGATTCATTTTGAAAGTTGACAAATCGGGAGCCAGTTTCTATTATAACTCAATCCTCACTCGGGCGGTTCCAATTGTGACAACTCTTGCGGCGAATTGGTATGTCAAAGGAGGTGGATATAATGTTGAATTGGAATGGGTTTCATCGGCAAAGGAAGAGGCTCAGGTTAGGAAAACTCAAAGGTTTTGAATACAAGAATATTCCAGACTGAATTCCTGTCATATCTGTTCATTCCGTTCTTCATTACCCTTGGAATTGCTCTTGTCACTGCCCCTTTCGTTCAGTTTTCAATCGAAGAACGCGTTTGCAAGTTCTCTCATCAACAACATCTCACCGGAATGTCTCGATTGATTTTCTGGTCTGCCAATGTCCTTTGGGACTCACTCGTTTTCATTACCTTCGCCGGTTCCACTTTCCTCTGTTTCCTCGCTTTCAACCAGCTGACCCATTGTTTTCCATAGTAAGAATTCTTTTATTTTCTCTCTAATTTCTATTTTTTCAGTATATTCCTGATGTATTCTCTCCTTTTGGTTGCAATTGTTCCAATCACATACGTGGCATCTCTCATATTTGAATCGCCATCAAAAGCGTCCAGTCTACTTGTCATCTATCAAATGGTTGTTGGTATTATCATTGTATTGACATTGGCTCTTATGTCTTTTGCTAAAAGTAAAATGCTGAATATTCTAACGGTTAGGCAACTTTTATGACAACTAAATTATTCAATCTCTTCAGCCGATTTTGTATATGATATGTCCTCCAAGTGCATTCGTCTTCGGATTTTTTAAAGCATCGATAAAAGATGAATTGGAGAATGATCCAGATGGAATTCTCGGAAAAATGGTTGAATTTAAAAAGCTTTGGGAATGGAAAGGAATCGGCAAGTTTTGAGTTTTTATTCTCCAATCCGTATCATTTCAGCCAGAGACATTTTCTTCCTTGTTCTCGCTTCTGCCGTCTCCACCGCAACTGTCTATGCAATGCAGAATAGAAGTACTCGAGTGGCAATTTTCGATTTGAGACACAAAGCGGAGAAGCCGATTGCAAAGAAACCTGTGAAACTGGCTCCGTGTAAGGCCGTCGGAAAAGAAGAACAACTCGTTCACCGTCCTCAAGTCAAAAATTGCACTGTTGTTGTCAAAGTGAGCATCCTCTTAAGTTTATGACTCGACTCTTATTTTCAGGATCTTGTTCGAGTTTTCGGGAAATTCCGTGCTGTCAATGGAGTCTGTCTTACTGTAAGAAACAACGAATGTTTTGGTCTTCTGGGAACAAATGGAGCGGGGAAAACCACGACGTTCGATATTCTGACAGGACTTCGATTTCCTAGTGGAGGATCTGCGATCATTGATGGAAAAGATGTCGTCAGACATAATGTAAGAAATTATTTTTGTCCAAAATTCATTTTATATTTTTAGTACGTCGGCTATTGTCCGCAATTCGATTCAATTCTCCCCGATTTGAAATGCATTGAGGCGCTTGAAATCATGGCTCAACTTCATGGATACACTAATCCAAAACTGGCAGTTCGACACGTTTTGACATGTGTTGGAATGGTTGAACACGCTCATAAGAATGTTCGAATGTGTAGTGGAGGACAGAAAAGAAAGATTTCAGTTGGAATTGCAATGCTCACGAGATCAAAATGTATTATGATGGACGAACCGACGGCTGGAATTGATCCGAGAGTTAGTTTTCTTCTTTTGACAGGAGATACAGTACCCTTTTAGGCTCGTCGAGAAATCTGGGAAGTTTTGGATTGGATGCGTGAAAAATCAGGAAGTTCAATTGTTTTGACATCTCATTCAATGGAAGAATGCGAAGCTCTTTGTTCGAGAATTGCTATTCTTCGAAAAGGAGAAATGATTGCTCTCGGAACAAGTCAAGATCTTAAATCTCAATACGGAAACACCTATACAATGACTCTGATGGTAAAGAAGACAAAAGATCGAGATCGTGTAATCAAAGGAGTTCAAAAGAAGATGAAAGATGCAGTTCTGAAGACAGCGTTGACGAATATAACAACGAGTCTTGTGTGGGAATTACCTAAAAAACCCGGTGATAAATGGTCGAGGAAATACGAAAAAGTGCAAAAGTTGGCGCAGAAACTTTACGTAAAAGATTTTATGTTAACTCAATCGTCACTCGAAGACACTTTTATCACACTGACTGATTGATTTTTTTGGTTTTTTCTCTACTCGTTTTTCTTTTTTTGTTTTCCATTTTAATTTTAATAATTTATCGAATAAAGGTCATACTTATGGTTAGATTTCAAGTGTCAGTTATTCAAAAAAATGAGAATGAAAATAAGAATGAGCAAGTCTCGATACAGTTTTATTTCTGAACCCTCCTAAAAGACCATCTAGAATCCACTGTCGTCTGTTTTTTTTACGCGTGGCTGCCGATCATCCAAGCTTCAGATTCGTTCTTTTTTAAGACTCAAAACAACCGGAAACTCATTTTTTTTCCTATTTCCTAAAAATTATCTATAGAGCGAAGTTGCATCACTAAACCCGTCTTCCCTAAACTTGTTGAGAAAGTGCAAGGAAAAGGGAAGAAATAAACAAATGCTCTACTAATTTCTCACATGTGTGTGGATAGTATAAACATTTCGAAGAAGGGATTAGAGACAAAAGTGGCATCAGAAACCAGAAGAAATGATTTTTTGTGTTCTACTCATAATCTTTGAAAAAACAATGGTTCCAGGTGGTGGCAGCTGTTCTTCGAACTCTTTCAAATCTGTGCCTTCTGTCCACTTGAACCTTTTCTTCTGAACACACACACAACAAAAAAGAGATTCATCACATATTTTTTATCCGTCGAGAGTAGCCAGAGAGCCTTCAGAAGTCCGCGCCAATGTTGCATTTCGAAGTGTCAAATCAAGAGGAGAGAGTGTTCGAATCGAAGAGACGCAGACACTTTGATCCGATCGGCGGGCGGTGCCTGTTGGCGTCTTCTGAAGACTCTCTGGCTGTTTAATATAGAGAGAGGAGGAGAAGAAGGATTCGAAAGAGAGAGAAGAAGCAGAAGAAGAAGGAAGAGTGTAAAGCGAAGAGCTTCGGAGAGCAGCCAACTCGATTCTCTCTTCGAGACTCTTTTCCTCCTTCTTCTTCTTCTACCACTTTCATTCTATTTTTGAATCCGATTCTCTCGACTGAAATTCATTTTTAGCTTTTATTTTTTGTTTTTTGAGTTCTGCCAATTTGAATTTTCCTGATCAAATATGTGACTCGTTGAGCTAAAAACGTGGAACAGAACTCATCCAACTTTCCCAAATCCTAGTCGATGAGCCCCTTCCCCTGAATATAAGCTACATTAACAGTTAAAAGTACAAAACCTGAAACTCTAGACTCTAAGCTTCTCTTTCGATTGTGCAAAAGAAGAATTCGAGAGCAGACGCCCTCTTGGTGCTCCTCTCGTCGCTGACCCCTAAACAACAGTGTATAGTGAAATAAGAAAAGGAGAGAGAGATGACCTCGCACAGTTGGCAGATATTGCTGACAGCTCTCTCTCTCTCTCTCTCTCTCTCTCTCTCCGTGATCCCAATCGATCAGAGAGGCTCTTCAATCAAAAGTTTGAAGGGACAGAGAGAGAGAGAGACACGACTCGAATTGATGTGAGTGGGAGCGAATTTTGATAAAGACGTATGAGAAAACGCTTGAAAGTTGATGTGCACTCTTTGAGAAGAAATCGAGAAATTGTTTTATGAAGTTATAGAGAAAAAAGATTGATGATATGGGGTATTTTGATTTGGGAGAAGTTTAAGAAGACTGTAATCTTTTTTGGCGCTCCGCATCGAGAAGACTCACAGAGCTGTGGTTAAACTTTTTCCTCCTGGAGCTGACGAAAAAAATTCAGTTGAGTTCATAATATTCTGAAATATTTTCAATGAAATTTTTGGCTAGTTTTCAAAGGAATAGTTTGTAGAGAAAGTTCAGAATCAGATCACATAGTCAGACATAGGAGTAGAAAACAACAAAAAAACAAACTAGATGTACAAAAAAAACTTCATGCTATCACTTGATTAAGAAGTAGTTTTCGGTTCAACTAAACTGATATTGGTGAATTTTCTTGTTCGGAAAAGAATAGATTATTTGGTAATCAATGTCAAACCTATAATTTTTCTTGAGAAAACCCTAAGCTAACCTTCATTTGTGTGTGCCCCGATAACAATGTGGAAGACTGCAGGTAGAGAATTGTTTCTAACAAGTTGAAGCATTGAGCAATTTAAGGTAAAATGAAATCAGGAGGATCAGAATGATCAATAAAAACAATTCTTCTTGATCATTTCTTCCTTTTTTTTAGAGATACCTCAAAACGCTTTTAAATGTAGTGTAGTGCTTTGACCTTTCATTCTGCAACACCTGTTAGTGACAAGGTACAAATGTTTTTTTCTAGATTGTTGATCTCGGTCTAAGTCTCATAAACATTCTTGTTTTGATACGTTTGTCAGTTCTTTGAGAACTTTTATATACTGTACTAGAGGGCAGTAGTATAGGAAGCAACTTCATATACGGGCAGGCTAGAACGTGCCACTCAGTATCTTCTACTTGACTTCAACAAGTTTCCGGTCACTTCTTCCTATTTGATCATTTTCTCTTGACCCAATCCTTTCCAGCTGTTCTTCTTTCCTTCAAAATGCTCTGGTTTCAGTGTCATCTTGACACGAGTGTCTTCCCTTCCCCCAACCAAAACGAACATTGTCCAGATGTTTTATAAAAATGACAAAGTGCGATGCTTTATTATAAATCGTTCACTTTTTCCTTCTTCTCCTCTTCTGCTCCCTCATCTCTTTTAGTTTTGCAACACATCGGTTTGTGTCGGTCGATTGGCCGGCTGTTGGCCAAGAAGAAGAAAGTGAGAGAGAGAGAGAGAGAGCCTTCAGAAGAAATGATTGAGAAGGCATCGTATGTATGTGTGTAATGTGTAATGCGCTTTCATTTTATCACACGATTTTCAACTTTTATCTATATTTTTAGAAATCTGAAAATTCAGTTGGTTACCTGTTTGAAACCAGACAAACAGTCTTCTGAAGCTTTTGGCGTTCTACAGAACTTGTTTTTCAAACAGACGATACTTCCAAAGTTTAACCATGCCTAACCAAACTTTTTATTTTTGCTTGAATATAAACCCGTACCTTCACTGAATTTTTTCCCATACCCGAACACTAACCCCTTTTCCCTTTATCAGGGCATCACCTAAACTTCCCATGAGCCTCAGTATGACTGAAGCTAAACTGCCCTTCCTTTAACTTCTTCATGTTTTGATTTGAACACTGACCTTACTATCTCCCGCTTTGCAAAACTTTGTTTTCAAAACACTCATTTTCATTTTTCCCCCCTCCTTCATTAAATGCTCTTTTCTTCAGAACGAACCAATTGGGTAACGAGAAGTCGATCCCCGTGACACGTCATGTCACGCTTATCGCTTCTCGGGTTGACGGCAGCCATAGTGCTACTGTCGTCGTTCTACACTGATAGGTAAGTGACCATAATTTCTTTTCTCTCCACAAACCAGTCTTCAGGATACATGTGGACGCTGCCGCCGCATGCAAAGGATGTGCCCCACCATGTGTTTGCCCCGGAACGAAAGGAGAACGGGGTAACCCGGGATTTGGTGGTGAACCAGGACATCCAGGAACACCAGGACAAGATGGACCAGAAGGAGCTCCAGGAGCTCCTGGAATGTTTGGTTAGTTTTTTAAAACAATAACAAAAAATAAATATTTTGAAATTTTCGAGAAATTTAGTTAAAAGTTATCTAAATCAGACTTCTGTTGATTCCAGGAGCCGAAGGAGATTTCGGAGACGTCGGAGCAAAAGGAGGTCGCGGAGATCGTGGTCTTCCGGGATCCCCCGGTCATCCAGGTCTTCAAGGACTCGATGGATTACCCGGATTGAAAGGAGAAGAAGGTATTCCAGGATGCAATGGAACCGATGTGAGTCTCTGACCTTTTAAAAAGTAAAGTGAACAGACTCTGATGCCATCTGAAATCAGATCTGTTCGTCATGTGTTGTTAGTGTTTTGAGGCGGAGGGGAGAGACAAACTTCACAAATTGGCTCTTCCTCTGTGCCACCGCAAAAAAACTAGGGGAAGGGGAGGAAAAGAAGGATGAGCAGTATGTGTGTGTGTGCAGCCGACGAGTGTGTTGTAATACCATGACTCATCTTTTTCTCTCCTTCAATTTCTATTTTTCTCGATCAACTTCTCCTTTATGATTATTTATCTTCCAGGGTTTCCCCGGTATTCCTGGACTCGCCGGACCACCAGGTCATCCAGGACCAAATGGAAATCCAGGACGACCTGGACTCTCTGGACCACCAGGAGAGGGTGGAGTCAATTCACAAGGACGTAAAGGAGAGAAAGGAGAATCTGGAAGACCAGGAGTTCCAGGTCTTCCAGGAAATTCTGGATATCCAGGATTGAAAGGAGCAAAAGGAGATCCAGGACCGTATGGTCTTCCAGGATTCCCTGGAGCTTCTGGATTGAAAGGAAGAATGGGAGTGAGAACTTCTGGAGTCAAAGGAGAAAAGGGTTTGCCTGGACCACCAGGACCTCCAGGACCACCAGGATCTTATCCATGGGCTTCTAAACCAATTGAGATGGAGGTCTTGCAAGGACCAGTTGGACCAGGAGGTGAGTTTCTGAACAAAAATATAATTTATTTTGTGTTTTTAAAGGAGTGAAAGGAGAAAAAGGACGTGACGGTCCAGTCGGACCTCCAGGAATGCTTGGACTCGATGGACCACCAGGATATCCAGGATTGAAGGGACAGAAAGGAGATCCAGGAGATGCTGGACAACGTGTATGTTTCTTACTGTACTTTTCTTTATTATTCAACATTAATTTCAGGGAAAACGTGGAAAGGACGGCGTTCCCGGAAGCTATGGAGAGAAAGGAACTCAAGGAGAACAAGGAGTTCCAGGAACTCCAGGATATCCAGGAACCAAAGGAGAAGCCGGAGAGTCTGGATATCCAGGAAGACCTGGTTTCGAAGGAGATTGTGGACCAGAAGGACCACTTGGAGAAGGAACTGGAGAACCAGGACCACGTGGAGCACAAGGATTTGATGGAGTTCAAGGAGGAAAAGGACTTCCTGGACATGATGGACTTCCAGGACCAGTTGGACCAAGAGGACCAGTTGGAGCCCCCGGAGCTCCAGGAGTACCTGGAATGGATGGACTTCCAGGATATACTGAAAAAGGAGATCGTGGAGAGGATGGTTATCCAGGATTCGCCGGAGAGCCAGGACTTCCAGGAGAATCTGGAGATTGTGGATACCCTGGAGAAGATGGTCTTCCAGGATATGATATTCAAGGACCACCAGGACTTGATGGACAATCTGGAAGAGACGGATATCCAGGAATTCCAGGAGATATTGGAGATCCAGGATATTCTGGAGAGAAAGGATTCCCAGGAACCGGAGTGAATAAGGTTGGACCACCAGGAATGACTGGATTGCCAGGAGAACCAGGAATGCCGGGACGAATTGGACAAGACGGATATCCAGGACCACCAGGAAACAATGGAGAACGAGGAGAGGACTGTGGATATTGTCCAGATGGTCTTCCAGGAAACGTCGGAGATGCTGGTTTCCCGGGAATGAATGGTTATCCAGGACCACCAGGACCTAATGGAGATCATGGAGATTGTGGAATGCCAGGAGCTCCAGGAAAGCCAGGAGCCCCCGGAACCGATGGAATTAATGTATGTTTTCTTTTTTTTTTTGAAACTGTTCATTAAAATTGTCGTTTCAGGGATCACCAGGACTCCCCGGAATCCCCGGATATCCAGGATTAAAGGGAGAAGCCGGAGAGATCATTGGACCAATGGAAAATCCAGCTGGAATTCCAGGATTGAAGGGAGATCATGGTCTTCCAGGACTTCCAGGACGTCAAGGAAACGATGGACTTCCAGGACTTCCAGGATCACCAGGACAAGATGGATTCCCGGGACTTCGTGGAGAACCAGGACTATCTGGAATCGATGGAAAGAGAGGACGTCAAGGATCGGTTAGTTGGATTTTTTAGTGATTCCATTTAAAAAAGGAATTGCAGCTCGGTATTCCGGGACTTCAAGGACCACCAGGAGATTCGTATCCAGGACAACCAGGAACTCCTGGATTCAAGGGAGAGGCTGGAGCCAATGGACTTCCAGGACTTCCAGGAGCCCAGGGACCACGAGGAATTCCAGCTCCACAGAGAATTATCAATCAAGTTGCTGGACAACCAGGAGTCGACGGTCTTCCAGGACTTCCAGGAGATAGAGGAGCTGATGGTCTTCCAGGACTTCCAGGACCGGTTAGTGAACCTTTGGATCTCTTTTGTAATCATGAGTTTTTAGGTCGGACCAGACGGATATCCAGGAACTCCAGGAGAACGTGGAATGGATGGACTTCCAGGATTCCCAGGACTTCACGGAGAACCAGGAATGCGTGGACAACAAGGAGAAGTTGGATTCAATGGAATCGATGGAGACTGTGGAGAACCAGGACAAGATGGATATCCAGGACAACCAGGAGCTCCAGGAGCACCAGGAGAAACTGGATATGGATTCCCGGGACAAGTTGGATATCCAGGACCAAAGGGAGACGCCGGAGCAGCTGGACTTCCTGGACCAGATGGTTATCCAGGAAGAGATGGACTTCCAGGAACTCCAGGATATCCAGGAGAAGCTGGATTGAATGGACAAGATGGTGCACCAGGACTTCCAGGAAGTCGTGGAGAATCTGGACTTGTTGGAATCGATGGAAAGAAGGGACGTGATGGACCACAAGGACCACGTGGAAACGATGGAGTACCTGGATATAGAGGAGAGGCTGGAGCTCCAGGACAAAATGGAATGGATGGATATCCAGGAGCTCCAGGAGATCAAGGATACCCGGGAGCCCCAGGACAAGATGGTTATCCAGGACCAAATGGAATTCCAGGAGAAGATGGACTAGTTGGATTCCCAGGACTTCGTGGAGAACACGGAGAGAATGGACTTCCAGGATTAGAAGGAGAATGTGGAGAGGAAGGATCCAGAGGAACTGATGGTCTTCCTGGATATACTGGAGAACAGGGAGCCGATGGTCTTCCAGGTCTTCCAGGAGCTGATGGACTTCCAGGATTGAGTGGAGAGCCAGGAGACGCAGGAGAACCAGGATTCAGAGGACAACCTGGAGAACCAGGGAACCTTGCTTATCCAGGACAACCTGGAGATGTAAGTATTCTAGATTGATTTGAAATTTCTCATTAAATGATCTTCAGGTTGGATACCCAGGACCAGATGGACCACCGGGACTTCCTGGACCAGATGGTCTTCCAGGATTGAATGGAGAACGAGGAGAAAACGGAGATAGTTATCCAGGAAATCCAGGATTGAATGGACAACCAGGAGATGCTGGATACGATGGAGTTGATGGAGTTCCAGGACCACCAGGATATCCAGGAATCACTGGAATGCCAGGATTGAAGGGAGAAGGAGGTCTTCCAGGACTTCCAGGACGTCAAGGAAACGATGGACTCCCAGGACAACCGGGTCTTGAAGGAGAGTGTGGAGAAGAGGGATTCCCTGGAGCCCCTGGACAACCAGGATATCCAGGACAATCTGGACGTGAAGGAGAAAAGGGATATCCAGGAGTTCCAGGAGAAAACGGACTTCCAGGACTCCGTGGACAAGATGGTCTCCCGGGATTAAAGGGAGAGAATGGAGTAGATGGACAACCAGGTTATCCAGGATCACCAGGACAACTCGGAACTCCAGGAGACGTCGGATATCCAGGAGCACCTGGAGAGAATGGAGACAATGGACTTCCAGGACGTGATGGACAACCAGGTCTTCGCGGAGAGCCAGGACAATCAGGATTACCAGGAATCAATGGAAGAGATGGACTTCCAGGACCAGTAGGACCCCCGGGAGACGATGGATTCCCAGGAGCACCAGGACAAGATACTTATGGACCACCAGGACAAGCTGGACAAGATGGATATCCAGGACTTGATGGACTCTCTGGAGGACCAGGACTCAACGGAGAACCAGGATCCCCAGGACAATATGGAATGCCAGGACTTCCAGGATCACCAGGAGAATCAGGACAAACTGGATATCCAGGAGAACGTGGACTTCCAGGAATTGATGGAAAACGAGGACACGATGGAGTTCCAGGACTTCCTGGAGCTCCAGGAGTTGATGGAGTTCCAGGATTGGAAGGAGATTGTGGAGATGATGGTTATCCAGGAGCTCCAGGAGCACCAGGATCCAATGGATATCCAGGAGAACGTGGACTTCCAGGAGTTCCAGGACAACAAGGACGTTCTGGAGAAAATGGATTCCCAGGACAACCAGGAGTTCCAGGACTCAAGGGACCACGTGGAGATGACGGATTCCCTGGACGTGACGGACTTGATGGAATTCCAGGACGACCAGGACTTCAAGGAGTTCCAGGACCATTGCCAATGGAAATCAGAAATCCACCAGGAACACCAGGAGATAATGGATATCCAGGAGAGAAGGGATATCCAGGACTTCCAGGAGACAACGGACTTCCAGGACCACCAGGAAAGGCCGGATACCCAGGAGCCTCTGGACAAGATGGTTATCCAGGACCACCAGGACTTCCAGGAACTCCTGGAAGCGGTGGAGATCAAGGATTCCAAGGAGAACGTGGGCGCTCGGGTCTTCCAGGACTTCCAGGATCTCCAGGATATCCAGGATCCCCTGGAGGATGGGCACCATCTCGTGGATTCACTTTCGCCAAGCACTCTCAAACCACCGCAGTTCCACAGTGTCCACCAGGAGCTTCTCAACTTTGGGAAGGATATTCTCTTCTTTATGTTCAAGGAAATGGTCGTGCCAGTGGACAAGATCTTGGACAACCTGGATCCTGCCTCTCTAAATTCAACACGATGCCATTCATGTTCTGTAACATGAATAGTGTCTGCCACGTGTCCAGCCGTAACGACTACTCATTCTGGTTGTCAACCGATGAACCAATGACTCCAATGATGAATCCAGTCACCGGAACAGCCATCCGTCCATACATTTCTCGTTGTGCTGTCTGTGAAGTTCCAACTCAAATCATCGCAGTTCACTCACAAGATACAAATGTTCCACAGTGTCCACAAGGATGGTCGGGTATGTGGACTGGTTACTCATTCGTCATGCACACTGCCGCCGGAGCCGAAGGAACCGGACAGAGTCTTCAATCACCTGGATCTTGTCTCGAAGAATTCCGTGCCGTTCCATTTATTGAGTGTCATGGAAGAGGAACTTGCAATTATTATGCCACCAATCACGGTTTCTGGCTTTCCATCGTTGATCAAGTAAGTCTCCTTTATCTTTTATCAAATCTCAAAATTCTTGTTTCCAGGACAAACAATTCCGTAAGCCAATGTCTCAAACACTTAAAGCCGGAGGACTCAAAGATCGCGTTTCGAGATGCCAAGTTTGTCTCAAAAATCGATAATCACAATCACTTTTCTCTCTATTTTATTTATCATTTTCTACTTAAATTTCCCCTTTCTTTCAATTTTTCTAATGCTTTTTATTCGAACACTTTCATCCAAAAACAACTGCCAACAATGACTTTTCTACACAATTTCTGCGTGATACATCAATATTCAAAAGCCTTCCTGTTATGTTTTTTTCGCATTTTCTTTCGTTTTTCAATCGGAAAACAAAACAATTAATAAAATGGAATATAAAAATGTTTCGATTTGAGCAGATTCATTCTCTGTCCAGTATAGAATTTTGAAGTTAAAAAAATCGGAAATCGGGAAAAATTCAGGTGTCTCTCAGAACTCGTCCAACAGAAAGAGAACGAGGTAATTTATTAAAATTATGCCAGTATAAAGTTCTTTATTAAGGTCTGTTCTAAGCCTCCAACTATTTTCAAAACGATCGGAGACCCAAGATCCGAGAACCAGACCCCTGAAAATGGCCTAAAACTGATAAAATCAACTGAAAAAGCAATTTTTCTATATGCTTTTGAACGCTACTGTGCTTATATGAGGGAATTTTTCTTTAGATCGCGCTGAAAATAATGTATATTTTATAGCAATTATCCCAGGATCGCCTCTAAGATCATCGTCGTTCTTGCCGTCGTCGAGCCGTTGTCTGTTTGCCCATGACCCATTTCTGTCCGTTCTGATTAGACGCCTTAGCATTATAAAAATACGATTTCCCAATATTTTCCCTCTCTTCTTTCTTTAAAATCTCCTTCAAACATCCGAAAAGTGGCGAGAAACGAAAGAAGTTGGAAGAAGGAGGAGGGAACAGCTGAAAACGCGTCGTCACACACATTTTGTTCACCTGCCTTCTCTTTCTACCGTAGTAAATGCTCTCTTGACTCATAAATCAAATAACATGTCAACGGTCGCGGATTTATTCAGTAATCATTCACGGATAAATATGTGTATCACATGACAAATTATTCAGATGGTCAAGAGAAAGGGAATGTTTGCAATTAAAGATGTTCTAAAAGAGTTTTGGATGATGGAATGATCTAGGAGAAAATGAGAGAGAGAGAGAGAGAGAAAGAGAGAGAGAGAGAGAGAGAATTCTGTCATTTCCGTCCGAAGCGAATGTAGTCGTACGATGCCTTTTTGATGGGTGCAGACCGCCCGAATCGAACGAAATCATAGTCTCTTTTCACTGAAAAAAGTGATTTTATTTGTGTTTTCGAGTGAATAGAATTCGGGAGCAATTTTGATTAGAAAACGGGAGAGAGAGAGAGAGAGAGAGAGAGACGCAGAGATTCAATTCGATTTGATCATAACGCAAACATCTAGAATTCACGGAAGAGGATAAATTGAATCAAAACAATCAAAACTCAATTTATTGAGCGATAAACCATACTCTTCTATTAGAGTCACTGAGAGCTCAACTAGACAATCGACTAGGGAAAATCGGCAAAAGACATTTGCCAAGTCTTTATCGGCAAATAACCCGGCAAATGGCTCATAGAGGAGTAGCCTGGTGGTCTCAACAGTTTTTTTAGACTCACAGTAAACGGTATGCAAATGATGATAAAAAAAACGCCACTCAGTTTTTACAATGAGAAAAAATTTCCTTTCCAATGACCTTTTTTCAAAATGTTCTCAAAACCTCTTCTGATGTTTAGCAGGTCGAAACCCTAATTCAGTTTCCAATCTCTCGGAATCAAAGTTGCACAAACGAGAAACTCTTACGTAGAATTCAAATAATTCAATGTGTTTTTCACCTAATCTAGTTTTATTTGGTTTATGAGCACCCGAAAAAGTTGAAAGTTGACTCGAAAGTTCACGTCAAAGTTTGATGTATTAAAGGATTTTTAGATATCAAATTGAAGGTGCTCCAGATGAAATGGAGAGTAAGGACTAACTAGACAAGAAGATCTCTAACCCAATTAGTCCCCTAACACAAAACTCACTTTTGAACTGAGAAGATGGTCTGGCGAGAAGATTGGCAAGACGAGTCGACTCGTAGAGTTCTGGTGGGAGAACGAGTCCCAAGTCGACTGGTGCATCCTCTTGACATCCGGAACACTCCTTTGCATTCACTGACATCAAGACGGCCATGGCGATGAGAAGGCAGATGATGTGAGAAGATGAAGAAGACATCACTTGAAAGGAAACCACTGGAAATGAAGGAAATGAATGGAATGATTATTTGAGTGGGTGAACGGCTGAATTGATATCATTAAGGGATACGGTAATCGAATATATAATCATATTGGAAGAAAAAGGAGAAAAGGAGAAAACAAAAGACGTCAAATTGAGTCAATCAACTGGAGAATTGAGTACTGTTGTTATCGAGAAGTGAGCAATACGAGAAATGGGAGAAATGAATTAGGTTTTCAGTCACTTTATATCTCCATATCACCCTCTCTCTCTCTCTTTCTCTTAACTCCGCCCCTTTCGGGATTTGATTGAATTGTCTGCGTCTCTTTTGACTCAACTCACTTCTTCTCTCCTATTTTAAGCAGATGAAGGGGAGGAGAATTCAGATGACGTGGAAAATGGAACAAAAAGACAATGAAAAAGTACAGTTAATCATTCTACAGGGATTGGTTTTTATGTTGAAAATGACGAGGGGAAGTCAAAGGTTACGAAAGACGAAAAACTAGATGGATTTATGAGTCGAATGGACTGATTGAACCAGTGAAAAAGAGGGAGAAAAAGAGCATAAATTTCCGAAATGTCTCAGATTTGCAGAATTTTGAGAAATGAAGTGAAAAGGAAAGGATTGTATGGCTTCAAATGACCTACGTGGAAACAAGGAAGTGCACATGTCAATTAGAGGGTGTTGAGAGGAGGAAGGTTTCTTTCGGATATCAGAGATGATTTGGGAATTAATAATACGGAAGATGGAGAAGGAGAGAGAGAGAGAAAGAGAGGTATTGTAGTCATTAGTCATTTGAATACAATTTCAGATTTTTGCATGGTCGAAGGAAACGAATTGAGGAAATAAAGAAAAAGTGTTCGGTTTTCGATCTTTTTGAATGAAAGGTATTCTAGAAATTTTTTCGAAATGTGTTTGGTATAAGGCCAAGACTTGTTGAGAGCTACTATCAATGGCCTATAGGCTATAGACACTTGTGAAATTAAAAGCTACTGACGACTCATTAAAACCAGAATTTTGGAACATCGTTAGAGAAAAAGCCATTCTGTACACTTTTTAGCCGAAAAAAAGTCGAAAAATTGGTTTGAAAAAGGGTCAGTTTTTATTCCGGGACCCCCGGGCCGGGCCCTAATTTTACAAGTCTGATTAAAACACCTTCTTGTCCGAGAAAACTACAAAATCTGGGCTCCTAATTTGGATAAGACAATTTGTATTTTCTTATTCTTTTTTGTTTTTTTAACTTTCAATAAAAATGAACTCATAGCTGACAATAAGAGAGTTGAGAGAGACTAGAGAGAACAGACACTCTCGTTTCTCTACACTCTCTTCTAGAATTCGTCACCTCTGATTTTAAAAAAGCAACGAACTGTAGGAAATTTTTTCTTCGAACGACTGGTCACCAAATACAGAAAAATCGAGAAAAACTGAGTTCCCTTTGCATTTTTCTCGTTTCCAAAACATTCTCTCCATGCTTTTTCTCTCCAAACAAAACAAATTATTTTCATTTTATTTCTATTTTAATCCAAATCAATTCGAGACAATCGAAGATTAATCTTTGAAATTTCAGAATTACGTTTTTTATTTTTATTTTATATAGTTCAAAATTCAGATTCTCTTCTTTTTTCAATATTCTCGAATTGAATTATTTTTCAGATCATTTCTCTTCGCTCGCCTACTCCAAAATATATTTCGATTTCATCTGTCAATGATTTCATTTTCAAAAAGAGACAATTCGTAGCAGAAAATGACATGAAAAACAGCTGAAATTCAAGAGAAATCGAATCGTCATCTGTTTCAATGTTTCAAAAAGTCTGAAAATCCGGGAGAAAACGGGGAAGGAAAGAGGAGGAAAAGAGAAGAAAATTGGATATGAGAGTCCTAATTTGCTTATTTTTTTTTCTTTTTTTCGAACTTTGTGCTCTCTTGTTCTCTTCTTCAACATATTTGACAAATTAGAAGGAGACAAAAGACAAGAGGAAGAGAAATATGTAATTGAAAAGGAAGTTTCATGCTTTACTGATCACATTCTGAATGCTTCCTTTTTTCTTGAAATCTTCGAGTTGATCTCTCTATTCAGAATCGTTGAGGAATTCAGGAAGGTTTGGGAGCTATAGGATTTTGAATTTCCTGAGTTATTGCTGATTTTATTTATTCAAGTTCAGATGACTTTCAGATACAAACTTTAGGGTTATAAAACTATGTGATCTTTTTAGGGTGTTCTAAGGTGAGCACCAGAGACAGTAGCGACAACTAAAATATCACCTTTTCGTTTTTCGGCTATAAGTTTTTTCAGAGAATAGTTAGAAACTCGAGGTCTCTTGTGAAACTGTTCTAAATTATTGTCTGTTTTATAGGGGAATTTCAGACAGCAGTAAGATAAAACTTTTCAGCTAGAAAAAATAAAATGATAATTTCTAGTCGAAACCTGTGCCTATGTATGTTTCCGTTCAAAAAATACAAAAAGTCAAAACTTTCTTGAAGCGAAATTTGATGTCAATTTTTCAGAAGGCTTCTGAGAAAAAGCTGATGAAAAGTCCTGAAAAATGGAAAAATAAAAATCAATCTGAATAGTGATTTCTTCAAAGTTTTGAAAAACATTAGTTTTCACTTACTCACTTCGGATTTTAAATTTTGATTCATGAAGAGTGAAGTTTCATTCCATTTTCAGATTAGTTTTTTCAAATGAATCTTCTAAAATATTCTTCCTTATTTCCGTCTACATTCAATTTCATAATAAGTCCAGCTTGAAAATTTTCGTCTTCTGAACCGACTCTCTACAGGATACCTTTCCAGATTTTTTCTGAATTTCGAAATTTCAGTAATTTCAAACTTCGAGTGTTTTTTTTCAGTAATCAACAAGACGGTTTCACTCTATTTTTCTCTCTCTCTCTCTCGTTTTCCAGGAGAAAACTGGACGCATTAGGGACGCTTTGCAAACTTTCGCGCATCGAAACACTGGTCAAACCTCCGTTGCGGGGACGAGAGATAACGAGAGATAAAGGAAATGTAAGAGACGCAGAGAGAATAGAGGAAAAAATGATAAGCACAGGAGCATTCGTGACCTCTTCAGAATGTCTGTTCGTGTCGTTTTGTTCGCTCCCAAATACTAGGTACTGTAGTGATAGAGAGATAAGAGACGCAGAGAAATTGGAGGGGGAGAAGAAGCCATGTGGAATCGGGGGAAAAAAGATACTGTAGATCAAGAACAAATATGAGGAAGAAACGATTCGGAATGTCTATTATTAATTTATTTATCATTTGGAGGAGCACTTTATCATATAATCCTGTCTACGGAAAGAGAAAGAGGAAAGATCGAGTGCAGAAGAAGAGAAGTGACCGAATTGAAATGAGAATGAAACATTTAAACAGGAAGTCATTCAGAATAACTATGTACTTTATGTGTCTGTATACTTGTAGTTCCGTTTCATGAAAAAAACTCAGAAAACTCTATGATTTTCAATAGAGCGCATTTTGAAACTAATTGAACTTCAAATCGTTTATTAATTATGTTTGGTTCATAGATGAAATCCAAAATTCAACTTGACATTTCCAGATTTTGGGTGACGAAGAACAGGTGATTCGAATCGAAATGACTCAATATGACGACGGTGGATTCTGAAATCATGCTCTCCAAGGGGACTTCGAAGTTTCTGCAAGAATTCTGGAAATAGAAATGGAAGAAGGAATGGCGTGTTTTAGAGTCTGGATGAGATATGCCAAGGGTACGGTAGGAAAAGAAGTTGTCCAAAAGGATTACAGGAAGAGGGTTCCAAGTCGCTAGTATATTCGTTCACCCTAGTCGTCCATTGATTCAGAAAACAATACGGGTCCCTTGAATCTGAAAAGTGTTCGGTCATCTTCTTTTTTTCTGTATCAGCTGTTTGGGATGCCCTTGTCAGTAGCAAATGACCTAGACCAATGAAGTACAAATCGTTTAACATGTTCTGAAAAAACCAAGCCTTCCTAGAATGACCTTCGGCTATGACTCATTCAACCACCCCCTTCCGCTCCCATAATTTCCCAAAATTTCATAATCTTTTTTTCCGGAGAAAACAAAAATGTAATCATCCATCTGAGTGCTCTGTCGTCTCCGCGCCGACAGTCGTTGGGGTCATTTAGTGGCCGTGGGATCCTGTGAGTCCGGCTGTGTGTGTTTGAGTGTGTACTTTTTCAAGTGGACGACACAACAGAAAGAGAGAGAGAGAGAGAGAGAGAGAGAGAGAAGAGTGCGTCGGTCAGTGTGCCACGACCTTTGTACAAGCTTCTTCGCAAAACAATCTCTCAAGAAAAGAGATTCGTCCGTTCGTTCTTTCTCTCTTAGGTTCTGAAGAATTCTCTCTCTCTCTCTCTCTCTCTCTCTCTCTCTCTCTCTCTCTCTCTCTCTCTCCCTCTCTCTCTCTCTCTCCCTCTGAAGGACGACTGATTCGAATGCCAAACAGATGATAAGAGAGAGCCCGAATTGGGTCAAGGAACTGAAGAGGAGGAGGAGGAGGAATGAACAAAGAGTGTGCCCGCTTTTTGAATTTAATGGCATAAGTGGAAATAAGTGGAGAGAATGACCCGCGCAAAAAATAATATTTCGCACATAATATTCGTCAAGTGTATTCTTCGATTCGAGATGGCAAACTACACAAAAAATGCAAATTTGATCTTCAGGCTTTTCAGGATCTTTCAAAATTGCTCTTTGCGAAGAGCACTCTTAGAAAAACGGGCGGCCGGTAGGTCTGAGTCCTCTCGACTACAGTATCTTGGACGAAACTACGGATCCTTCCGTCTTGAATAGCAGATGTCATAACCTGGGAGCAAGAAGAACAATGTTAGGCTGAAAAAAATTTTGTTACTTTCAAATGGATATCATTCAGAATTTATTTTCTTCAATATCGGAAAAAAAACTTCACGGGTACCTGAACTTCTCTGAAACCGCGTTACGGTAGTTTAAACTGCGATGAGCTCACTTGTCGTGTCCCCTATCTGGTATCCATTCTACCAAAATATCAAAGAAACCCCTATAACCTATATAGGCTATAGGACACCTTTAAAGACCCTTCGAGTCTAGACTGATGTTTGACTACTGATATGCACTTTCTCGTGACCATTCTGTTCGGTGTCTATATCAGAAAAACAACAAAAAAAGGACGTTCGCGAGATCATTGTCCACAAACATTCCGAACATTTCTTTTGATTTCGGAACTCAATTAAGATACCCTTCGGAGCTTAGTTTGGTAAAAAAAAGGTGAATCTACAGATCCCTACAGTATCCTTCCACACACAGGTTACCACTTTCCTAGGTAACCAGGTTAGCCTTCAATCTGAATACCTTATGATGGTCATGCCAAACTAGCTTTTTCCATGCTAGTTGCATATACTACAGTACCACAATACCCTACAGCACTACCGTTCCCTACAAAAAGTGCATAGTAACAGTTATGGGGGAATACCACTTGTCGTTTCTCCTTGTACAACTTATCACATCTCTTTCTTTCGTAACTGGTGACCCGCCTGGCCGAGCCTGGTATCCCACCACCGCGCCTAATAGTTTTTTTGTCCATTTCGGGGTCCCGGTTGTCGTGAGAGAGAGAGAGAGAGAGAGAGAGAGAGAGAGAGAGAGAGAGAGAGAGAAAGAGTGAAAGAGCAACCGCCTTGTCATCTTTTGCGACGAACACACTCAAATTCCTTCTCCCCAAGAAGAGAAACACACTCATTTACGCAGACCACCGCCACCCAAAATTCTGATAAAAAATGACAAGTTGTGTAGAGGCCGAGAACAAACAGTGGCACGGAGAGAGCACTTGCTCAATCTCTCTCTCTCTCTCTCTCTCTCTCATTCATTTTCTATCGTGATATGTGTTGCAAAAGATGCGCTTGACAGCTTGTCCACACCACGCTTTTTGCTTCCGTGTGCCTTTGTCTTGTGGTTTTTTATGTTCTTCTTCGGGATGAGATGAATGGATAAATCTCTCCGGATTTGGTAACCGTTTGAAAGTGAAATTTCGCATTCAATTACATGAATATGGAAGAAAAGAAGAAGAAGATGACCAGTTACGCAAGGACTAGATGCCATCGAGACAAATGGAAAAATGGATTTGCACTTTTGGGAATTGAATTGAAAAACGGTTACTGGTCAAGAAGTATGCAATTCGTTTTTGATTATAAGTGAATGGTTTTAGCGGGAAATGCTTCGGATGCAAAGAGAAAGGTTCTCTGGAAATACAAAAAGAGCGAATTCTGCAAAAAAACACATGGAAACAAGGTCTAGATTCCGGAATCCAAAAAAGAAGGGGTGTCGACAAGACTGTAGGCAAGCGTTGCGATCAGCTTTTATTCAAAAACAATTAATGTTTGTGAATCGGATGAATCGAGAAGAGTTAAGCTGATTTCAAATTTTTAATACTACAATCTTTTTTCACCGACAAGTTTTCTATAATTTTTCTGAAATCAAAAGATAAAAATTTTTAACCAAAGTTGGTTTCCAGTCAAAGTCTAAGAAGAAGGTTGACTTCGACTGATTAAAACTTTGTTGATTACTGTATGTACTGATTGAAGATTGTATTCAGACCCCATCGAACAAGTGCCTAAAATATAAAATCTGAAATTTCTGAAACTTACAAACCGTTCCATGATTACCGTACTCCAGCCATATAGCTGAAGTATAAAAGCCAAGCTTAACCACTTTCTGCAAGAGATTGAGGAGAGTTTCTATGTTCACATGAACAGGCCTTTTACCTTACATATGTTTTGGGATACTGTAGAGCTTTAGAAATATCTGGTGATAGGTGTAGTTCATGTCGTTTGATAGTTTGTAGACTTCAGATTCAGATTAGACTTCAGATCTTCAGATTTTATTCTAATTTGTGAAAACGTATTGGTCCACTTTTATTTCGTCCGTGTGGATGTCATTTTCATTCCGACTCGATTTGTCACACATTGAGATAAGCTCGACAAAGTACCTTTTTCAATGCAATTTTTTGTATAACCGTAAAAAAAGGTTCCTTTAGCGAAACCAGAAAGGAACTATACTTTAGAGTAAAGTTAAGAACCGTTATCATTCCTCCTAGATATCATCTGTTTCGATCCAGCACACCTGTTTCACAAGACTCAAAAGTGACGATGATTGCTCAGTCCTAATATCTAGTTTCTCAAATCACATCATCATAATTCAAGTTCTCTTATGAAATATACCGTAACATCGAATGCACTTCCGTTTATTTGCCCTCTTCCGCGCCCCGGAATTCATCCCGACATGGTCAAGCTGAACTCTCTTCTCTCTCTGTGCCACTAAGTTGGTTGCTCAGGCGCTTTTGCCTCCTTCGGAAAAAACGTCTTGACCCGTTTCCAGAGAGAGGGTTTCTACTCCTTCTCTCCTCTCCATCTCCATCATTCTTCTTGAGACGCCTTAGTGTCGCCCCCAAAAAAGGAAACAATAGTACTTTTCCGCGAGCGCGCGCCTTCTATTCTTGTGCTCATAAGCGCCCGGTGCTTCTATTTTCGTCGGGGGTACCTCTACCTTCTCTCTCTCTCTCTCTCTCTCTCTCTCTCTCTCTCTCTCTCTCTCTCTCCTTCTCTTTCTCGAGCAGCAGCAGTGTCCAGCAATCGTGTCTCCGTACAGTATACGCGGTGCGATGCGGTTGTACCTCCCGATAGAGAAAGAGAGAGAGAGAGAGAGAGAGAGAGAGAGAGAGAGAGAGAGAGAGAGAGATGATGAAGATGTAGATGAAACAGAGAGAAAAGAAATGAAAGAAGCAAGAAAATAGGCGGAGTCGCCTGTTCGCATACAAACCGTCGCCAACCTCCCCTCGGAAGCTCTCTATCCCCACCTCTATGGCTAGCCACCTCCTCCTCCTCCACCTCCTTCTACTTCACCTCATTCGTTCTCTACCTCAACCCAAAGAGAAGACACATTTCCACAAATCTGAACTGTCTTCTCCATCTTCTTCTTCTTCTTCTCTTCTTATTCATCTAAGTCCCTCCCCTTTTCTTTATCTTCTTTTAAAGTCTTCTTGTTCTTTTGTCATACCCCTCCCCTCCAAACAACTCTTCAAATCCTTTTATACCTCCTCCTTCTTCTTCTTATCATCCCACCTTTCAGCGTGGCATTTGTTGTCGAGTCCACGTTATAAAAGAAGAAGAACGATCACCTTCTTCCATATTATAACCACCCCCCACCAACTGCAGTCACATCACACTATGCTGCGCAATCTCATTTTAATCACCTTCCTCGGTAAGTCTTTTTTTCCAAATTGATTATGATAATAGAATCTTAATATTCTGAAAAAGCCTCTAGCTAATAAGGGAACAATTTTTAAGACATAAATCACCTAATCCCCCAACTCTCCCCTTTGTTTCAGTCTCCCAAGGACTTGCTCAGACGCCCGTTATCGGTGGAACCTGTAAATTGGGAACCGCCGATGTTCAAATCGGTGGAAAGCAGACACAGTTCTTCCTCAAATGTGAAACCACAGCTGAGTAAGTGTTCTTTCGATTCGATCCCCTCTATCGTCTCATTTCAGCAGCGCCGATGGTGAAGGTGTTTGGGTAGTGAAGTCGCGTGCCGCCGCTGCCGCTGCTCCAGCTCCAGCCTCTTCGATTCCAGCTGAAAATACTCAACCACAACAACATCCAAAGGCTCGTAAACCTGCTTCACCCAACATTTGTGGTAAGTTTCATTTTCTTTTCATTCGATTCATCATTTGGGGGGTTTTGTCTCAAAAGCTCTTAAGTCAACTAATGAGAGAGAGAGCGGGTCTGACCGCAAACAAATACGTTTCGACTGGTCAACAATCGAGAAGAACTCTTTAAGAGAAATAATTAGGAAGGGGAAGAAGTATTGAGAAACAAAAAAAAACATCTGAATCTTTACATCTTCTCCTTCTTTCTTCTATTTGCTTATGCTTCTGATGATGTTTCTTGTATATTGCGTCGTAGTCGTTAGAGTGAATGAGTGTGTGTGTATACACTCTTTTCCATTTCCAAATCCATTCAATTCACCTTCTCCATCCACAAAAAATAAAACACACACAAACACAAATAGTGAGTCGAACTGGATTTCTGACGATGAAAAAGATTCTGCAACCCTTCTGAAGATGAAATTTTTGAGATCGTTCAGTGATTTTTTGTTTCGATTGGTTCCCTTCTTCCCAGTGACCAATTAGAGAAAAGAACTCGGAGAATGAAAAAAAAACGAACTTGAGAAGAGAGAGAGTCTCTTTCTTCCCAATCCGTTCTGTTTCCCTCTCTCTCTCTTTCCGCTTTTGTCCGCACTCGCGCACAGTGTGCTCTGAGAGCCGGCGTCGGCGCGTGACCAAGAGGGGGAATCAACAAATAGGTCAGAAGGTTGATGAGTGTTTAAGACGAAGAGACACAGGCTCTCTTTCTATCGCGAAGAGAAATGGGAGAAAAGTGCTTTGTTTTTAGGGGAATTTGGATTGGAAGGGGTCATTGAAATGAATCGATGATTTTCAGAGCAAGACAACGGAGCCCGCGAGAACGAGGCATGCGCCGTGTCGGCTACTTGCCTTCAGGCTCACAACGACTTCCCATCTTCCTATCTTCAATGCGACCAAACGTACGGGAATCCCCCGAAGACCAGAATAAGAAATTGATTTTTTAGAACTCTCCGATGGGTCCGCAAGTCATGCCAAGAAAACTTCTTGTTCAACTTTGAGCAACAAACTTGTATCGTTCCTAAGAGAATGAGCTCCCTTTCTCGTAAGTCTCCTTCTTCTCCTCCCCTTTCTCATAATCATCCCCCACAGCTCCCCCATCTAACCCATCTAATCCTTGTTCCAAATGTCAATTGGGATTCGCTTGTCGAGATGGCAAATGTATTCCATTAACAACATCTAGTAGGTTTACTAATCGATTCCCTCCCTTACTAACAAAGTCATTAGATTTGTGTTCTGATGGATCTCCACCTAATAACACGTGTCCATTGGATGAATGTCCAAAAGGATACTTTTGTACCGCCCAAAAAGTATGCTGTCCTTCGACTGCTCTTCAATCTTCAATTGGATGCTCAATGGTCTGTACTATCGATGAATCGTGTCCAAAAGGGATGACATGCCAAAATAATTGTTGTGAAGAACGAAAGATTCTCCGTCATCCGAAAGTCTATCGATATGCGACTGTAGAAGCAACAAATACAATCTTCGAAGTAGACAGTGACATATTCAATAGTGCCGCCATCGAATCATTTCCCACTCAGAGACCTCAGAAACTAGAAGAAGTGATGGCTCCTGGAATTACTCCGACGCCGACAAGGACGACAGAATCTCCGAAACTTCGATGTTTGGGCACGGACGATTCGAAGAATTCATCAGGTTCGTTTCTCATCATTCTTCTTTGTTTGCGGTCATTTTAAAGTATTTCGGAAGAGAGAGAGAGGCTCATTCCACTGTTTACGAAGTAAATAGCGGCTAATGAGGAGCTAAGATTGAACACGCACCGCGCATTAGCTAACTATCTTTTCTTCTTCTCTATTCATTTGACTGTACTTTTATAGGCGGAGCTTCTTCTTCTTCATGTGGAGGAACTAATGCGAATTGCACAATTGATGAAGATTGTCCAATAACATTCAAATGTTCACAGGGATGTTGTAAACTATCGAAATGTCCGAGAAGTCTAATCGATGTCAGATTCACATGTACAAGTCAATATCACTGTAGATCAAATGAACACTGCATTTTTGGTGGATGTTGTCCGAAAACAATCGAATTGGCTGTTATAAAATCAGAGACATTGTCAATGGAAAATAAGGAAAATGGAGGAAAGCAAATGATAGGGGATTGTGAAGTGGATCCACGTGTCAAAAAGTGTGACATCGATACAGTATGCCCTGAAATGTCAGAATGTGTTGATGGAATCTGTTGTAAACAACCTCCAAAATCAAGATGTGGAAACGGATTAATGGCTTTGACGATTCCATCGACTTGTGATTTATCAGAAGATTGCCCCATTTCATCCAGATGTGAATATGGAAAATGTTGTCCATTGTCATCTGAAGACTCTATAGAATCACCTATCCCTGAAATCATTAAAGAAGAAGTGACGTCAACAGCAACAAAAGTGTGGAAGAAAGTGAAGAATCCAGAAAAAGGAGTTTCCATAAACAAATATGTAAGGATCTGAAGAATTTCAATAATCAATGAAATGGATTTCAGAAATGTCTCTCATCTCAAAAATGCGATCTTCACACTCTTTGTCCTCCCGATTTCACATGCTCTTTATCTGGAAAATGTTGCAAACTAAACGTCCTTTGTCCAGATGGAACTGTTCCAGAGACATCTTGTGAATCATCGAATAATCATGACTCTTGCCCATCATCATCCCATAAATGCACACTTCTGAATAAGGAACATTTCGCCTGTTGTTATAGTCCTGGCCTTATAATAGAGGGAAGTGTGACTGCAGTTGTATCCGATTGTCCGATGGGATCAATTGAAGTTGATCCGAGATTCGGAACTTCCTGTCGATACAGTATCCAGTGTCCATCACCGTATTTTTGTAATCAGAAGGGAAGATGTTGTCAATTAGCAAAGACTCAATTATAGGTATGTCTACAGTCATCCAGAATTGAAAAATAATAATGTATTTTTCAGAAACTCGTCCACAAATATCTCCTTGCCATCCACGTGTACATTGACATGTTTATATCTAACAAATAAACCCATTGCATGATTAACCATTTCGCTTCTCTCTGTCTCTCTATTCCTATTTATTTCTATCTTTATTTCTATACAGGTCAACAAGCCAACGGACTCGTCTGTACCTTCTCCAGCTGTTCGAACTCCAATCCATGCTCCGTCGGAACTTGCAACAATGGATACTGTTGCTCCAGTGGATCAAACTCCGCCCCAATCATCGGTAAGTCGTTTCGAAATGCACTCTACACCACATTCCTACAGATTCTGACATCACGAGCACTACCACTAACCAACCAAAAAACACCAAAACCCCTAACAGCAAAAAGCACAGAAAACCAAAAAAGAAGGAGATAATCCCTTCCCCTTCCTCCGATCCCCTTCTTCAGAATGATTTTCCAATCGGACCGCCTGGTTATGGGTTCCCCGAGCACCTATCCAATTTAGATGAAGTGCTTATAAGAGCCCGAGGCGACGGTGGTGAGAAGAAAATTCCGTGCACCCTTTCAGACGTCTTTTACAGTTTCATGTGCTGGCGGATTTTCATCCTCATTGATCTGTTCTGCTGGATCAGAATGTCCTGTTGGATTGCACTGTGATCTGGCTATTAACCTCTGCTGCCCCCTACTACTACCACTCACCGATCCTAAAAATCCAAAGAAGCGAAAGACGAAAAGGAGGAAGCAGAAGCAAGAGGAACCCGAAATTAATCAGAATGAAGTGGAAGAGACTGCCCGATTCTCATCTTATTCCTGTGGATGCAGTAATAACTTTTTGCACTCTTTTTGCACACCCTAACCTAATCGCATTTCGAATCAATTCACATGAATCTTTATTTCAGTGTCCGGAGGATCCAGCAACTGCGTCGGATGCCAAAATGCTCCACAAATCATCACTATCCGTAAGAGAAAATAGAGAGATTCCCCACTCTCAAATGATTGATTTCAGCACAAAACTCATGCCCAGGAGGTGGATATTCAGTTGGAGGATGTAGTTCCGGATACTGTGCCACTGGATACAGTTGCATTCAGAACCAATGTTGCCCATCCTACAATTCAGCTCCAAGAATCTCAGTTTGTAAGTTCCATTGACCCCCAGAACTCAATAAAGACTATTCTCTTCAGACACCTGCCCATCCGGAGGAAATGCCGTCGGAGCCTGTATGTCTGGAAGATGTGCCAGTGGATACACTTGCAGTAACAACGTCTGCTGTCCACAGACAACCACAACCAATCCATTCGTCTGTCCAGATGGAACACAAGCTGCCGGAGGATGTGTCAACGGACAATGCGGTACTGGATACACTTGCTCCAATGGACTCTGCTGTGCCGGAACATCGACCACTGTCAAATGTCTTGATGGATCTGATGCCGTCGGAGCCTGTATCCCATCATGCACCGGAGATGGTTGCGGAGGAGTTCAAGTCTCGTATTACTGTGGATCTGGATACACTTGCACCACTGGAAACATCTGCTGCCCAATCAACAGTTGTCCAAACGGAGGAGAGGTTCTCGGCCCAACTATCAATGGACTCTGCCCAACTGGATACACTGTTCAAGGAAACCTCTGCTGTTCTGCTACTTGCGCTGATGGATCAACTGGACTCACTGCTGTCAATGGAGTCTGTGTCACCGGATACACCCTTACCAACGGAGTCTGCTGTCCATCCACTGTCACTTGTACCGATGAAATCTCAATTGGACCATGTACCGGAACCGGATTCAACGGAGGATGCCCAGCTGGATACGCTTGCGATTCGAACAATGTCAACTGCTGTCCAGTCGTCACCTATGACGTTGAGTCTTGCCAAGTCGGACCAGCCATCGATGGACTCTGCCCACCAGGATACGTTGTTGTCTACATTCCAAACTCTCCACTCATCACTAACGGAGTCAATCCAGGAACATGTATCGATCTTCAATGCAGTAAGTATTCTTTTTAGAAGAACTCTTTCAGAGAGATCATTGTTTCAGCCACCGGACTTTGCGCCGCCACTATCCAAATCGGAGAATGCGACACGACAACAGACGCCGGAACTTGCCCAACTGGATACACTTGCTTCACAAATGCTGGAATCTGCTGTCAAACAACCACTTTCAGCCGTCTTCGTATTGGTAATGCTCGACAAATGGCTCAAAAGCCAAATTACGGACGTCCACTTCACAGTTACATGCCTCGTAAGTATGCTCTCTCTCTCTGAATGTATCCACTTGATTCTTGTATTCTTCATTCTCTTTTATCTCTTCATTTCCTCTTTCTCTCGTTTTCTTCTCTTCCACCTCTTCTTCTTCTTCAGCTCGCTTCGGCGGACCATCCTCCTCTTCCTCCTCATGCCCTGATGGATCTCTTTCATCCGGTCCATGCATGAACGGTCTCTGTGGAATTGGACTCGAGTGTCACAACGGACAATGCTGCTCTCCATCGTCAAACAAGCCAGCCGGTCTTCTTCAAAGTACTCTCCGCATGCTCTCCCCTCCCCCTTGCCCCCTCTAAACTCTTTCATCTTCCCATTACAGGCAAATGTCCATCCGGTGACACTGCTGTCTCCGGATGTTTCCCAAATGGATCATGTGGAACTGGTTTTGAATGCGTGTCTTCATTGAATTTGTGTTGCCCACCAGGTCAACCACAGACCCCATCCTTCCCATCTTTCCCTGGAAACAACAATGGTTTCAATAGCAACAACAACAACAATAACCGTTTCGGTTCCTCGTCGATGTGTAAGATCCTTCTGAATCACGCTCTCAAACACATCCCCATCATCTTATAGCGCCGCGACCAATCGGCGCCCGTTGTCAGCTTGACGGCGAGTGCGTCGGTCATAACGACGGGCTGTCGATGTGCCACGCAGGAGTCTGCCAGTGTTCTCCGATCGCCTACACGCAAGGAATCGCATGCGTTAGACGAAAGTGTAAGAGCTGTTTAACCCCCCTGCTTGCTCATATCTCTTTTTCCTCTTTTGCATGATCATCTCTAAGCTTTCAATTCTCCATTCCATTCATAGCCTTCAAACCATAGACTTCTAGTTCTAGTCTCTCACGACTGAACCCATAATAGAGTCTCTAGTCTCTCCAGCACCGCTTATAATCCTTTGTCATCTACATTCCAATCCATTTAATTTTCAGCTTTCCAAATGAACGACGACCCAGTGATCGACGCCTCCGACGACAAGTCAAGCAGCCTTCAGAGCGTCAACGTGTGAAGAAGCCGTCAGAAGACGAGCTGAAACGTGCGATGAAGCGTCTCTGCGCTCTATACTATTTTTCTAGCTCCTAAATATTTTAAACACCACTTCCAACAACGCTCAATCACCATATCGACTCTTGTCGATTATTGTCGATACATCTCTTTTTTTGTTTAAATTACTTCTTCATTTTTGCCATCTTCTTTCATTCTAATCAATTACTCTTTTGTCTTTCTTCTATACGAGGAATAACCAGTAATTCCAATTGGAATATATCATTTATCCTCCCTCCCATCATCCCTTTCATCCCCCACCAAAACTATTTATATTCACTCTCCAGATTTCTATTATTTATTAATTTATTATTGTGTTTTCAAACAAAACAACAAATGTTGCATTTATAAATTATTTCTTTTAAACTTTTAAACTTTTTAACAAATCATAAACGATAACCACGAGCTTGGGAAAAATGTTAGTCAGCGACAAAGATACCACATCCAGCTCGTTCACAACGCAATGCGTGATAGCTTCATACCGATTTCTGAAAATCTTGTGATCTTCTACAAAAAGAATTTTCAAAAAGGAGAAAATCGAAGCTGAGCATAGAAAACACTTGCAACACATCATAGTCTGCCAGCTCTTCGGCCATTTATCCCATGCTGCGCCCATTCAATCCCCACATTACTTCAGTTGGTTATATAATTTTTCTCAGTATTCTATTCCAAAAGACAGTTAAGTGATTGAAGAAATTGTATAAATGTAGTTTTTAAAAATCTTGCAAAGTACATATAGCATGAAAATGAACTTACAGTGATGTCCATAAGTTTAAGAAAAATAGGTCTTTTCCGTTCGACATTTATGGAACACGAACTTCCACTTATCGCCAGAGAATACCATGACGGTCTTTTCTATGTTTTGAGTTATTATGTTTCAAGGTGAGGGACCTTTTTCTCTATTTTTTGAAACTTTTTTCTTCAGATGCCTCTCCTATCTTCCTCTATTCACAATCGACGGATCTCTTATGATTCTGATATCATATTGGATGATCGGGTTGAATAACACGTGGCAACAGGTTCTTAAGAGTGTTCTGATAGCAGTCCTTGTCGAACAATCTGCCACGTCATGTGGTCTCTTTTTGGCATGTCTATTTGAATCTACTTCGGTTAGTTGCTTTTGGGGGCGGGGCCTAGCTTTAGAATTGAAATTTTTCTAGCGATCATGGGAGCCAATGATAGGTCTTGATTAGCTCTACAAGATGATGTAACTTAAAATTTTTTAGCTTTGATATGAAAAAAGTTACAAGCCAAAACGTAGGACGAACTTTTAGGCGCCTATTTTTCGACTTGCTCAGATTTTGTTTTGTAACTTTTTTCGGAATTACAAAATATTGAGTAGATTCACCTTGTAGAACTCGTCAAGAGCTACCGATTTCCATTTTCGATCGTCAAAAAATATCAAGTATGAAGGAAGATACGGCTCCGCCCCTTTTCGACCCTCCGAAAAATAATTAATTTTTCATTTTAAGGTAGCGATTGCCTTCGCAGTTCCGGCATCCGGACTCTTTGCTCTTCTGAGTGGTCTATACGGTAACACCAACAACTTTCCGGTTTATATTCAGTGGATGCAGTGGACCAGTTGGTTTAGGTATACGGTGCCGACCAAATGAAAAATCGGCTTTTTTCAGTTCAAAATGGTCAACTTTGGGCGTTCGTAGTAAAGTGGGGAAAAGTGGTTTTGTCCTAAATTTTTCAGGGCAGTTAGGTGATAGCTGGATTTGCATTTTCTTAGTTGAAAACTTTTCTTTAACTTCATTTCTAAGAGCTACATGGCTCCTTGAAGAAAAACTCGCTGAATTTTCGTCGATTTCAGTGCAAAATAGCGTTTTTAACATCTTTTTCTTCAATGAGCCGTGTAGCTCTTAGAAATAATTTTAGAAAAAAGTTTTTTACTAAGAAAATGCAGATCTAGCTATCAACTTACTACCCTGAAAAATTTAGAACAATACCATTTTTTCCCACTTTGCTACGAACGCCCAAAGTTGACCATTTTGAACTGAAAAGACCGATTTTTCATAAACTTATGGGCAGCACTGTATACACGGGAAAAGAATTGACGCCTGTTATAACTGATGAATGGAGTGAGTCTGCATCTTAATGAAAACTATAAAAATTATGCTCTCGTTGAAAAAAAAAACATTTCTGATTGTAATTTTCTTCCAATTGCATACTCTTTTTTTTCAGTGCAACAAACATCATTCTTGTTTGATCGGAGCATAGTCTAATGATGACACCAGTCACATTGTCCGAGAAATGATAAGAGAATGAATTGGAAGGTGTTATTTGTAGAGAGAGAATACAAGAAAACGAAGAAGATAAGATCAATCAAACAGCAGTTACAATGCTTATCGGAACGAACGAGCCACGTCATCTGTCACGTCTTCTCATTTTCAGTTTAGTTGGAGCCAACTCAGAATTGACTTTTCTTTTTTCTTTATTAATGACATTTCCTACTTTTTTCTGATAAATTTTGATTCTAAAATTCTCTGAAAAAAAGACAAGAATGTTCAAAAAATAATCGAAATGATCTTGAGAAAAATCGATCGTCTTTAAAAATTAATCGCCTTAATTCCACCATTTCACACCTCTTTAAATAGTCATAATCGTTCTTCAATTCCACTTTTTTCCTCCATTTTTCCAATATTTTTTGCAGATGATTCGACAATTTATCCTTCTAATTTCTCTTCTTGGGACAACAAATGCAGCGTATCAGTGTAAGGATAATAATGGAAATAATGTGGATTGGTGAGGAATTTTTTTTTGAAAAATGAATAATATATTCTCAGGTTCGTCTTCTACAAACTTCCACATCTTTGGGATCATCCATCGAATTTCCCAATTTCAAATGGAACTGGATTCATGTATTTTGATGTGAATAACAAGAACTGGGTGAGTATTTCAATTCAATCACTTCTTCTCAAACAGATCAATTGCAGAAACTAATGCCTCAAGGAATGGACGTTCCAAATAACGCTGTCTACTACACTCTTCAACAGTATTATACATCAGATAATCAAACGACATTCCAGTATTTATATAATGACGAATGGCCTGATAGCACAATTTGGAGTAATAGTTCTGGACACGCAAAAGGGGTTACTGTATTCGATCAATTCACGGGATTCTGGATGATTCACAGTATTCCAAAGTTTCCGAGTATCGATATGTTCAGATATCCATCAAATGCTCATTGGTATGGTCAAATGGGAATTTGTATTTCGTTCAATTATGCTTCCCTTGGGGATGTTGGTAAGTGTAAACAAGTTCTGCCAAAATTCAAGCCACTTTCATTTTGAAGAGTGACGAAATTAAAGGAGGACTGCAGTGGAATTCAATAATTTGAATTTAGATGTAGTTTTTCATTTTGAACACTTTTTCTGTTGACAACTTTTTCTGAAAATGCCTCTAAATCCTTAAAAACCGGCTTGAAATGGGTGAGATATGATTATGGTGGAAGAGGTTTTGCAACCTCGGCCACGGGCATTTTCCGGAGGCTATTTCTCTTTTTTCTTTGAAGTTTTAGTTTCTTAATAAGATATATATTCAATAAAAAAAATAAAATTTACTGAAAACTGAAAATTTCAGCCAACCAACTGTTCTACTACAACACATTCACGTATAAATTCAATCTTCCACCCAAATTTGCCCAATCGTTCCCAGTTTTGAATCAACTTCAAAATCAACAATATAATAGAGTGAGATCCCCTAATTTCTGAGATCTTCGACCATTAGTGATTTCAGAATCCTCCACTCACTTCCATTCGAATTATGAAATCTCTAGGAGGACAGAACTTCAAACACTTTGCAAAAACAGGAGAATGGGGACGCGGTAATTGAAAATATTTAAATTCTTCTATGAATTCTTCATTTTTCAGATCTCTACAACGACCTAGTTGCCCCTGAATTAAAGTCTTCAATCAAAGTTGAAACCTGGAATCATCAGAGTGGAGACGAATACAATCTTCCTTCGATGTGTGATCCAAATCATTTACAATCAGTTAGTTCATCTTTTTCCACTGCCCTTATAAAAGAATTCAGACTTTGAGTGCCAAATACATTCGTCTTCCATTCGGAGTCAACTACACAAGCTACGAGGATCACTCGAAATTCGTCGTCGCTTTCAGTGAAAATCCATCAAAACCTGCTATCCCATATGTCTGTATTGGAGATATTAATCGACAGGTTTGACCATTTTCCATAGTTTTCAGATCTTCTAAACTGAAAGGTTTTCAGAGTCACCAACTGCATCGTGGAGGAGGAACAATGTGTATCTACGATCAGGATACCTATTTCCAATATGCGGCAGTGATTGCAGAAACAGTTCCCTGTAGTCGAGCAACCGTCGAAAAGGTAGAAGCATTGGAAATGAATAGATACTTCTAGACTTTGTACTTTTAATTGTTTTCCCATCTTTTCTTTATTCTTCCAAACAACACTACCTCTGATAATTGGGTTATTGAGCAGTGGGATAAATATCTGAAAATCGGATGGAAAACAATTTTTTGTTCTTTGAGATTTTCGAGAAAAAAAAAGAGAGAGAGAGAGAGAGAGAGAAATTCAGAAAAGTACTAAAATATCTAGAAATGTACTATTTGCTACCAACTTAAGTTAGTTTTCAATAATTTCCAACAATAGTATGCTTCAAAGCGCGGATATACATTACCACTAGCCACTGGTTCAACACTTAGTTTTAAATGAAAAAAAAATCAATTTTTCTATATTTTCCACATATTTCTATTGTAATTCCTAGCATCTCACTGCTCTTAAACCATTCTCGTTTTCAGATAACTCTCCCAATTCTCCTTATTGCCCTTGTCAAAATGTTCGTATAAAGACAATTTATAATTTCTCATTTATTCATTCCTTTCGATCAATTATTGATTACTTCTCTGTGGATTGTCAAACGATCCAGCTGGTTTCGTCGTCTTCATATTCTGATTCTCTCCTCCATTTGGAGTCACTTGATTTTGGAATTCTCCCGCCGGTTTCGTCGTCTTAAAGTTGCTCTTCTGTCCCCCCTCTCCTCCAGTTTCATTCGAAGCCACTTGACCAGTAAAGTTTCCAGCCGGACGAGTGGTTCGGAATTCGCTTTTAGGAGCTCCTCCAGCTTCGTTTGTTGCCACTTGTCCAGTGAAATTGCCAGCTGGAAGAGTCGTTTTCATGTCATCCGACTGTCCTGAAGGAGATGTTTTTCCATCATCATCCTCTTCATCCGATCCAGAATCTCCGTCTTTTCTCGTAATAATCATCACCGTCGGCTAAAATTTCACATTTGAAACAGAAATTATTCTAGAACAATCAAACCTTTTTAGGATCCTTTGCAGTATCTTTACTCTTCGCACGCATTTGTCCCTGACGATCCTTATCATCTTCCTCTTCATTCACCGACGGTTGTTGTTGTTCTTTTTCTTCTATTCCTACGAATTTAATTGGAACCTGGTGTTTCACTGCCACTGTATAGCCACCCTTTCTCATGACTCTGTCATAGTTTGCGTTTTTTCCTGCTTGAAAAAGGCAGAAAGAGAATCTGAGAGAGAAATATTATTTCAAGTTCCAAAATCGTACTTTACCTTTGTTTTTTTAGAGGTGCCAGATGATCACGAGGTACCGGAGGGGGCTCAGTTGGGTTAGCTTTCGCTTTATCCTCTGCTTCTTTATCTGCTGCTGCTTTTGCTGCATCAGCATCGTATCCAAGGAAAAATAATTTAAAAGATTCTTTCGATCTGGGAAGAATTTTACCCTTATTTGGTTTTGCGGCGAATAGTTTCATATTTGTGTTTTTCGTTTTCACAAACAAAGTCACATCATTATTGTTCGTCACTTCAATATCCACTTTTTGAGTTTTGCGAATTGCCGCATAAGTCACTGATACTGGATTGAAAAACAGTTTTGACAGAATTTCTTTTCCGGCTTCTGTATCTCCTATCGCCGCCGCCGCCGGAGCATCCGTGTTCTTAGTTTTCCCTTTGTTTCGAGACCGATCTTTTGACATCGTCAAAAACAGGAGATCAAGAGATGAAGATGATCAAAAAGTTAGTATAATCAACTGTCGTTTCCTCCCTTACTCTCTTTTTTTATACAGCCATTTTTTGGTTTTGTAGGGGTCATTCAGGACGAGTTCAGTTCATCACGGAACTTTTTTTCATTTTAATAAATAGGAGATAATTTTTTCAGTTTGTATTCAACAGGTCACGGAAATGAATTAAATATTATCGGTTCAATAAAATCGGTCAAAAACGTTCACGTAAATTAATTTTTTGAAATACTGAATTAACGTGAAAACAGTGACGGAAAAAAGTGGGCGGAGTCCGATGAACGTGAAATTCTTCGGGCGATTTCACTAGGGAATTGTCAGAATCGAGTCTGGAAATTTGGTTCGAGATATATACCGTTTGAAAGTGAACCTTTAGGGGACCTCAAAACCGTTTTCAAATTTTGCTATGGTTTTCTGGGATTTGAGATAAAAGGATTTTGGTCTGAAACCATAGTACTAATTCCCGTTGATTTCGCAATTTTTTTTTCGTTTGAATAACTACTGTAAATTATGAAAATATCCGGAAATGAAATTGTTTTAGAAATTATTGAGTTTCGGTTTCGCTGAATCATTCTGAAATTACATGCGGAATTCATGACAAATTCTCAGTAAATTAATAAAAACAATAAGCTAGGAACACTTTTCTTTGAAGGAATGAAGTTCAAAAAGCGAAGAAAAGGCATGAGAATGAAGTGTCTCTCACAAGTATCATGTCAAACATTCCCTCCTCTCTCTCTCTCTCTCTCTCTCTCTCTCTCTCTCTCTCTTTTGTTTTATTTGTTTCAAAACACCGAAGTCCCCTCTTTTTTTCGTTCTTTATCCTCTCAATCAACTCTCGAAGATCTTCTTTTTTCTCCTTACCTTATTATCACTTTGATCTCTTATTTTTTATGTGATTCTTTTTTTCGTTCGAAATTGTCGTCGAGTAGTATCCAAGGAATTATTGTTCTTCTTCGTCCGAGATGTGTAAAATCTAATAAAAAGTTTTCTCAAGTGTCGCCGCTCCGAGGATCTCTTTTCTCACCTGTTCCTGTTATATTCTCTCTTTTTTTGTAGGTTTTTTGAGAGAATTTGTTCGATTTTCTGGACTCTTATTTCCTAAAATGAGAACATTTTGCGAATTATGTCTGTTTTGAAAGTCCTTCTTCTTATACAGTACGGTTTTAATTTTTTATTGGATCAAGATGTCAAGAGAAATAATGTACCAAATATAAATAAAATAAAAATCTGACAGTTTTTAAACCATCAGACGATCGTTTTTCTTTCCGAGATTCTGAATTTCTGCACAAAATCGACTTGATCGCACCTGAAAGCGAGCTCAATACACCTCCAGAATCAGCCTAAAATTATTCAAAAACTGATCAAGAACAATTAGTGTTTCGATGATTTCTCACACCAATCATGTGACGAATTTCAAATCACTTATGGTTCCTGAAATCTGAAATCCCTCGATTTTTCACCTGTTCTAATTGTTTAATTCGAAAAATTTTGAATCCCTAAACCTCTCCAAAAAATTCGAAAATTATTCTATTGTCTAATCCGATTTCAAAATCATCGAAGCATTCGATTCTCCCCAAATTTAGAATAGTTCGGAGTCTTTTGAATACGGTAGTCAGTCTACCGTGAATTCTGGAATATTTTTCGGAAAAAGAAAAAGAAATGAATGAACTCAGATGAGCTTTGATTTGGTTGAGTGGTCATTCGTCGTCCCTTCATTTCTTTTATTTTTGCTCTCTTTCTTTTTTATTGTTCTCCTTATTCTTCTTCTTCATCTTCTGTTGTTTCTCAGAATCTTTTTCTGTTTTTTTATTATTTTCTGAATCCAATGATTTCAGAACACCTTTTCTCCTTGTCATTCGATATTCAGAATACCCTTTGCAGAAAACAGAATGGGATTGTGGAGGCGGAATTCCATGAGAAAACATGAATCAGATTTCAGCTAATTTCTTTTGGAAAAATAATATTAAAATGGATTTAAGTGACTCAGAGAAAACGTGGTTTAGCTAGGCACCACAGCATAATTTTTAAAATCAATTTTTTAAAAACTTCTGATTGCAATACGTTCCCCTCCCTTATAGAAGTACATTTCCAAAATTTCAGCCAAAAATTTTTTTCCAATCTTGAGTTATTAACGTTTTTGTGCAAAACCTCAATGTACTGATTTTCTCCCCAGCGGCGCTGGAAAAAGGCGAAGTGGGCCGAAGAAAGTTCGATCTGGGGGCCGCCTAACGAAAAACAAGCGCGCAACCACTCGACCACGCGGGCGGCGGGCGGCGCCATTCGAGAGGGTGTATAAGAAGCGGGGGCGGTCTCGAGCGGTCCACCTCATTTTTTATATCAATTTTTCTGAAAAATCGGGTAAACAAAGTAAAATAAAAAATTTTGGCTACATTAAAATTTTTTTAAATGAAAAAGGGTTTGTTCAGAATTTTGCGTAGAATCCAATGGTGAAGAGAAAACCTGCGAGACAGCCATGCATCACGGCCAAAACTCAAAAAAACGAAAAATTTCCGAAATTCATTTTTTTCAAACGAGTACGAAAATTACTTTAAAGCTTCCAATCTTTCTGAAATTTGTCATACAGGTACATAAGACACTTTACTATACTATCATAATAAGTCAAAAAAAGAGTGGGTCATCACTGAAAATTTTTTTCAATTTCTTGTGGCCCTTTGAATGAAAATTCTGAAATTTGGCTACATTAAAAATTCATTTTTCTTTTAAAATCGGATTTCTCGTATCAAAAACTATAGGAATCAATCATAAAAACCTGCGAGACAAGCTTTCTTCAAGTATTTTTTGGCGCCGATCCAAAACTTTTTCGGTTTTCTATGTATTTTTGGCCTAAGAAATAAAGATAGCTGAAAACTAATAGTTCCATTGGATTCTACGCCATCGATTACGTATAGACATATTTGATATATAACAATTATCTGTTCCCAGCCCGTGATACGGAGCCTCAAAGTTGGTACATACCGCTGGGGAGAAAAATTTCGACGCCCCGCCCACTTTCATTGCGGTGCCTAACCGTTTAGCTATTTAATTCTTCAGATTCAACTGATCTCTTGTTTTTTTTTCAACGCGATTTTCTAGCGACAGATTTTTTAGAAAATCTAGAATTTTACTTCCAGAATGCTGTTTAATACTATTTTTGGAAGAAGATCTCAGCCGAAGACTGACCAATTTTCGGACTCCATCTCTTTGAATAACATTCAACAAAAGAAAACCAAATTATGATTCATCTCGATCATACAATTAAAATTCAATTCAATTTTCCCTTTCCCTTGATTTTTATACTTTCCGTCGTTCTTCGTTCTTTTTAAGCTATCTTTGTTAGGAACCTATTCAAATATGAAGTCACAAGTGTTCAATTTGGGATTCTCGAGTCCAAAGCGAGACATATCAGACAACTTTTATCAAAGAACATTACCTAATCCTTCTTCTTCTTTTTCGAGTTCATAAGATATCTTCCGCCGAAAAAAGACTCAAAGAAGAGTCAAAACGATAAGTTATGCATGCATTACCGTTGGTTCCTTCTCGCATTGAACAAAAGCCAAAGGACCACTAATAAATGCTCATTCAGAGAAGGTTTCTTCTTTTCTTTTGAACTCTTGGATCGCCTTTTGGCACGTTTTTTGCATTTTTCCTATTTTAGGTTCTATGAAATATCGAGCTCTTTTTGAGGTTCTTTCTGCTCCATCTCTACCTAGTCAAACCAACCGATTTTCATTTCACATCTTCTCGTATTCCCTTTCCTAAACCTGACACCTTCAAAACTAATACGATGTGATTGATCTCTGAGCAGACACTAAAATGACATCCTTCCTGTCTCTATCGACACCTTTTCTCCGTGATTTGATCTCTCAGGATCATTCTTAAAATTTTATAAATCTTTTTATAACTTTCTCCGTCTTTTTAAGTTTTAATTGTCTCCGGAAACCCTGTTTAGAGGACATTTTTAATTGGATTCTGACTGAAATAACATTCAAATTGAGCTCTTCATTTGAAACTCTCACTCTTTTTAATATTTCTTTGAATAAAACTCTCTCTCTCTCTCTCTCTCTCTCTCTCTCTCTCTCTCTCTCTCTCTCTCTCTCTTTTGAAAACAACAAAAGAGGATTCAATTCTCTTTTTGTTGCATTTGACACGTGAGCATTGAAAGTGAACTCTTAACATTCTTTTCGAAACTCTCCTCTTTTGTCGGTGAGCAACGATAATTTAGTTTGAGACGAGAAATTCCATTGGAATTTCGCAGAAAAAATAGGAATCAAGTTTCAAAAACTTGTTTTTTGGTAACGTTTGTTGGTTTTTTAAAAATTATTTATATTAAATAGAAGGAGGCGGCTTCTAAAAGCGGTATACTATAATATATCTGTTTCCAAATGAAATATCTCGATTCTCAATAAAGATAGGAAAAAGTTGTCAACTAAAGAAATGTTATGTTTGTTATGAGCAATATTTCATCAATTAACACTTTTTGGATACCTCCACTGGCAACGGAGATATATTCAAATTAATGAGGGCATTGTTCAAAACTTGCAACACGTCTTCTTCTTTTTTCTCCAGACACTGTAATTTTTGTTCCCTTGTTCTTGTCTTCATAGTTTAATCATAATCTGAATATCTTTCCATGTGAAAACTAGAATCTTCTAGAAGTACTTTCACAGAGACTTTCCATCTGACTGGTTTCAGTCAGAAACAGAAACTATTGTAGTCTGAAATCCCCCAAAATTTCAAAGAGTTCCTCGTCCTTTGTGACGTCTTTTTGTATTCTGATGTCTTCCAAAATCACGTGTCCCTTCTTCTTCCAACAACTCCAGTTTCAAATTACATGGGAATTCTCGTTCCCACCTGTCAATTCCACATCATTTCTCTTCTGAATCTCTGATCACTTTTCCAAATATCTGTTCGATCTCTTCTGTTTCCACATCGTTTGAGAAAAAAGGGAAAAAACGAGTGAGATGTCACTTAAATTTTCACATAAAATTTCAAGAAATACACAGAGTTTTTCACATTATTCGGACACTCCTCTCCTCCCTTTTTTACTCTTAAATTTGTCTTCCGCTTCTTCTTTTTCTCGGTTTTTGATCATCCGGAAACTTTTGATGGAAACAGGAGAGTTGTCAAATGGATGTGCACCTTCCGAACTTCTTTTTTGGCAGTCGTAGTCTGAAATTCTTTTTCTCTCTTCTCATTAGAATCTCTGAAATTATGTCAAGAATTTGCACAGTTTTCCAGTTGACAGCTTTCTGACATTCTCTTCTAATCTACCGTAATCCCATGTCTAGGTTCTATTTTTACTTTCCTATTTGTATAGTCTAGTCTTCACAAATAACCACTTCCTCATTTACTCATCTCTGTGTTTTGAGGGCATTAAGCTCTCTCCGATTGGCCTTGTTTCCAAAAGTAAGTGCACACGCAGCAGCCAAATCCACAAAAACAACCCCCACGAGTCTCGGATTTTGCAGCCGCATTTACAGAAATGACGTGGGAGTGACGGATTTTTGTTGGAAGAAGATCAGGAGAATGTGTCGATGAACTCTTAAGAAGACACGGGATACTGGGAACTATTTTGTTTTGCAAAAAGAAAGAGTTTCTGCTGATTAGTTCATTGAATTTATTAAAGGTCTGATCATTCGGAAGAAAAATAATTGGGTTCCCGGAATTAAAGTGATCTGGTTAGGACTAGAAGTGAGAACCAGTGCTCTGTGCAATGTTCTGGGATGTGGAAGCCGGAAAGCTTTCACTATAAGTTCTGTAAATATGTTGAATCTCTTATAAAATGTGTAGTGCTACGGATAACCGTAATCCTTCGATTTCAAATATAATCCTGGCGCCGAGCCAGCTAGCTAAGCGTCGTGAACACCTTGCGGTCTCCTCACGATTTAAAAAACACTAGAAAAGGTTACCAGCTAAACAAAACTTGTATAGTGCACTCATAAAATGACAAACATCAGTGTAATCCGAATCTGACTTTTTCCGAAAATAGATGAACATCAGAAATGCCGGAAAAAAGATCCTTTATCGGATTTGCCAGCTCATCCCTTCAGTCTCCTCCCCCATTATCTTCCCTTTTGATGTTATCATTTGAACTATTAAATACTCTTTTCAATGAGGAATTAGATTTCCCTCTCTCTCTTCGTCTTTTTCTAAACTCTATCCACACTACAAAACATCATAGTTCTCTACTACTTTTGACCATTTAATGAACAGTTGACTGATTCTAAATGACTCAAAACCTTCTCCTTCTGATCTCTGACCTCTTCTGAAACTTTTGGAAAGGAATTTCCAAGAGATGTCACACCAAGTGATGTGCACTTTTTTAATTTCAATTTTAATTTGCTACTTTCATTTGACACTTTCAGAGAAAGGTCACCCCACCTCAAAATCCGTGCTCTTCGAGTTTCGATTAGTCACAGAATTAAAAATTCGAATTGCGCGCAAACTGATTGTGGCCCTCCATCGTCTTAAATTGTATCATATAGACGCATGAATAATTGAATTTGAACCCCCGACCTCCGACTTTTTCGGACGTCAGAAGAAGAAGACTCCTCCCCCAATTGAGTTGAATTCTCAATCCATCTTCTCCGTTTTCTTTCTTCTATTTGTCTGAAAATTGGAGACCGGAGAGGGCCATTTCCTCTTGTCAGACCCCTATAATCGACTGGAAAAAAACACATTTCTCTCCATTCTCTTCTTTGTTTTCATTTCAGAACAAGTCGTGTTCCTTCAGAATATATTAATAGATTCTTCTTCTGATGACTTCTTTTAGAATGCTCTTCTAATAGAGACAATTCTCTTTTCTCATCAGATTAAATAGCTTCATTTTCTGGAATATTCTCCTCTCTTTTCTCTATTCGACGTCATCAGAAAAGAGGATCCGAAAACTTAATTCCGAATGAAAAGAAGTGATATTTTCTGAATGAATACGCCTGTTTCAAAGCGTAATCCTCGGAAGTCGAAAATCAAATCGATGACTAAAGAAAATAGTGGAAAACACTTCATTTTTGACTCTAATTCAATCAAAATCAAAAACGGATTATTTCGGAAAAATTGGGAATTCGATGTAATTTGTTTTCGAGGAAAGGGTGAGAACAGGAGTACCGAATTTCCGTTTTCGGTGACGAGAATCAGAATCAAAAATACTTTCTGTTCAAAAATCTCTAGTTTCTTATCGATGGGTGCATAATACGCGCTCAGCAGTCAGACCGGTCTATTCCAGAGAAAAAGTGCCCTTCTATTAGAGGTACTAAACCCTTCCGACACAAGAAAACACAGATTCATGTTTCCTGTTGACAATTCGTTCTCCTGAAAAACCGCCAAACTTGTTATGTCCTCTTCCTTCTTTTTCTCCTCCTTTCTCCGGACATCCTTCCGATTCTTTATAAAAGAACACAATTTCTATCCTTTTTGCCTTTTTCTCTCCATCTTTTCGGTCAATAAACAACATGTTGTGATGGTCCCCAAAAGGTCGATTCTCCCGTGTTATGCTCATCATTTCTTCCCCCTTCTTCCCGTTTTCCCACGTGGATTTCGAAGTGAGCACTTCATCTCTTCGGGATTCGAATGATCACACATCTGAATAACCTTCTTCTTCTGAATGAGAAAATAATAATTCTTCTGATCCCTCTCCTCCTCCTACTCTTCCAATTTTTCAATCCGGAGGCGAGTGCAACTGAAACTTATGAATATATCTATTTGTTTGAGTATCTTCTTCTCTCGAAGCTCCGCCCACTCCTTCTTTTATTTTCTCTTGTTCCTGCAAAAACAAGAAGAAAAAAGTGACATCTACATATATATGAGATTCGAGGGGGGTTAATTTCTCTTATATTTCCTCTTTCTGTTTTTCTTCTTCTTTCCGGGAGGGATAAATTGCATTAGAGATGGTTTCCAATAGAGGAGTCTGTGTTTTTGTTATTCTCTGATTCTTTCAACCAAAAAATCACTTTTTATTTTCGCATATAGGCTTCATTTATCCGTTCGGAAAAAATTGAAAACGAACGGACTTCGTTAGGGACTGTTCAGTGTCTCTTATGACGACTGATGGTACACCGTACTGTCACGGTGGACATGCCAACTCGAATTCGGGTTCATCCAAATTTTCAGGGAATATTGAAATCAAACAGACAAAACTCTTTTAAAATAAATGTCGTTTGAAATTGAAATCGACTTACAGATCATCAGTTCGAAGTTTGCGCACGCTAGGCCCCCATTTTAGGTATAAAATGCATGTTACCTATCGAAGCGTTTGGAAAATTAATCTGATTATTTCACTAGCTAAAAGCGTTCTTTCATCTGTGATCTACCAAACGTATTTCATTTTATTCAAAAAACCTATTATTTCTATCACATCGGTACCGTTTTCTTGTATCCAAGAGCATTTCTGGTTCGATTTAGTGAAAAAGATTCCTCTTATTCATCCGGTTGTATATTCATGAATCAGAAGAAGAGGGAAATTTGTGAATCGGAAGAGCATATATGCACTCTGATCTCAAACAAAAATCAGTCTAGCGAATCGGAATCTGATGAAACCCCCCGCCCCTCTTCTTCTCCATCTATTTTCCAATCGCTGAAATGAGTTGAGAGCCCTCTTCCTTTGGTTTTTATAGCTTTGGGTTGTACTATCGAAAAGGATTTCTCTCAAGTTGAGTGACACCGGATTTCCTTTTCTCTTCTTCCCCTTTTTTTGAGTTTCTTGTCACATGTGTCCCCCTCTTCTTCTGATATGCCACGTCATTTTTCAGGAGGAAGAGAGAGAGAGAGAGAGAGAGAGAGAGAGAGAGAGAGAGAGAGAGAGAGACTGTTGTTTTGTGTTTTCACTCATCCTGTCACTTTTCGACATTATCTGTTTTTTTGTGTTTTCTTCTTCTGTTCTAGCCGAGTATTAGTTATGCATGTTCTAGAATTAAATCGGTTTATGGTTATTGGAAGAGATGAATTAGTCATAGGTAGAATTTTAGGGATATTGAAAATGAATTTTGATTTATAATAGAAGGAGGGATCCCTTGGGTTACTAGCAGTCTTAGCTCAGAAATCTAGACTTCAGGAAGAATCTCTAATACAGTACCATCTCTGACCGCCTTTGAATCAGTCTCAAAAAAAGAAGAATCTCAATGAATTCTTCTCCTTTTCCCTCAAGATATTCAGAATCTATCAGCTTGTTTTCAGCTGAGAAAAAGCTTCTTTTGGTTCCTTTTCTGTCAACTTTGATTTATAAGTTTTCGTATTTTTTGTTTTCCCGAAAAGTGTCAGTTTCCTATTTTTGTGTTCCTTTTTTTGGGTTTTCTGATTAGTTTTTTTTCTTTCTTTTTTTCGTTTCAGTTTGTTTTTCGAAATCAGTTGATTAGTTCTTTCATTCTGTTATTCTGTTTCGGTGATTTCGAATTTTATTTTCGAAATGAAAATGGTTCCTTATCAGATGATGTCTGAAAAACAGTCTGTTATTTTTCAAGAAAAATCGATTTACTTAATATCTATCCGCCTACTCCATACAGTTCAGAAGTTTTTTGAACATAAAAATGGGCGGAGCCTCGTCTAGAATTCATTCGTCACATATTTATGAATATCTTCAGATCTCTGGTTTTTATAACTGATATGAATCGCTGAAACATCTATCTCTCTCTCTCTCTCTCTCTCTCTCTCTCTCTCTCTCTCTCTCTCTCTCTCTCAATCTTATGCAACTAAAGTTTCAACAAGTTTCGAAAGATCTAATTGGACCAGAATCTCGGAAAAAAGTGATGGTTTGAAAACTGCTATATTTTTATTTTGTTCATAGATGTAATTTGGCACTGATAATATTATTTCTCTTGACACCTTGATCCACAGAAAAATTAAACCGTACTGTATAAGAAAAAGGACTTTCAAAACATATCATATTCGAAATGAAACTTTTTCAGGAGGATGACTTTGAATTTCAAGGATATGAATTCCAAAACTGTTTTCAATCACTTATAATAATGTTTTCAGGAAGAATTCCGAAAATCGAACAAATTTTCTCAAAAAAAAAACTACAAAAAGAGAGAATATAACAGGTGAACAGGTGAGAAAAGAGATCCTCGGAGCGGCGACACTTGAGAAAACTTTTTATTAGATTTTACACATCTCGGACGAAGAAGAACAATGATTTCTGGGTACTACGACAATTTCGAAAAAAAAAGAATCACATAAAAAATAAGAGATCAAAGTGATAATAAGGTAAGAGGAGAAAAAAGAAGATCTTGGAGAGTTGATTGAGAGGATAAAGAACAAAAAAAAGAGGAGGATTTCGGTGTTTTGAAACAAATAAAACAAAAGAGAGAGAGAGAGAGAGAGAGAGAGAGAGAGAGAGAAGAGTTTCATTTCTTCCACGTACCCATCGTCGAGATTCTAGAGTTTGATCTTATGAATAACACTTATTCTATTCTTAGAATAAAAAGAAAAAGGACGAGTTTGATTCAAGAAATGTTGAATTTAAAATTACTCTTTGAGAAGGAAGAGGAAACGGAGATGTTTAGAATGATCTCTCTCTCCTCGTGAAATGATTTCCAAGACCTTCTTCGGTTTTCCATGAAAATGGTAATTTGATTAATTTCGAATTCGAAAACAGACCGGAAAAAGCCAGACGACACCTATTGAATTATTTATGACTCTCTGGAATTCGTCTCCAAAAATCGGAAATTTTCACGGAATTTCAAATAATTTTCTACCAAAGTTCAAGTCATAGAGAAAATGATTGAAAATATGACTAATACTAGAAAAAAACGAATATTGATTGGAGGGTTTTTTTCGTTTGAGTTTGAGAGAGTTTAGTCCCCTGAAACAATGAGTTGGTGGGGAAGTGTAAACGGTAGAACTAAAGAATCAGGGGAAGGGTAAGTATAGCCTATACAGTATAGGCTATACTGTATAGGAAATGTTTCCTAAATTGTCCACAATAGATCTACATAACGCTGGTCGCGCCAGGGTCCTATAGAGATATCACTCCGAGTAATGAATTTCAAACGTCAAAAAAGCTTCTCTGAAGTTCAGAGATTCGCTAACTTCGAAGATCATCTTCATGATCTCCCTAGCACATCCACAATTCGGGACTCTCGATCCCTAAAATTATCCCTATCCTTTCTGTTCTTGGCCACACTTTTCCCTTAAGTTATCCATATTATCTCGCATTTCATTTTTCCTAACACTTCTCGAATGGGTAAAAGAAGAAGAACAGAAAATATCCTTTTTGTTGTGCTTTTTCTTCTTCTTTTCCTTATTCTACATTTCAAAAGTCCATTGTGTTCGTGACGGGAAAAGAAGAGTTTGAATGAAAAGTCAATTCTTCGAACTCAAGAATCACGTATTGAAACTACAGGATTCTTCTGAAAAAGAGAACGTTTTGAGTTCTTTGGAATACATTCGAAATTCTGAACTTCCGAGGTATGAAACCCCCTAAGACACGCCCCTTTTTCACCCGAAGTTCCATTGGCAGAAGGTGTTCAATGTCTCAAAAGTTTGTTTCCATTCAAAAAAAACAAATGATTCCATTTCAATTTCCGTATTTTATTCGTGCACCTGCGTCCTGTTTTCAATTCCAATTTGTTCCCTCGAAATACTTGCAAGTCTCTCTCTCTCTCTCTCTCTCTCTCTCTCTCTCTCTCTCTCTCTTCTCATCACTTTGCCACTTCCTTCTGTTGTCTATTCTGAGATTATCCACAGAAATCCGAGACACTTTTAGGTTGTTGTGCCCCCATAAGGTTAAAGATTGAGAGAGTGAGAGAGAGAGAGAGAGAGAGAGAGAGAGAGAGAGAGAGAAGAGAGAAGATCCGCCCTTTCTGTCTCTTTTTGAACCTAGAGGGATTCATCTATAAATGAAGACTCTTTCCTTCTGATGAATGGATTTCAAAAAGAGTCGAATCTCTAATGATGTCACAACACATAAACTTCCTCTTCTCTCCTCGAAACTTCAAAATAGATTTCGAAAAATATTTTGAAACTATCAATTATAAAAGTTTATTGAGAAACCTTTGAAAATTGAGTTTCTCGGAAATTCCAAACTTCCGACAAAATAAAGTTGCGAATCAAACTTGTTTTCGAAGCTTCAACTCTTGATTTTCATCCCCAGAATCCAGAATTCTGAGAATCCTCTCCATGATCTTCTTCGAATCCATAATTCCATTAATTGTTTTGCCTTCAGATTCCTGATTTCAATCGTCTTCTCCTTCTTCTCACGACTTGGTATTCCATCGAAGAACACAGAATTCCTAATTCCAGTCCATGCAGTTTTTGAATTATTTGTCAACCTCTCCTCTCTTTTCTTTTTTCATCTGTATGTGTGATGTCGGAAAAAAGAGGAGATGCTTCTGAATTTCGGAAAGACACCAAAAATCCCTCTTCTTCTTCTTATTTATTCCGTGTCCTCACCTCCCCGGGAGAACTTTTTCGTTTCCTTTCCGAACTTTGAGTTCTGAAGGTTATATAGATTCCATTGAACCACCTCCTGATCTCTTTTGATCCATAATCCTTTTTCTCAATTTCCTCCAAAAACTTTTCATTTCCTCTCAGTTTTATTTCCTTTTTTACTGCTTTTTGATCCCATTTTTATACAAAAAATTTGTATTTCAGGTGCCAAAATGAATCAAGAACTGCTGGTTCAAATAGGCGAACGAGCTTGTAAAAATGCGGAAAACTTGACACTTCCTCCTGAACTCAATGGTATTTTCTTTTGTGCTCCTGGATCGAAAGAAGGATTGTAAGTTTGAGAGAGAGAGAGAGAGAGAGAGAGAGAGAGAAAGATTGTTCTACTTCCAGAGCCACCCAAGTCTTCGTCGCAATCGCGTTTGTTCTCCTCATGGCGACTGCAATAATCGGTAATTCGGTGGTGATGTGGATCATCTATAAACACAAAGTAATGCATTACGGATTCAATTATTTCCTTTTCAACATGGCATTCGCTGATCTTTTGATCGCTCTCTTCAACGTCGGAACCTCTTGGACATATAATTTATATTATGATTGGTGGTACGGAGATCTCTGCACACTCACTTCGTTCTTTGGAATTGCCCCAACAACTGTCTCCGTTTGTTCAATGATGGCTTTGAGTTGGGATAGGTATTTCGGAAAAGAAGATATCAGAAGAGAATAAAGATCATTTCAGATGTCAAGCAGTCGTGAATCCTCTCCAAAAACGTCCACTCTCTCGAAAACGATCCGTCATTGCGATTCTCGTTATTTGGGTGGTTTCAACGGTCACTGCACTTCCGTTTGCAATTGCTGCATCCGTAAATAAGACTCTCTTTTCTCTCGAAATTCCTCATTTTGCAGGTCAACTCATTTTATACATACGATGTCGTCACTTCGACTGTTTCAAAAACGCACGTCTGCTCGGCCCCAGTCAACACTTTGTAAGAATTGTTTATTGAGAGAAAAGAAATAACTGAAAGAATTTCAGCTTCGAGAAAGTGTTATTCGGAATTCAATACGCTCTTCCGATCATTATTCTCGGATCGACTTTCACAAGAATTGCAGTTGCTTTTAGGGCGACGAACGAGGCAACTGATAGCAGTTTGAAGAATAATCATACGAGAGCTAAGAGCAAAGTGAGCATTTTTTTTATTAAATTGGTTTTTTTTCGAGAACTTTATATCTAAATGAGATTGTTCTTTTAGTTTTCCAATTAATTTTCATTTTTCTTAATTTTTTGTTCCTTCTCAAATGAAAACAAATAAGTCTTCTCTTGTAAATGCATCAAAATACAAACATTTTCAATTAATTCTTAATTAATCTCAACTTTCAGGCAGTTAAAATGCTCTTCCTAATGGTCGTTGCATTCGTTGTCTGCTGGCTTCCCTATCACATTTATCACGCATTTGCACTCGAAGAATTCTTTGATCCAGCTCACGGAAAGTACGCGTATCTTCTGATTTATTGGATTGCAATGTCCAGTTGTGCCTATAATCCAATTATTTATTGTTTTGCTAATGAGAGGTACTATTCTCAGCTATCGATTTCAGAAATTATCTCTGAAATTCAGATTCCGAATCGGATTCCGATACGTTTTCCGATGGATTCCAGTGATTGATTGTAAGAAAGAACAGTATGAATATTCTCAATTATTCCCGGATAAAATGAGAAGTATGGCGATTTCACTTCAAAAAGGACGAGTCAATTCATCTTGTTTGGATAAGAAAGTGAAGGAAAACTCATCACAAGGTAACCGAAATTCCACGTGTTTCATCCCATTTTCTTCATTTCAGATATGGTTCATTGTGTAATGCATCCTGAAAAGAATTCAAAAAAGTACTCGAAAGTACACCTTCTGAGCTGTCATGAACGATGATTTCGTTAAAACGTGTTTATTTTGAATTTTCAATGGGGAAAATTTTCAAATTCTGTATGTAAACTTCTGAAAATATAATAATAATATGAACTCTTGATAAATACTGTTTCTGATGACTTGCAGTTGGATTTGATTACAAAAGTGAAATCTTTGGGTTGGGTTTGAATTGGCCGAAACTAGATATAAAGCTCGATTTGAGGGTAAAAAGACAAGAGAAAATTTGATGCAAGATTGTGAACAAAGAACACAAGAACCTAGACAAGTAAACGTTTCGGAAATGGATATTTATGCAGTGGCTAACTCAATCTTCTCTCCTTCTCTGAGTGGAGCCATCTCGTGACCCTCTTCAGCTGACAACTTCGCCCATGGTTGAACTTCTCCAGAAGCGAAAACCGAGAAGATAAGAGCACCAGCAGTCAGAATTGCCGCCGTGAGCCAGAGAACGACTTGCCATTCCTCTTGTGTTCCCTGCAAGCAAATCAATAATAAGGATGATGATATGGATAACTTACATTTGGTGTCAGATAACTTGTAACAGCTGGAGAAATGATTCCAGCCAAAGCAGAAATCGTGTTTCCGGTTCCCATAACAGTTCCAGAGAACGGTGGAGCAATTTCCAAGTAGTTAACAACGAAACCGGCGTATTGGAAACCGGAGATGGCCATTCCACAAGTGATAAAGATGATCACAAGAACCTGAAAAATTATATAGAAGATTAGAATGATAATCGAATGTTACATCTTGTCCACAACCACAGTATCCAGATAGGACGAGGAAGAGTCCTTGACCAACGAGTGCAACAAGCATCGCAGCTCTTCGAGTATTCAATGTTGAGAGAATCCCTTTTGAACGGATAGCATCAGCCAGAACACCTCCAGCATTGATGGCAAGGAAATAGGCGATGTATGGAATAGAAGCAACTGCTCCGAGCTGAAAAAGGGAATCATGAACATCAAAGATTGTAATATGACTTACAGATGAGAGGTTCAATCCGAGAACGTCTTTTAGGAATGATGGAAGAGAGACAAGCATTGTATATGCTCCCCAATCACCAGCGAAATGTCCAGCCCAGCAAGCCCAGACAGCTTTAGAAGTCAGAATTTTAACCCATGGAGTGGAAGGAACTTTCCCAGTGTCTTTTCCCATTGAAGCTTCGACAGATGTGATGATGTACTGTTTCTCGTCAGGTGAAATTCTCGGGTGATTGACTGGTTTGTCTGAACTAACGTACCACCAAACGGCACACCACAATACTCCGAAAACACCGATGATGTAGAAAATGGACGGCCATCCACCATCAAATCCATACTGGCAAAGAAATCCTGAGAGTGGGAGAACTATGACGTTTCCAATTTGAGCTCCAGCATAAGTAACTCCAGTCAACACAGATAACTCTTGAGGTGGTCCCCATACTGACCACATTGTGTGCATAGCTGGGAAAGTAGCACCTTGAAGAAATCCGATGGAAGCACGCAATATAGCAAGAACATATTCAGAAGTTCGAGCTGCGACCGGGTTGATGAGTGTGAGAAGAGCTGATCCAAGGATTGTAACAAAGACGACACGTTTTCCTCCGTATCGGGATGCCAAGTGTCCTCCGATGATTTGACTTCCGATGTATCCGTAGAAGAACGAAGAGAGAACCATTCCAGTCGTTTGTTTGTCCCAATCAAATTCACCGATAACCTACAAAGCTCTCCTTACAAAGTCCTCTCAAATTTTCTGTGCTCTTACCGAGCTATTACTATCAATTGGAGTCATTTCCTTTCCACATCTCGACACTTTCTCTGCCCCACTATCCGTTTTGTTCTCCGAAACCATACACACAACTGCGAACGACATATTTGTTCGCATCATGTAGGTGACAAGACATCCGAAGAACATGACCAACGACAGCGCGAATCGTGTCGACGGCACAAGCCCTGCAAACGACACAATCCCAGTTTATCATTTATCTTTTCACTTTTTCGGTGCACTTTTTTATTTTGTATCTGTTCGTTATCTGTTACACTTCAAAGCGCATCTCTATCGTCTTCTAATAAATCACTCTTCTGCAAACTCAACCCGAACTATTTTCTTTGAATGCATCGCAGACGATGATCAAACTATCAATTGGTTGGCTAGTTTATACACACAGAGGACAAAAACTTTTGACCTCCGTGTTCTTCTGCCTAATTTCCCCAGAGTCTCACACTCCACTCACGAGGTTTAGTAGTGACGGTGTCCATAATTATCGGTTTGGCTGTCTTCTATTATCGTGTAGCCTCGATGACAAATGAAACCTGGAAACAGAATAATTCATGTGGTTGATAACCAAACTAACAATAAACGGTTGAGTTTCGAGCGAATTCGAGCGATAAAGAATGCGGGAAACGCGATTTGAAAGAATGATGGACAGCCGTATGATCATGCGATAAAAGGAAAGTCAAGAGCTCTCAACGATAATTGAAATTCGGTTTCGAGAACAAATTCAGAGATGAAAGAGGAGGTGGAGCATTATGTTGGAGATGACGATGGCCAGAGATAGCGGAGTGGACAGAAAAACAAAGTAAGAAAAAAAAACAGAAAGGCGCTGAGAGAAAAGAGACAGGAAGCTATTTTGGAGAAGAGAGCCGCGCAAAGATGATGCAATATGATGAAGCTGGTAGGCGGCAGAGTATAATAGAAACGACGTTTTAATTAGAAAATGGGTCTAAAAATGTGCACGGACAAACAGAAAAATGTAGCGTTAAATAGGTGTGTGAGATTGTTCTCAAGCATACAATTTAGTGCGTAGGTTGTATGATTTCTAGTGAGCACCGCCTCCAAATTACATGTTTTTGAATCACGTGTTCAGTGGTGGGCACTCTCCAAAAACAGATGCCCTTCTAATCGTAGCGATTAGTAACCTCTTATATACTCGGAAACTTCGTGTGTGTATATCAAAAAACTGATAAGATGGTCAGCGAAAGTGACCAAATGTGATGGAAACTTCACACGCGTAAGCAGAGAAACTCTTTTTTATTATAAGCGATGCTGGAGACTAGCCTGGCCGCCATCACTCGCTACGCTTGTTCTGGCGGCCAGGCCAGACGCGTTCCGCGTGTTGAGCTTTTTGTATTCAAATCACTTTAGTCATGGACTAAATATTTTTCTAAAATACAGCTGAACTCGAAGAATTATTAGTGTGTAGTATGATTTGTCATCACTTCCCAAGAGAAAATTTTGGAGAGAGACAGACGACCATTTTGCTCCTGGGAAAATATATGCTCCTGGGAAAGTAGAAATTAGTGCTGAAAAAGCACTTAAATGACCGTATAAAGTTCCATTGTTTGAATTTTCAAAATCTGAAAAAACGGGCATCATGCGGCCAACTTTTCCTATCTTTTGGTCCAAAAATTATCAAAATCGGTCAAGTGGGAGCTGAGAAACCTCTGCCGACATACGAACAAACGCACACACAAAAAATGTCGATCTCATACTTTCGTAGTTTAAGAAAGGGGGCAGACTAGCTTTTGATCCCTAACGGGATCACTCGCTCCGCTCGTTCCGGCGGCCAGGCCAGACGCGTTCCGCGTGTCGAGCTTTTTGTATTCATATCACTTTAATCATGAACCATCCCTCTAAAAATACCGAACAGAACTTTTTTAACATCCCACAAAACTCTCTTTTTATTTTCATATCGCCTCGCGCGCGCGAGTAGAGACGCGGACCTATAGAAATGCAGCGCCCGACATTGAAACGGGCTCGCGTTGGCCACTATTGTTTACGTGTAGACGACGCACACTTTGCCCCTGGGAAGGTGAAAATTTAGTGCTGAAAAAGCACTAAAATGGCCATAAAAAATTTAGAAATTCACATTTTTGAAATCTGAAAGAAGGGGCATAAGACTGCAAACAGTTCCTATCTTCTGGTCAAAAAATTATGAAAATCGGTCAGGTGTGAGCTGAGAAACTGCTTCGGACATGCGGACACACACACGCACACACAAACACACAAAAAATGTCGACCTCATACTTTCGCAGTTTAAGAGAGAGGGCAGATAGCTTTTGAGCCCTAACGGGCTCAAAAGCTAGTGTATGCGTTAAGCTCTGCTTCTATGCGCTAAGCTTCTATGAGATCCTGAAGAGTAACCCGCGCCTGCGGCGCGGGATCGGAGTACGGCCTGCGGCCTTGTTAGTGGGAGTAGGGGTGCCGGTCTATCCGCCCCTCACTCGCTCCGCTCGTTCGGGGCGAATAGACCTCGTAAAAGAGGCTCTGCTTCTATGTGTTAAGCTTCAATGAGATCCTAATCGGGCCTTCGGCCCGAGATCAGAGGTTTGCTCCCGGGGCATGTTAGTGGGTTTCCAGGTGTGCCGGTCTATCCGCCCCTCACTCGCTCCGCTCGTTCGGGGCGAATAGACCTCGTAGAAGAAGTGCGCTGCGCGCACACAGTAATAAAAAGGGGCGGAGCCTGCTCTGAAACTTCGCGCCCTATTTTCGCCCCTCTTTCGCGATGAAACTATCAAGTATTTTATATCATTGTAATCAGGAGAAAAAACTCCATCCATTCATATAAAGAACTCCGCAAAACAATGCGAAACAAAAAATTTAGTTTATTTAATTTTGCCTAAAAATGAACTTTTCATCATAACTTGGTTCAAACTTTTCCGATCGAGCTGAAATTTTGTTTCCCTTTTTGTATTTGAAAAAGAAGTAATTTGATGATCAAATCAAAAAAATTTCAGTTCAAAAATTTTTCAGGAGACGCAAGAAACCTCAAAAAATCACGTTTTTCCCGTTTCCTGAAAAATTTTTGAACTAAAGTTTGACTAAATCTCATATCAGTCGACGCAGAATTTTTTTCTCTATCGGATTTTATCCTCATATCCATAGATTTGACAAAATTAGAGCCACGACAGAGGCGAAAAACTTTTGAAAAATAAAAAAACACACACTTTTCCCCAGCACAAATATAAAAATTATTTTCACATAAATCGTAGGTAAAAAGTATATAATATGACTTATGAACAATTTATCTAATGGATAAAAAAAGAATTATCAAAATCCGTCTACTACAAGCCGAGTAACAAGCGCCCAAACAAGGCCTATTTCGGCGCGCGTCTCTCCCCCTCGAAAAGTGAGGTACACTTTCGTAGAATGCACACAACTCGGCTCAAAATATTTAAATCAAAAATCTAAAAACATTTTGACCATATAGAACAAATTTCCTATCGAATGGTAAAAAAACCATAGAAATCGGTCAAGTGGGAACTGAGTTAGCCGCGCGGACACGATTTTCCACGTTTTTTTGACACATTTTGTTTGACATTTTTGCTCACACACACACACATTTGTATGCGGCGATACTTTCCATATTTAAGGAAGAAGGTTGCAGAAAAAGGAAATGAATTTCTGAAGAAGAATCGGAAACACAAAAGGCACTGCGGTTAGAATAAAAAGAAGAAAAATGGTAACTTGATACAACTTTCTTGCCGAAATTTCTTCGCGCGTTACACAGAGAGAACTTGTGGGCGGGTCATTATTTGAACGTTCAATGCATCGGGTCTATGTCATAATCATTTTTCCCTCATTTTCTTGTCAAAACATGATCAAAAACAACTGCATGTCTAGGATTTTGTTTGAAAAAAAGGGATGAAGTAAACGAAGGAGGATTGAAGAGAAACCGAGAAGCAGCAGTCGGCTGGCGCCCTCTTATTTTTGGACACTAGCCGCGTCTGTTCTCTCCTGCGTCTCTGCACTTTTTCGGTTTCGTCCGGAATCCGAGGTCATTCTTTTACTCGCGGGAGCCTTCAAAATGACGTTTGAAGGGAACACGTGGGTAAAATGAGTGTGTAACAAAAAACGCGAAATACTTATGATGAGAGCAATAACAAAAGGCCGAAACAACTGAAGAATGTATCAAGAGTCAAAATACTTCGAAGAACATTTCGACTTGCCGTTCACTGGCAACACACTCAAAAACCAATAAAAGCAGAATGTTTACTTTAAATGGTATAGAGAAGATTGATTGGATTATTTGACAATTAAAAGAATTTCATAGGGAAACGTTGTCTTCTTTTTATTTGGATAACATTGTAACATCATCACTTCGAGTATCTTCGCCTTGTGTTGAGGTAGAATGCAGCGACGATTTGCTCTTCTTCGATCGCTTTAATAATCGGTTTACAGTATTAGTATCAAACTTCATGTTTTGCATTTTGGCTAGATTAGCTCGAAGGCCTGGGAGAATCCGGTGACTTTTGTTGGTCTTTTTAGAAGCGGATGAGAGAGGGCGGGCTGAAACTGATAAATTTATTAGAGAGTGTTCAAGTAATTACTGAATCTTACGAGCTAAAAATCTGGAAGCAGGTAACTCAGTTCTCTGGTCATCCATACGTGAGTTCATTTTGCAAATGAGATCCATGAAGTCAACAGGTTCTTCATTTTCTTTTTGCTCAACAGCTACAGGTCTCTTCTGCTCCTCAATTATATCTGTTACTACCATCCGCCACGTGTCAGCACTGGTTGCATGCTCAATTTTGACGACAAACTTTGCGACGAACTGATTCGGTGATGTTGGGTCTGTCGATGCGTCAACTTTCAGCCTAACGTCTTCTCCCTCTGTTGCATCATTTCGCTCTGCTATCATCACTTCATCAATAATTTTGTAGAATGAATTGAAACTGTTTCGTTGAATAGTGAGAACGCTTCCGAGAATAATGAAATAAGCAGCTTGTTCTCGTCTTCCCAATGCTACCAAGCACTTTGAAACAATCAAGAATGAATCTTTGAGCTTTTCGCTTAACCCAAGTTTATGAATTGATTCGAGAGCTTCCATTGCATACAAATAAGCTTCGTGCGAATGTCCAAAAATCAGCAGTTTGTCAGCTAATTCCAGTTTATACTTGACCACTTCTCCGGGTTTTCCATACTTCGAGACATAGAATAATGCACTTCTGTAAAAAACAGTTTCAAAGTTTTGAGATAGCTCTACTGAATCTAACCTGAGATGATTGATAATGAATAAAAGATGATTACTGTCGGCGTATGCTGCCATTTCATAATAAATACGATGAACTTTTGCCAACTGATCTGTTTTGATGCTAAGATCGATGCATTTTTGGTAGCACTTTTGAGATTCCTTCAATTGTTTATCCAATGAAAAGCACTTCGCTTCAAGCATCAAAACTTCAACTTCCGATTCTGCATCAGGATTTTCTTTATTAGCTGCTTTGATTCTAGAAATCTGTTCAGTGCACACTATTAGAAGTTTCTTTCTTTCATCAGGGTTGCATTCTAAGTTTCTTTCATATCCTTCCAAGCACACTGATGCAAGGATAGTACGAGCCTGCTTGACAAGTGATTCCCCTTCTAATTTACTGCTGGTATAGTCAATAAGATCTTCCGCGCATCTTTTTGCTTTGGAGAATTTTCCCATTGCCATAGCTTGTTCGACAATACGACGTGTTGAATCACAGGCTTTTGAAAATGTGAATGTCAGTCTGTAAATTCTTCTCTCTAAGTTAGTATCCTTGAACGTTCAAACTAACTTGAGAACGTTAAGCTCGTGTTCAAAATACTCGAGGGCCTTTGCGTCGAGCTTCAGATGACGGCACAGTCTACCGTAGTACATGTAGATTGTGCCAAGTAGATTGATATCGGTGGTCCCAATATCAATGATCTCATTAAATTTTGTCATTGACTCCTCGTACATTCCAGACCTCATAGAGCTGATTGCATTTTTTAGCATTGTCCCGACTATTTCATCCTTTGGACCATCCTCCTCTCGTGACCACACAGATACATCCATTTGTGTTCTGAAATCGATAAACACATTTCCTTTCAATATTTGTGAGAATATACAAGTAAAGGTCTAGAAAATTTTAGAATTAAGAAAAATTTTACGCGTGGAAATTAAATTTCCAACTTGGCGCCACTTTATTGTCGTAAAGTAAAGCGCCGCATACGCAACAACACCATCACGGCAGTTTACACCGTTAGTTGAAACGCCGTTTGCTTCTCAAAGAGAGGCAGTTCGAACAAGTTCGAAAACCTAATTTTTTATATCAAGAGTCTTGAAGAAAACGTAAGAACGCATTTATTTCAGAGAAATACTCTAAACAAAACTTCTATTATTGACCAATAACAGTTTTTCACCGTGTACCACTTCAAATCATGATGTCAACTATGTTTAACGCTTAAGAACATTTGTTTCTTATATTTATTCAATGTTCAAACGCATTTAAATCTACTATGCTCAATTTCTCAGAATTCAAGTTTCAGAAAACTGTCGTCCCAACTTCGTGCCGCTCTAGCGGCAGATTCTCCTGCCAATGCCGGTCCTGCGTCACCAACTCCATCAGGATCAGCACTCTCATTAGATGAATCATCAGGAATTTCTGATCGGGAAGTTGCTTCTTCACAAGAGCAGACGCTGCCTGCTTCAGAAATAGATGTAAGGTCAATTCATTCATCAGATAGCGAAGATGGTAAAGTATTAGCTTTTTTCAACAAACGAGCAACTTTAACAGTTCCAGAACCGATACACAATCCCCTGCCAGAAGTTCCTCCAAACTGTGGTCCTCCAACGGTTCCACTAAACGTTTTAATCGACTTTGCAGTTCAACATACTTATCATGAAATCACAGTTTTAGCTGAATTAATGCAAAGAAAAACAAGTGATCAGGGAGAACAAGAACGGAAAATGTCTCTCGTTCAGTTTGCACACGCTACACGGAGTCAGTTTCTAAAGATGGTCGCATTAGTGAAATGGATACGGGTTTCAAAACGAATGGATGTTTGCTATGTGAGTATATCTATGAACGTTATTAAACAACTGATTGCTTTCTAGTCCATTGATTATCTTCTGGATCTTCAATCACAATACTTTATTGATACTGCCGATCGCTTAGTAGCCATGACACGTGGAGATCTCGAATTGGCTCGTTTACCTGAATATCATATTGCTCCTGCCATCGATGTTCTCGTATTGGGAACATATAACAGAATGCCATCGAAAATCAAGGAAGCATTCATTCCACCACCCAAAATCACGCCAAGAGAACAGAAACTAGTGACCGCTCGTTTGAATCAGCTCATTGAAAATCGTCTATCTCGCTTGTCAAGTGGAATTCCTCCAAATATCAGAGAGATTCATATTAATAATGGAATCGCCACGTTGTTAGTTCCCGGAGAATTTGAAATCAAAATCACGTTGCTTGGAGAGACCGAAGTGGTCAAATGGACACTACTGAACATCAAAATTCTCGTAGAAGACTATGAACTTGGAATGGGTCTACCGCTTGTACATCCACTTCAATTGAATTCAATGCATGGAGTTCTTCAAAGTCGAATGAATGTTGCCGCAAATCCAATCAAAGAAGCATTCTTCTTTCTGCACAGTTTCTGTGTTTCTCTCCAATTAGATGTCCTTTTCTGTCAAACGTCACGTTTAGCTGCCGGACGGTTACGAGAGAACATCACCATAGAAAAGTACGATATAAAAGAACGATTGTTGGTTGTCGGATATTGGGTGAAACGATCGAAAAGTAAAAAGTTGACAGTTGGACAAGTGAAATATGATGCACAGTACAGAGTTCAAATCTATGAAGACAAAGATGACAAACTCAGTGGACTGAAAGTTCGGCATTTCCCTCATGCTCCTCAATTGGGAACAATTGACTGTAGTGCTGGAATGTTGTCGATGGATCGATTATTATCACAAACATATTCTGTCCGATGTAAAGAACGTCTCCTGCGGCTGAGAAGAATTTTAGAAGCTGCTGAGCCAATGCTAGAAGTGAAAATGAAAGGATTGGCAGTTCCGTCACTTGCTCTTTCTCTTCTTCCGGATACCACAGCCAATGAAGAAATGCTTTCCATTTGTGTGAATTCATTCTGTGGAAAAGTTATTTGCAACATCAATGTCCTCAGTCCAGAGAACGAAGACGTGTTGGCTTTCGGAAGAGCTCTCTACAGTAGCCAATGCTCGCATCAGACTATTCGAATGTATTTACAGAAGTTAAGAGTAACGCTTGTGATCGAAAGATACCGAAGATCTCTAAAAGCTCTCCCTGTTCGCGAAGTTCGAGAAACAGAATTACTTCCATTCGTCAAGTCTGTTTTGAGTGAAAAACCTGAACAACGGATGGTTTTGCAATATCTTCGATCCGAAAACTACTACCTTCTCGTCACATTTGTGCCCGATGAGACGGAAGTTGTCAGTATCAAATTACAATTGCTTGAAGTCTTTGACGAACGTGCTCAATTCATTCAACTCGACAATCAAGATGAAGTCAAGGTTACGGCTGTACGGGAAGCTGTTGAACAGGGAACTATGAGGTTCGGAAGGCCGAACAAACCGACTCTTCAGAAGGAATGTTCGAGAGAACAACAACTAGCGTTTGCGATAGCTACAGTCGAAGATCGAATCACTTACATGTACCTGGCAACTGAATTGCAAAAGAAGGGAATTGGAGTCGATTTGAGAAAAGACGACACGCATGTTCCAGGAGGGCTTGCTTTACATATCACTGAGTAAGTTCCCTTCTGAACATTTATGCTTATAAATATATAATTTTCCAGTGTGACGGGAGTAGTTCCATTTGATGCCGCCGAATTCTTCAAGTGCTGTGTTCGGAATTGTCTTCGACTCGACAATCGAAACCGATACACATTCCAATTTGAAATGTGTTTCGAGAACATTCCTCTAGTTCGAGACGTTCCTCACGGTCTTGCACATCGCCGTGATGGAGATAAGGTAAGTATATTTGTTGGTCATTCGAAGCTTACTGTGTAGCCTTTCGTAATAGATTCGTTTTCTTCCCTTTCTAATGACTGCCGCGCCGCCCGAGTTTCGGTGTCGTACTGTTGTCGTTTTTAGACAGAAGGAGAATGCTTTTCTTTTTATTTTTGATTTTTGGTTTCTATTATCCAGATTAGTATTCAAACGACATTTTTAAACATGCAATTTTTGATTTCAGAATGAAGATACCAATAAGGTTAGTTTTACTCGTGAATGTGCATGATCTCTTGTATTATAACTTCTTACTCTGTTCTAACCCCTTCTATATGTTTTCTCTGCTGACACTCATTGCTTGAATTGAACCGCACCTTCCTCTGTCAATCTTGTCATTAATTCTAACTGCAGCGTCTGAAAGTCTCTTGTGGAATGCAGTATCCGATAGCTTTTCACAGAATAACCATTCCAAAAACGAATTTCGTTATTCAAAATGATTTTTCTCTTTCACCCAAAACTCACCCCAATCACAGACACAAAATGAACCTTTTCTTTATCTAAAAGAATTGGTATTGACTATCACTTGCATTTCACGAGTTAATTCTTCTTCAGGACACAACATGGATACAGGAAATCAATCAGATTAATCAAATGGCACCAGAGAAACTTGTCGAAGGAATCATTCACAGATTGATGCGATACCTTTACATGTACAAAGTGGTTCATCAGTTCTCACTCGCCTATGAGCAATACTTTAAAAATCATTGCAATGTAATTTTTCCAGTTTTGTTTCGTTATTAATGTATCAACTGTTTTAGATCGAAGCTTACACTTTCCACAAACTGGTCGTTTCGTATGGAGAAAACCGAGAAATGCTCATGATCCTCGCATTCAATGTGAAATCTCAAACTCCGGGTTCAACAGAAGACTATTTCCTGATGAATTTCGGTCAGACGATGCCACATAAACAGTTCAATTCAACGGAGATCAATTGGCATGAGAAGCCTCGTTGGAATCCGCATTCAATGATGTCCCAAGTGTTGAGAGACCATCTCAAAGAGACACATGATCTCGTCTTTATCATGCATTACTTATGTGAAACAATCAGACCACTCGTCGCAATCGGAAACTTTGGACGTATTCGATTCCAGTCACAGAAATCGTTATCTCAACTGATAGGTCCAGAAGTTCATTTCCCATTCCGATTAAAGTATCTTTTGAATGCAATCGATCAGTCTACGATACGGTTGATGCAAGGAAACGTTATTCTCGAGATTAAATTGCTTGAAAATGCAATGATTGCAGTGAAAGATAGCTCAAGATATCGTGCACGCTGTGCTGGTCTCTTCCAGTTATTTGCCAACATAGACAGGTATTTTAGATTTTTTTTTCCGACTCTCAATACGAAAATTGCAGTGAAACTACCACCTTAATGACGAATGAGGTCCCCCTTCCACCGTCGGATAGCCAGTTGTCAGTTGGGCCAGCGTTGTGGACGCCGGAGTTGGTTTTGGAGGTTGTTGATGATAACCCCGAGGAACAGGATCCAAAAATGGAAGTGAAGTCATTCCCGGTGCTAATGACACACGACACATTCATCAAAGCTTGTGACTTCCGTGAAATTGGTTTGTATTCTGTCTATAACTCAAGATAACATAGCCTTTCTCTAATTTCAGAAGGAAGAGTCACGTGTCCACTTGACGAGTATCTCTGTTCGATATCATACCTTCAGAAAGCTTTATTGACACTGGAAAGAATGTCTCCAAGAAACAACCCAAATCAGAATGCACCCAACAATCTTTTTGCTGGATATGTGACTCTTGTTGACGCGAAACCAGATTATGTCAAATTCAGAGCCACACAACTAAACGGAGACGGTGTGTGTTCGACGAATATGGTTCATTATAAGATCTATCTGTGTCCAAATACAATGACGTTGAAGATTCGAATCAAATTCGGTTTGAAATAGAATCTGTCTTCCGAAATTTCATTATCATTTTTCAGACGAGGGATCAAATCCAGAAGCGACTGTTGAGAACTTGGAAACGATGTGTTTGTACTTTGAAAAGGTGAGTGTGAAGCGGTCATCACATCGTCTCAAGTGTCTTTTCGTTTAGATTGTTTTCCGTTTTGGAGATGAATACGCACTTCAATCATACATTCTGATGACCAGAGTGACGTCGTTCGGCGCCACAAAAAGTATCGCAAAACTTATGGGTGCGCAAATGGTAAGTGTTCGAAAAGAACATAACAGGGTTTTATGGTTTATTCGGAAGAATTTTCCGGAAAATAAATTAGGAATGAGCATTTCGGTGAGAAGATGGGAAGACTGGTTGTCAGTAGTCGACTACTTCATTGCTCCGAATCTTTCTGAAAATGAAGATGGTTGTGGGTCTAAAGAAAAGCAATACTTACTTGAAAAGTCCGTAGAATTGGCTTCGTTTTCCCATCATTCGAAATGGTGAGAAAAACATCGACGGGACGTCTCCAACACCACGAATATTCTGAAATCAGAATCATGAGAATCAAAATGACATCAGTGATCTTTTCTTCTATTTTCTGTTACTGCTCCCTAAGGTCTCACAAGAAACAATACATCAAACATCATTATGCAAAACGAAAACAAAAGGAAAGAGAAGAAACTGACTCTCGGTGCGTAAGCGACGGAAACGGCACAAAGTGCGATGACGATGAGCAGAAGCGAATAGACGAGCGTCCGTGACGAAAGCATTTCTGAAGTTTTGGTAGTTTCCTTTTGGATTAGGAGCCAAAAAAGAAAGTAATGAAGTATTTACGAGGAGCAAGATGGGAGAGACGAGGAAAAAGGGCGGGATTTTGTGGAAGGCGTTCACGGATGGATGCCTATAGACGCCTACTATACCAATGAATTTCTCGAATTTTGGTGTCATTTCGTTTCTTCTTTTCTGGCAACAGACTACAATTGAGGGTGGGGGAGGGAGGTCCCAAGGAAGTAGAAGAGAAGGAACCAACCGGAAATGCAAAATACCAATAACAATAGGCGTCGAGTTCTCTTTTTACGAAATAAAATGGAATTTACATATTTTGGTATTCAACGAGCGAGATGTCTAAGTCAATGAAATTAATTTGAACTCTGAAATGTATTATTCGAAGAGCTAGCATCGGCGCAGTTTGAGAAGAATAATACAGCTCGTAAGAATCTAGAATTCTAGTGAGAATCTCTCTGACCAACACACTCGAGATCAAGCGAGCAACAAAATCACGTCATCTAGCACGAGGATCTCAATTATAGTCCTGCAAGACCCCTATCGCAGAGCTCAATTGAATAGGAATCCGTGCAAAACTCGAATAACCTTCTCTTCCACTCATTCATAGAGAGATGGAATGAATAATAATATGAAAAAAGGAATCTGGTCACACGGCGCGGTGGTCGACTCTTTTTCGGAGAATGGAGGAGCGGTGTCTATATCGGGGGGAGGTCGTATGGCCCTCCCGAAGAATATTCTCAAGATGACGTGTATTTTTGAAAAAGTGGATGATCAAAAGACGAAAAATAAGGGGGGACCTAAGAATAAACTTCATAAATATTTTTAGATGAAGAAGGAGGAGGGGGAGAGCATTTCGAAATTTAATAGAACAACATTCAAAGAGCTGTTTTCGAAATATGGAATTCGCATTTCATAAAAATGAAAATTTGAGAGAAATAATAAGCTGTCTTAAACTAAGAAACTTATGAATCCGGAGGATCTTTGGATTAAAAAACTGATGATGTTCATCTGGTCTAGATGATCGTTCCTTGTTCTCTCTCTCCCAGAAAGTGTGAGAACAATTGTGAGTCAAAGAATGCGTGTGTGTGTGTGTGACGTGAATCAGAATCAGAATTTTCGAAAGAATAGAAAATGTGGAAGGGAGGTAATGCTCAATGGTCTCAAAGAAAGAAGCACCGATTTGTGATTCTGTTGAAGACGTCGGAATTCCGTTTGTTCTTAGTTTGCAAAGAGAGAAAACGAGACGCCTCGTGCCATCTAAATTATAGTTATTTTGGGAAGAGTCTTCTACTACGTATCTAAACTATAATCGTGTAAGAAGATAGATAAGAACGGAAATCATTTCAGGAGCCTCCATTGTCTAATTGTTGTGTGCAACTCTCGTTGACCTATAACAACACAACAACCAGAAAGCTTGCAGCAGCATCGAAAGTGGATCAAGCACACAGTAGTATCATTCTGAATGTATGATATTCTAACGAGAATCCTGTATTCACATTCATTTTCAGCTTGTCATCAGCCAGAGTAGAAAATCCGATTCGATTAATATGCTCCGCTTCATCTATAGACTGAGAGAGTAAGACCAAAAAAGAAATAACCAGGTTTAGAAACAATGATTTCAGAAATGCCGTTACCGTCCTCAGCGAATCGAGTAGGCAAATCTCCGAGGATGTCAACAATGAAGTGAGGATGTCTGCGGAGTGCGCCATCGGAGTATTCGTCAATGCTGTCGTCGAGAAATTCTGTAGTGGTGAATGGAGTCAACCGAATGAGCCGATCATCTCGACTGTTGCTCCAGCCTATGCTCCTCCTGCAATTGCCGCCCCAGGGTCAATAGTTCAACCTGGATCTATTGCTCAACCTGGATCCATTGTACAACCTGGATCTATTGTACAGCCAGGATCCATTGTACAGCCAGGATCTATAGTTCAACCGGGATCTATTGCCGCACCAGGATCAGTGTTACAACAGCCAGGTTCAATTCTAGGACCACAATCTGTTCCTCATCAATATGGAATGCATCGGCAAATGGGCGGTCCTCGTAAGTTTCATCTCCAATTGACTCTTTATCTATTCTCTTTTTCAGCGTCAATGCAAATGAATCCAGGAAGTATCGGACCGGGTCCTGGAAGTGTTGGAATGCCAGGAAGTGTTCAGAACCCCGGTAGTGTCATGAATCCGGGAAGTCATCAACAACACATGCTGAATCCGGGAAGCGTCCAAGGACCTGGAAGTGTCCAAAATCCAGGAAGTGTGAATCCGGCGAGTGCAGGATATCAATGGAATCCAGGATCGAATAGCGGACAACAACAACAGTATCCTCATCATATGCAATATCCTCCGCAAAACTAACAAAATTTAGAAGAAAATACTGTAAATTATTTAATCAATGCGGGTTCCCTATTTTCGACTCTCATTAGTCAATATATATTAATTTATTATTTATATTGTTTAAGTTTTTATTTTGGTAATAAATTCAACGCATAACAATGAAAACAAAACGAATCAACAACACAACTAACAAATTATTATTACTTCTTCATTTTCTTTTTTCCTCCTTTTCCTCCCATACTCTTGATTCCCATTTTAAATCGTCCACTGCTCTCCTCGGTATCTCCAAAGTCATCATTATTCCTTCTCTTCTTCCCCGATTTCCGTTTCTCATCCATCTCCTTCATTTCGATTTTCGCGTTTTCCATTGCTTCTTGTGTTCGTTCGACGAGGACCATCACTTCATTCTCAACACATTTGTACTCTTCCAATTTTTTTCCTGAAAACGAAAGCATTAGTTTCTAAATAATCTTGAGTTTCATACCTAAATTCGCTTCAATTTTCTGATAACCTTCGACGTCGTATTGTGTGACTACAGTAATCGCCAGACCACTTCTTCCGGCACGAGCAGTTCTTCCAACTCGATGAACATAATCTTTCGATTGAGATGGCATGTCATAATTAATGACCATGTCAACATGTGGAATATCCAATCCACGAGCCGCCACGTCAGTGCACACAAGGATTTCGCGCGCTTTACTCTTGAACTTGTTCAGTGATCCGAGACGTTTCTCCTGAAAATAGACACATTTCGAAAAACGAAAATAGAAGTGAGGGTGGAGGCCGAAGAACTTTCTCTTTCTCACCTGACTCATTTGACCGTGAAGTGGGACTGCTTGCATTCCAAGCTGACGAAGCATTATGGCGATTTGCATTGTGAGGGCACACGTGGAACAGAATACGATAGCACTGTTACCGGCGTGTTCATTTAGAAGATATACAAGATACGTCTCTTTGTACTTGTTTGGAATAAAAATGTAGTGCTGTTTCAGATTATCGACCGTCTTGTAACGAGTTGAAATTGAAACACGGACTGGATCTCTCAACGAGGCACGTTCCAATTTCGATACTTTCTTAGTCATTGTGGCAGAGAATAGATAAGTTCGACGTTCTCGTGGAATCACTTTCAGAATTTTATCAAGTTCAACTTCGAAATCCATGTTGAGAATACGATCAGCTTCATCCATGATCAAGAACTTGAGAGCTTTTAAATTGAATCCTTTTGTGTTCTCCAAATGATCAACAAGACGTCCTGGAGTAGCTACAATTACATGAGGCCTTCTCGCAAGAGCCATCGCTTGAGCTGCCATATCGACACCTCCAACAATTACAGCGGCGATGAGTCCGATTCCTGAACCGAGTGCTTCGAATTGTTGGCCGATTTGGAATGCAAGTTCTCTTGTTGGCGTGAGAACTAAACAGAAGAATGCCTGTGGGTGATCGAGAAGTGATTGAAGAACAGGAATAGCAAATGCTCCGGTCTTTCCTGATCCTGTTTCAGCTAAACCAATAACATCTTTTCCTTGTAGAGCATGCGGGAGAGCTGCCATTTGGATTTTAGACGGTTTTGCCCATCCAAGACGTTCACAAGCGTCGCATAACGGCTGGGAAACTCCAAGTTCCGCAAAAGTTTTCTCTTCTTCTACTTCTTCATCTTCTTCTTTTTTCGCAGCTTCTTCTACAGCTTTTTCTGAAAACAAAAAATATAATGAGATTGAAAAACTTATTTTTCTTACTTTTAGTAAGAACTTTCTTTTTGTTTGTAAAAAATTGATTCTTGTGATTGTCTTCTCCATCGGAAGAAGAAGAGTCCGACATTCTGAAAGTTTTAAAAGTAAGTGTGGATTTTTTTGAACACTAATTCATTCGAAAAAAAATAATTAAAAGAGAATATGTAAAGTTGTGGGGAAAAGCAGGAAAAGGGATAAAAATTCGAAGTACGCAACTTGGCGTCAATTATGATGTGTCCGCAAACACTGGTTAGTTGAAAAGAAAAAGAGTTAAAAAAGCTGAATGGAGTAGTGTGCCGTGTCGATACACGAGTCAATCGATTGAGTCGATAAAAATCGAAAAAATCGTGTCGATTTTTATCGATACGATTGTATCGACACGATTATCGGCGATACAAAATCGTATCGATACAAGTCGACACGATAATCGGCGATACAAAAATCGAGTCGACTCAAATCGACTCGATAATCGGCGATACAAAAATCGAGTCGATTTGAATCGACTCGATAATCGATTTGTATCGACTCGAGTCGATACGAGTCGATTTTGTGTCGATTTTTATCGATAAAATCGGCGATTATCGGCGATACAAAAATAATGCAAACGCGCTCTATAGAACCCTTTTTTCGGAGGGATTTTGAAATTTAATATTTTTATTTTTGTGTTATGAATTGTTCGTTTAATGAAATCCTGCTTTAGTTATGAAAAAAAAAGCTCGAGGAACAATTAAAATTAAGTGAGAGATGGAAAAGAAAAGAAGAAAAAAAAGTTATTTTGAGTAACAAAAGAGGACCTATTTTAAAAATGAAATGTCAATTGGGCTTTTGAGACGAATTCTAAGCATCACTAAGTTGAGTTCCGGAAGGGGCGTCTGAGAACCCGTTTCGTCTGTTTCATTCGTAGTTCCACTCTCTTCGTGCAGATCCTTTTCTTTCGAGCTTCCCTCATCGAAATCCTCGTCACTGGTGTCATCGTCATCTGCCTCTTTTGATTTCTCTCTAAATTATTTCATTTCTAGTATTTATCACCAAATAGAAACTAACTCCAGGGCCGATAAGGCTGAATTCAAAAGCATGTTGTTTATTGTTCTGGCAGACAGTCGATTCCTTTTGAGGCTCCGACAATGTCACCACATTTACTGAAGTCGCTTTTAGTTAGACATATAATAAACTTATTTTTGGTAACCTGAAGAGACGCTCGACAGCAGCAGAAGATTGTGGAGGGCTCAAAACATGCCGGGCTAATTGTGCCAATTGAGGAAGTCTGACAGAATTTATTTAAAAAAATTAAGTGGTGAACTGTCGGAAGGTCTTCCAGAAACGACTGTTGCCTTGTAATTTGCAATCTGGCTCTGAAAATAATCTACTCGATGCATTAGTCTGAAAGTGCAACGAACAACCTTGATGCTACATTGTTCTTGAGCTTTAATTTTTGAATTAAGAAATTGATTGAAAACATTGGAATCAGCCACTTTTGGGCGCTTTTTCTGGAGTTTCTTCTGCATCCGCGACCGGCGAAACTATTTTCAATGAATCTGAAAGCTAATTTTCGAGCTTTTCATTCTCGACTTTCTTACCACAGTATGATTGAACAAGTGAACACGTACTCTCTGACTAGCTTTCGATCTGTTTTCGATCTTGACAACCGCATGGCAAAGTTCTGCACTTTGCCAAAAACTGGTGACATCACTTGTAGCTCGGCCGTAGTTTTCAAAATCAATGCAATCGAGTGAGCAGTGCAGTGCAAGCTGAAATCAGATCATTAATTAGATCTCACGTTCGTTGTGAAAAATTCTTACTGATAGAGATAATTTTTTTTCAAAAAACAAGTCAAGTTTGATCCAGCGTCCGAGATACCACCGATCATGTTCGAGAAGTTGATATTAAAGTTCTGAAGAACTTCCGAAACGAGAAGGCCAACATTTTCAGCTGTGGCAGACTCTTCCATGTTTTGAATTCCCAAAAACTGTAATGCAAGTTGGGAAAATTGTCGGTAATTTAATGAACACTTACAATCTTTTTCCTTTCAAACTCCGAATCAATGAAATAGATGAAAAAAGCATAAACGGAAGCAGTATCATTTTTTCCTGTCCATCCGTCCAATGTTACAAAAAACTTCTGCAAAATACATTTAAACAATTTTCGGAATCTTTTCAATACACCTCCATCGATTTGATTTCTTTTTTGATTTTTGTCCTGTAAACTTCCGCATTATTATCCAGAGTCCTTTTGATTTGGTCAGGAGTTTGAAGTTTATATTTTGGGTTCAATTTTCGGCAAAAATCTTTGAAATATCGATTTTTCGTAAATCGGAACGGAACATTGGAACTGCACAAAGCTCTGAAAAGAGATTATCATATTCATAGTCTCTGTCAAAACACTTACAGAACGAGAGATTCATTGATCGCAGAAGGATCGACTCTGGTTTCTCGTGTTGGATGAATCTGTTTTGCTTTTCGAATTCTTTCATCTCGCGGTTATGTTTTTGTTTTAAATGTGATATCATTACAGTCGTTGAACCCGCAAAACTAAAATTTGCCGGACACAGGCTGCATTTTACAGAAGTTCCTTCCGCCGTTTTTTGTTTTTCAAAAACCTCCAGGCAGGGATTGTAGCTCATACCTCGACATTTTGCTCTGAAAATTCATTGTTTTATCAGGGAAGCGTTGCAAAAAATGCGTGAAGAAAAGTAAACAGCTGAAAACACTCCAATGATACTATGCGGCTTATTAATAAATAAATAAAAATTTGCCGAATTTCAGTTAAACCGAGAACGTTGCGATTTGAACAAAACTCCCGAATTTCAATTGTAATCTGCGAAAAAAAAGCAAAAAGAAGCGAGCGGAAAAGAATACGACTGAAAAAAATAAACAAAAATATTAAATTTCAAAATCCCTCCGAAAAAAGGGTTCTATAGAGCGCGTTTGCATTATTTTTGTATCGCCGATAATCGCCGATTTTATCGATAAAAATCGACACAAAATCGACTCGTATCGACTCGAGTCGATACAAATCGATTATCGAGTCGACTCAAATCGACTCGATTTTTGTTTCGCCGATTATCGTGTCGACTTGTATCGATACGATAGACGATTGATATGGTGTCGATCGACACGACTTGTGTCGATTTTCTAAATACGATAATCGACTCAAAAATCGTCGATTATCGTGTCGACACGGCACACTAGAATGGAGAACATATTGGAACGAGGAGAACTGATTCAGAATTATTTAGAAAACATTAAAAAAAAACGAAAGCCATAATTACGGAAACGTAGAGCTGAATCAAATATAATTTCTAGGTCAAAAACTGCATCAGCCTTCCGTTTGTAAATTTCTTTCCATGATCCCAATCCTAGTTGCTAAATGCTTTTTCAAAACTGAAGTAAACCTATTAAGTTTTTATTTCGACTAATTTTGTGATAAAATAAGTAGTCAAAAAAAGTCTTACCCGGCTCTTCTTCAACTTTCAAATATACTCATTGCTGAATAGAAGCTACAGTATGGAAAAAGTCGGATTGCTTTCGTAAATACATTTCAAGATATGCTTGATATACCTAGAATTAGCAAAATTATAGCTGTGAAATTATAAAAAAGCAGTTTTAGGGATATAAATAATCATTATGACTGTATTTATTTCCATCGAATCGAATGAACTCAAAAACAGGATGAACATTTATTTGTTTGACCGATGTGATGTCGTCCGAAAGAAAAAAAAGAAAAAGAATCTATTATTTGGGAAGAATGAGAGATGGAATTCAGTAAGGAGTCTGAGTTTCAGTCCTTTTTCTGAGAAGATCAGCCAAGTTGAGTAGATGAGAATTGGTCATTCCGTAGAGTGGAGAGAGTTTAGCAGGGGCTCCGTGAACGAAATCATTTGTTCTGTAGATGGGTTCTGAAAACGAAAAAGAGATAATGAGTCCTCTAAAAGATCAAATACCGTAGAACACAGGTCCATCGTAATCTGTATCTCTGTGAAGAAATCTATGGGAGATCTCAGAGACGATTGAATGGCACTGAAACTAATCAATTTTCGATTCATTTCCATGTTCTTCGAATAAAAACTCACCAAAACGATGAAGGAAAGGAGGAGGAAAAGTCGGAACAACATCGTTTTTTGCTGTGGGATTTCCAAGAATTCTGGAAGAGAATAAACACTTTTTTCTGGAGATTTTGGTATAAATAGAAGGAGATGATGTATAAAAAAGCAGAATTCATCGAGGCGAACCATTTGGAGGAGAGAATGGAGTCGTTTTTAGGTAAAGATTAGGAAAGGAAAACAAGATTAATCTTCTATTTGTTATGTGTTTTCCTTCGGTGGCGTTTAGTAATGAACAACCGGATGTTCATATGTCTACCACCTAGTTTTCCATTGGAAGAGAGAGATAGAAGAACCACGTCATTCCCTTCTCTCGAGTGAAATTAAGAATCAAGCGGACCGTTAAGGACTCATGCTCGTTAGTAGTAAATAGTTCCCAAAAGATTCAAACATCAGAAGACGACTACGAATCACAGAAATGTTGAAAGATCATCAATTGGGGGGAAGCAAATTCATAAATTATTACCGTCATCTTTGTCGGAAAAAGAGCAAAAGACAAACGAAACAAGTGTCAAATCTTTCTGCTTTTATACGAAATGAACACGTAGACTATTTGTAAACTAAGTTACACTTCCGTCATCATAATCGTATTTTCAGATATTTAGTCACAGAGAGGTTCAATATTTTGCTCCGGGAACTCTATTTGAAGAAGTGATTGTGACGTGAGAGAGAGAGAGAGAGAGAGAGAGAGAGAGAGAGAGAGAGAGAGAGAGAGAGAAATGAGCAAGTTCAGAATATAAAATGAGATCGTAGAAACATCTGGGTTCAAATATTGAGAACCGTGAGAAATTTGAAATTTGCGTGAAATTATAATGAAATGGCTGATCTACAATCTATAATCGGAAAACCAAAGAATTCGAGGAATCAATATGGGAATATGCTCGAGAGCTACCGTAACCCTCTCTTGATCTTCTAAACGTCATCTGTGAAAAGAGAATAGTTTATACTTCCGAGACCACTTTCTAAATGATCTCTTAATTAAAAATTCTTTAAAAATACGCTCTTGACCTTTGACTCGACTTCCCCCGGCGGCAGGTGTAATTATGAAAAGAGGAAACTTCCTATGAGATCTCTGGTCCCATGTTTCTGTTTCAGAATTCCAATCCGAATATGAAAATTTTTTGCAACGTAACAAAAGTATTATTTTCTGTGATACGCATGCATAAATTATCATTTTTCTCTCGATGGAATTCCAACAATGCAAAGATCTTGTTTTTTCTTCTTTTTTTTTCTTTGTGGATATTAATAATAAGGAAATGGGAATAAATGAATTAAGAGAAAAAATAGATATGCACTCAATCTGATTCTTTTATTCAATAACAATTGAATTAAATAGATTTAGGGGAAAACTTTGGTTTTTATTGTTCTGGGAGGTCGGAAAAATTATTCTGAAACTTCAAAATCAAGCGAAGAAACCTCCGACTAATGGAAGATCTAGCACGCCCCGCCCCCACTGACATCAGAAACACCGGTATTTGGAATACATTTGAAGGTATTTTTTTGTTTTGGTCAGCTTGATCTAATGTTTTACATAGAAGAGAATGTTACTGTAGACCTACAGTAACCTAAAACGGTGCTAGGTAAGATGCAAGCTTCAGAGCTTCAAGTTATTCTGCTTCTACCAATGACATTTGGAAGAAATAAAGAGCGGTACCATCAACTCTCTGGATGTGGGCGGAGCAATCTACTTAAGCATCAGAAAACAATGATCATTGTCTTCTTATTGTTTACTCCAAAAGAATAACAAAAAAACGTTCAAAACTCATTGAGATATCTACGAATTCATATAAAAAGTGATGGACGACGACAAACTACATACTGTAGTCGTTGCTTCTTCCCTATTCTTGGAAGAAGACATATTTGAAATTCATACTTTAAAAATTGGAAGAGTTGCGTGTCTTTTTTGCACCTCCCACCACCACTACCTACTTGACGTCTTCTTTTTTTTTGAAAACTAAAAGGAAATGAATCCAAAATTACGTCAGGTAAATGATCAGTAACAGATCAAAATGAGATGTGATCACCTGTGATTCGGAAAGATACAAAGCACATAAAGAAGAAGTAAGTCAAAAAACAAGTCACATTTCTCCATTTGGGCACATTAAAAACCATGACGAAAAGGGGCGGAGCTTAGGAAGGAGGCGGATTAGGATGGAAAGGAAGAGGGAATATTAAGAGAAGAGGAAATTATGTAATGGAAATATATAAATGTTTGAATTTTAAAGTGTTTTAAGAAAGTAATGGAATCGACATTTCAGAAGAAAAAGATTCTGCATATAATTATGTGATAATTCAAATATAATATCAGATTGAAGAAATCAAAAATGGAGTCGTTGAAAGTGGTTTTGGAGCTTGCCAATTGTAGTTTGTATTTGAATAGAGACACAAAGGCACACCCTCTCTTTTTGGAGGAAGTTTTCTGAAGAAGTTGGTCTAGTACTAGCTACCTATTATGGAAGAGCTTATATAGTTATCTGAAGGAAGTCAAATTAATTCTGACGTCTTTAGTATTAATCTGTTATTTTTTTAGGTTTAATGAAAAGATCCTCGTTCGTCAGAAAATACATTTTACGCAACTGCCTTGGTCCAAACAAGAAATTCTTCAAGCTCGGTATATTCAGATTTCAGTTTTCTGAAATTCTAGGTCATTGTCCCAAAAAACGATTGAAAACTCAATAGCTCATGGAAAGTTCCAGAAGTTAAATAGAATCAGTCATTTCTACCGTAATCCAACACTATAATCTAGAAAAAATCCGATTGGATCTATGCAATTTCTCAGCTTAAAATCTAAAAATTCTCTATTTTCAGACTGCACAAATCGAGTGGAAATAATAATAATAATGTCAAATGAATCAAAAACGAGCAAGAGAGTTTACTGGATTCGGAACGGAAATGCGAAGGAGAAAAGTGGGCGGAGCCTATTCTCTCTTCTCGTAGTTATTTATTAGTTAAATGTCATGTGACTAATCACCAATCGAACAGAAGAAAACGGTGGATGTTCTTGTTTTCGAAATGGAATTCCGTGAGAACAAAAACGAGGAAAAAGAAAAGAAAATTAATTAAAAAACATACGGCACATTTCGAGGAAACAAACTCATTTTCACATTGAAAAATCAAAATATTATGAGATTACAAAAGACGTCTGGAACCTGGAATCATTGAAAATTAATGAGTTTCAAAGATCATGTAGAACAAGGAGGAAGAGGAAGGTTTTCAAGTTTCCTTAGGTGTTTCGGGATAGTTTATGAATCCGGTTTATTTACATACAGAGCCCAGTTTCCAAATTTCTAGATAAAGTAGCTTTTTACAGTATCGTTTTGAAGAGAGTGCTATTACTCGATTCGAGAAGCAATATCTCGATGAGTGTTAATAAGAGGTACTGTAGTGACCCTGGGGGATTTCGCAGTGATGCTTCAGAATTTTCTATAATATGAACCGAGAGATGATAATTTTGATCACGCACCGTCAAAGCTTCGATTTTTGGATTTTAGCCTTGATCACTCAATAGAGTTTCTATAAGTGGCATCTCTTATTTTTTAGGAAACTATAGATGTGGTTGAAAACTCAACAGCTTTTGTGAAGAAATCAAAATACAATACGGTATCAAACATAGATGGAATACTCTCATTCCCACTGACTTTTCTGGAGTCCAAATCCCAAAAAAATACACTTCAAAAACAAAGAAAGAAATGAAGCAAGCAATCAACTTATGGACTTTTCGACTGATTTATATGTCTACAACAATTTTTTTATTTTTGAAATGTTAATCCAATTTTGGAAGTCAAGGGTTTCTAATTTCTAATTATTTATGAAATAATACAAATGTGTCAAAAGACAAAACACACTCGATTTACTTCCAAATTTTGGGAATTGAATAATATCAATTTGTCTAGATTTTGATTAGATTGAATTGATTATTCCTTGCATTTATTGGTTTTGGAAACTGGATGACGAGATGTTTTCTGTGTGTAGATCTATGTTTTAGACTCGAGTGAAAAGAGTTTTGTGTGTTGGGCGATAGTTACAGTAATCCATGTTTAAAAATGGAAAAGATGTTTCTGATATTAAGGTTCAGAGAACTTTCAGAGAACTTTTTTCTCGAATGATCATCCAGATCACTTCTTCTTTTTTCTTCGCTAATCAATCAGAACATTCCGGAGTTTCGTGTGCAGAATTCATCAGAAATCAACGAGATCTTCCTCCTCTTCCTTCTTCTGAAATGATGTCGAATCTTCTCTACGAAAACGGAATTTCCTGATTTTTGTGTCACTAGACAACACCCACGACGAAGAATCAGAAGAAGAAGACACCTGGTGACATCTAAAATACTTCAGAATTAGTTTCAAATGAGTAAAATGATTTCATAATTCAAAGTGAGGTTTCAATTTGAAAAACGAATCCCTTCTTTTCTTAATTCAGAAATCATTTCGAAAGAGTTTCAAAAAGACTAAAAATGATGGAATTTTCTCGAAGAAAATATATGGAAAATCATGGGAAAACATTCGAATTTTCGCATTTCCGTTTGTAGTATTTACTAATTTTTAGTCATGAGATGAAGAGTTTCCTGTCTTTTCAATTAGATATTACGATGAGCAGAAGGGTTTGTTTTTAGAAATATGAATGAAAAGATGGAAAAAAGAGAAGACGACGTTGGGTATTTAATCAATGATTCAGATGAAATGGTTTCCGATTTTTCAGTTTTTTCAAGTTAAGAATATGCCATTGTTTTTTTTCTTTATAGATCTTAATATCCATTCCATTACTGGAGACAATTCTTTTCTTGTTGTTCTTGACGCGTATGTCAATTGTTTCTACAGTAATCTCGACCATACTCATGTGATGAATGGCGGAGTCTCTGTTCACTAGAGGGATCTCTCAGAACAAAGATCCAGTTTGTTTTTCAAATTCAAGTCGTTTTGTTCCCACAGTACTGTAGTCAGAATCAGAATTGAGGAATGAAAGAAATATAATTAGTCAAAACTCGAGAACAAACTCTTTTTTCTCGCACAAAATCGAAAAAATAATGAGTTTTTTGTTTTGTTAATTTCTTTTCTGGAAAAATAGGGACCGGAACAAAAACATCTGAAAAAATTTTTACATTCAATTTTTATGCATTCGGGAGTTTTGATTCAGTTGAATATGAAAACTCAAAATAAATTGAACGATTATCTTTATAAAATAGTTTTGTATCAAAATGTATATCAAGAGATTACTGTCATAGAGTGATCTGTCAGAACAAAGATCCTGTTTGTTTTCCAGAATTTGTTCCCACAGTACTGTAGTCAGAATCAAAATTGAGAAATGGAATAAATGTAATTAGTCTTGTTCCAGAATGATCAAAACTCAAGAACAAACTTCATTTTTCTCGCACAAAATTGAAACAATGATTGTTTAAAACAAGGGAACCAGAACAAAATCAGAAGAATCAAGGAATTCAGAATATTGTTTTTAGATTTTCTGCATTCGGAAGTTTTGATTGATTCAATTTGAAATAATAATCTTTCGAATATGAAAACTTAATATAAGTTGGACGAATAAGTTTATAAAATAGTTTTATATCAAACTGTACATATAAAGAGATTATGGTCATTTTCTGAACAGAAAAATGCAGATTTCGAAAGAATATTTGAACTTCCGAAAGCCACCAGCTTCTAGATTTTTAATAGAACTACCGTAACCCTAACCTTCAAGAAATCATACTCCATTTCATGGAACACTCTTTCCATCATCTAAAATTCTCGAATACAAAGAACATTCATTTTCTCGAATTCATATTTAGATTGATACGAATAAACACAATCCAGAGTCTCTCTCCTACTCGTTCGTTCTTCCGATTCAAATGACACGTCGCTTCCGTTTCGAATCAAATCATATAAGAGCACATGTGTACTCTGAAGACAAAAAACACGTCAATCATTTATAGAAGGATGCCCGCAATGAAAAATATGAGAACGTTAGGAAGAAGTTGAGTTATATAAGGGACACAGAAGTATGCAATATATATAAATAAAATAAATAAATAAGAAATATTTGACTAAACGGATAAAGAAGTGAATTCAAAAATTAGTGTTCTACATTCTCCTCGTTCTCTTCGTTATTTTGGACAGGTTGAGGAGGTGGATCGACGATTCCTTCAATCTCTCCCTCATCTTCATATTCATAATCATCGTCCTCGATTTCATCATCAGTCATATCACGTCCACTATCCAATGATTCTTGAACGAGAACATCATACTGAACGTCACTGAAACTGATATTTCCCATCTTTTCACGATAACGTTCACGGCGTCGCTGATAGTCACGGAAGTTCTTCCGGACGATTTTCCCTTCCAAATTCTCTGGAGGAGCTTCTGGTTTCAGATCTCCAAGTGTGATTTTACTACTTTCATCATGAAGGAAAGCAACAAGTTCAGTAGTTGGATGAACAATGATTCGGTCGATCGATACGTCGGATTTCCCATCGATGGAACTGTTCACAGCGAAAAGATCTTTCAAATCTGAGTGTTGATGTGGATAGGATGACACAGAACGCATTATTCGAGAGAGAACTCCTCCCTCTTGACTCGATTTGAATTTTCCGATAACGACGAGTTCTCCGTGACGAAGTGGAAGTATTTGGGTGTATTCAGTAAGTGTATTGTATTCTGGATGCTGAAAATAAATTGTTATTCTTCTATTATTAAATGTTAAAAACTTACCAATTGTCCAACATTCACATTAATTCTCAATTCATTTTCATCAACTTCCATTGGCTCATCTTGTACTGGTGGCGGTTGATTCTCTTCGGTATTCACAGTGATATCAATGGTCTGAATAGAGAAATTAATTGTTTTTCTTTGGAATTTTTTAAGAAACAAGGAACCTCAAAACTGTAAAAACGTTTCATTGCTTCCACGTGTTGATTGATTTCAGTCTCCGTTTCCTTTTCGATATCGTCTTTTGGAACGATAACAACTGAATTGAGTACTTTCTTTCCGATCGTCGAAACTTGGATAGATCTTCTGAAATGACGAAAAATCAAGAGAAGTTTCAGTTTATGTCTTACCCCATTCCTGGAATCTTGTTGAAACCGTGTGATTTGAAGAACGACGGTGTCACATCGCTGATTTGAACGTCGGTGAATCCCTGATGAGATGATTCGGAGTTCAATTCGTGAACGAATGTCTGAAATCAAATGAATCATTTGTGTTTTCCTTTTGAAACTGACCAATTCTACTTTCTTATTTTTTCCAGTTGAATCATAATTTACTCTGTGAGGAGAGCACAAAGTTTTCGCCAGATTATCAAGAACTCGCACGAATCTAGAAAAAAAAAGAAATAGGAATTTTGAATATGTGTAATCTATAATCTCACCCCATTTTTCTGACTTCTTCTGAATTCATTTGTTTCCCTCTATCGTCTAACGTCTCTCCGTATCGTTCGTCACAAACTGGATAGACTTCAAGAGCTTTTTCAGAAAGTTCTTCTCGGAAGAATGATCCAACTCTGTCGAGATCACACGGCGGCTGTTGATCACCGTCGCCACTAGATGTCGTCGCATCCATGCTCTCTGGATTGTTATCTGAATTATCCTTATCCATATCCAACTTCAATGCAACTGCATCGTTCTCATCAGATAAGGCGTCGAATTTGAATTTTACGTGATACCTGAAAAGTCTATGGATCATCAATAAAATCTGGATTTTCTCTTACGAATCGACAATCTTCTTCCGTTCCTCATCAGACAGTTTCTCAAGTCTATCCAGATATTCTTCCTCATTGAAATCCTCTTCGAAATCTTTCATCATTTGTTCTTTTATCAATTCTTTTAGACCGAAAAGTCTTTTTTCAATCTTCTCTGCGACCTCTTTGTCAGGAATGAAATTTCTGACGATGTACTGAAAACGAATCATTACTATTAGAACTATGCGAATGTGAAGTCTTACTCGAAGAACTTTGTTAATTTCCATTCGTTTTATTTTCATCAATGCGTTCACTTTCATTGTTTTTGCGAATGGTTTTGTGAGAGAAATCCATTTTGCGAGATGACTCAACTCTTTCCTGAAATCAAAGGAATTGAATAAATAGAAGATATCAGAACTAACATCATTGTGAGACACTGGAGTCCCACATGACGAGTTTTCGCTTCGAGAATGCCAACATCATTGTCCAAAGAATTTAAATATTTGTTCCTATTATTGAAGTAAGTTTCAGATATATCACGATAAAGGAAACTATCATCATTATCCATTTCCATGATTCTTTCATATCTTTCGAGTGATGAGATGAATTCGCATTTTTGGAATGCCAGATTTCGAGCGGCCGAAGCGAGTTGGCCACGAGCAAGACGACAGACTTCTCTGAAATCAGTGAGGTTTAGTTTAAAATACAATTATGTTCAAACTAACGGCATATGCTTCGAAGCAAAGTTTTTGAGACTTTCTAATCCATCTATTCCGAAACCTCTTTCTAAGAATCCTTCGCCAGCTGCATCAGTGGCACCGGAGAGAAGCATTTCAAGAAGGACGTCTCCAATCTTTACAGCTTTTGTTTTCGTATCAAAGAGAGCGTGAAGGTTGTCGACTTGAGTATCCCAATTCCTTTTTGTCGTATCCAATGAAATATTGTACATGTTGAAAGCATAAAGAAGACGAATATATCTGAATGCGGCTTCCCAAAGCGACGGATCCAATTCCAGTTTCACATTGAACAGCAATGTTTGAACTCCTTGACCAGTACGATTCGGATCGTTTCCCGGTGCTTTGAACACTTTTTGTTTGCAGTCTAGGAACGGACCGTACGTTGTGGCAATGAATGAAACTCCATTGAATGCTGAGCTGTAGTGAGCCGAGTCATACCAGAGAACCATTCCGTGGCCAACTTGTTCCAGAGTTTCATTTACATCGATTTCCATGAAAGGAAGAACTCCGGCAATGAGAACAATGATTTTTGGATTAGAGTCGATGGCGAGTAAGATTGTATTTCGAAGAGATTCACAGTAAGAATATGATGAGATTAGTGTTCTTTCGAGATTTTCTCTTTGTGTTTCGTCGTGTTTGAATGATGATCCATCCTTCAAATTTAATTTTTAAAAAATATAAAATCAACGTGAAAAGAAAAATTAAAAGTTCACGTGTTCCACATGAACGATTGTAATAACTTTTTTTTATCATAGAGTCCATCTCATTTGTCTCATATTCACTGTCAGAAGACGTCTATCTTTTCTTAAAAGGTAAGTAACACCTACCTCATCGAGACGTTGATAAACGAATCCAATTTCTTCTGCCGAGCAATCGGGTGCATTTCGAGCCATTTCGAGAGCAGCCTCCAGAGCTTCATTATCTGAAAAAATCAACTTTAGATGATGTTCACAACGAAATGCGCCATGCAGAACATCAGAAACGTGGCAATCGTCGGATCTGGCCTGATGGGTTCCGGAATAGCTCAAATCTCAGCGAGCAGTGGATTCAACGTTATTTTGACCGATGTTCGACAAGATTCAATCGACAAAGCGGTGAAATCAATCAAAAAGAGTTTGACACGAATCGCCAAAAAACAAAAAGGAACTGATAAGGTTTTTACAAGAAAAAACTAGAAATAGTTCTTGTATTTAGGAAAAATCGGACTATGTGACTCTGACAATGTCTCGTATCAAAACGAGTACCAACGTGTCGACAGCGGTCACTGATGCTGATCTCATCATTGAAGCTGCTATCGAAAATCTCGATTTGAAACGTGGTCTTTTCGCACAAATCGAGCAGTCAGCAAAGAAATCTGCTATTCTGACAACTAATACATCTTCTTTGAGTCTTGAAGATATAGCCAAAGGCTTGGATGATAAAACTCGTTTCGGCGGTCTTCACTTTTTCAATCCTGTTCCCGTTATGAAGTTGCTCGAAGTGATTCGTGCTGATCAAACTTCCGATGAAACGTATGCCACTTTGATTAAATACGGAACAGCTATTGGAAAAACAACCGTCGCGTGTAAGGATAGTCCAGGATTTATTGTAAATCGTCTTTTGATTCCATATCTTTTTGAAGCTATCAAGATGTACGAAAGAGAAGATGCTTCTATGAGAGTACGTTCATATCGATAATAAGTCGAATATATTATTTTGTTTTAGGATATCGATTCTGCAATGAGACTTGGAGCAAGTCATCCGATGGGTCCATTTGAATTGGCTGATTACGTTGGACTCGATACATGTAAATTCATAATGGATGGATGGGCGGCCAAGTATCCAGACAATCCATCTTATGCATCAAGTCCTCTGCTTGACGCATTGGTTGCCGAGGGGAAACTCGGGAAAAAGACTGGAGAGGGATTCTATTCGTACAAGAGCAACAAGCAAAAACAAGTGCAATCATAATCTCTTTTAAATAAATATTCTTTCTTACTCTTTGTGTCCGTTCTGAATTCTCCTAATTTGTCGGCGATCGGTGAATCACGAGTCGCTTCCCACTGAAGTTTCGTGATATTTTCAGAAGCCGCTCTGAAGTTTTCACTTAGTTTCTATTCTTTTCTTGTTTCTTACTTCACTGAATATCGAACTTTTCCCGTTTCAACATCTAATAAATGGATGATCCCTTTACTCGTTGCTGCCGCAATGAACCGTCCATCCGGAGAGAAATGCATTGCAGACACAGAACTATCTGATTTACATTCAGTTCCGACTGCCGGAACCATGCTCACATTCGTCTTCCAAATCATTTTCCACGTCGTTCTCTTTAACATTACATCACCGTTTTTTGATCCGAGAGCAATAAGATCATTGTGTGGACTGAAGCACATACTCGTTACTTTGAATGGCGTTCGGAAAGTACGCCTGCTATTCAAAATTTGAGCTTTGTATATAGAGAATTCCATCTGCAAATGTATTTTGTTGTGCTCTGCTGGTAGAAGTGAAGACGAGATGCTGGAGGAGATATTCAATATTCAGGTTTCCTAGAAGTTTTTTTTTCAAATCGCAATTTGGATAGGAATTATCACAAAGTTCATAAAAATTGAATAAAATTTTTAACAATTAAAAAGACTTGCTCTGGGTAGTCCAGCTGACAAGTATAAAAAATAATGAGAGTATAGTTGATTATACTGAAAATCAAAAAAGTTGAACAAAGGAGAACATTGTGGAAAAAATGGATGAGCAACATGAATTACAAAGTCTAAAAAGTGTTGAATGTAAAATGGGTTTCTACTCGCGTGCACTGCCGTGGGTCAGCGCTACTTCTTCCCGCATTGCCTGGATCTCGTGGAATCTTCCGCGTGCCATTACTTTCATATAGTTTTGCATTCGATTTCTACGAGCTCGTCGTTTAGATGATACAGACTGTCCTTTTCCAGGTTCACGATTGATTTCTTCTTCAATCTCTTCGTATTCTTCTTCCTCTTCTCCGAATTCTTCTTCTTCTAATGGATTTTCTGCAGCGGGTTCTGCAGGTGAACCTGTTCCATTTGTTGGGGGCTGGTTGAGTTGTGCATATTTGGATCTCTTAATAGCAAATCCCCAATGTTGTGGCTGTTGAGGCGCTGGCTCCGGAGGATTTATGCCATTGGGAGAGTTTTGGAAACCAGACACACTCGCCGTTTGATGTCCCAACTCGCCCAGAATAGCATGAATCATATTAACTTCATTCATTGCGTTGTTACTTTCCTCGTCGTGGTGTTTTCTCTTGCTCTTCTTCTTTTTTCGTCTTTCAGATGAGTCGGAATCAGAATCAGGCCGCCTGCCTCGGGATTCTTTGGCTGCCTTGTGTAATGCCATCACGTATGCACCCTTTTCGATAGCACTCCCTCGAGCTTGTTCGAATGCATCAATAGCTTCATGAGAGTTCCATCCAAGTCTCTCAATCAGAAAACGACAGATCAAATAGCCACATCTATTGATTCCATTAGTGCAATGGACTCCAATTAAAGCATCTTGATCTTCACATTTATCCGTATAATCTTGGATTACTTGATTGAATGCTTCAACAAAATCTTCCCTTTCAATAAATCTGAAAAAATATAATTAGTGATCTTCTAATACAAACAGAATAATTACCCTCTTCCAGGACAATTGACTTTCTCATACTGAACACACATTCCGGTGATATCTTCTTTATCGTAGAATTTGTCTGTGTCTGTTAAGTCCACCACTAATCCGAGATGTTGATTACGCTCAGCTAACTGAAAATAATATTTATGAGAAATTGGAGAAACGAAAAGAACTCACCTGTCTAAATAAGTCATTTGTAGTAAACCTCTGCTCCTTACGGAGTTTTGTTGACAACTGACTATTGATAGGCGTTTTGAAAACGATAAACCTTGTGCGTGGAATGACATTCCCGAGTGCTTCGAACTTTGTCCAGCTGAAAAGGGAAAATTAAAATCAACGGCAGATGGAATGGAAAAATAACAAGTCTTAATAGGTCACGCCTAACTGAAATCGTGTAGGGCAGCGACTGCAGTGAGTCTTTGAAATTTTGCATTCAAACTGCACTCTCAACCGCCTACAAACACGCATATTCCTAGTTTGTTGGAATTGAAAACGGGACGAAGGAATGGAGGCGGTAGTGAAACGGAGAATCAATGCAATGACCACAAATGTTATTGAAAATTCAAAATAATTAAATCCAAACAACGTTCGTGGAGCCCGATTAAACTGGCGTCTCAGACCCAGTGGCGACTCCAAAAAAGCTGCGAACAAGAAAATAAAAATAAAAAGAAATCCTCACTCTTTAGGGACTACTCTGCACACGCGCACCATTATTATTCAAAAAAAGCAAACAAACGAGAAAAGGAAGGTGATTTCAGGTACGCGTGTGGAATAGTCAAGTAGAAATGGCCAAATATTGTCGTCCGGGACTTGAATATCGGCGAAAGGCGTTGGGCAGTGACTTCCGAAGTTGCGGTATATACGTCTTTTTCGCTCAGTTTCAAACGACCACAAATCGATAATTTTTGTGTCGCAGAGAGAAAAAGGGACAATTTTTGAAGAGACGGCAGACGAATCGACTGTTAGCGAGAGAGTACACGGCAGAGAAAAAAACTGGCTGCATGCCAAGCGTCGTGGTGAGATATCGCAATGGGAAAAGGCCATGTGCCTTTAAACGCGCTCAAGGAGAAATGAGCGGTGACTCAAACAAATGACCTTTTTCGGATCAAAATTCAAATATAAACATTTCCATGTTTTTGTAGAGAAAAAAGTAAATTCATTGTGCAAAATGTTCTTTATATACAATTCAAACGAGTTCGGTCTGTAATCAAATGAGAATCGAAGGTTTGATGTTAGGAAAAGTCCCTGAAGATACGGAGATTGAAAGATTAGAAGGGTTACATGTTAAAGAAATTAAAAGGATTCATGCGGGATAGAAAGTACTTCAGGAAGACAAGGAAAAAAGTAAAATATATCTAAAAAAGTACAGACGAAGTAAAACAATTATTGCTAAATAATTCTTGATAACATGAAGGCTAAACGAAAAGAAATTATAAATGGAAAACTAAATAGAATCTACCAAACGGCTGGTTTTGGTTCAAGATAATCATGTACAGAGGTGAAAACTCCAGCAATTGCACCGGCTAGAGTGGCAATTGAAGAGAGAATAAAATAAATGACTTGATGGAAGAATTGAACGATGAAATGGATTAAATGGTTGATGTTTTCTCCGAGATTTTCACCGAGTTCATGGAATCCGAAGAACACCTGAAATGAATAGTTTCTAATCTGAATTCTCGTTTTAAAAAGACTTACATTCTCACGGAGTCCTTGATAAATGGCTGTAAACAATGTTCCAAAAACTGTGAATCCTTTGCAAACAGTTCGGAAGAACTCAGCAATTGCTGAAATTTAATAAAGAATATATTATTTTGAAAAATAATACTCACTGTGCATCATTTCATCGATTAATCCACTCATAACTCTCGGCAATTCATTCGAGAAAACAAATGGTTCTGGTTCACAAATTGCATCGAAAAGTGGAGAGAATGGTCCGGAAAAGTATCTGCAGAAGAAAGAAGGTTCATTATGAACTCCATGACTCATAAGTTTGATGAATGAGACGAAAGTGATCAAGAAGAAGAATGAGGCAAGGATAAGAAGAAATGATGGAAGATAATCACTGAAAAAGGGAATGAAACGAACCATAAACTCAATGAAGACTTACAAAAACTCGGTTCGAATGGTTTCATGAAGAGACGGATCCATTAGTCGATCAGCCAATTGCTGAAGCTTCCCTCTCACATAATCGTAATATGTCTTCACATAATTTTGAACTTTGGTGCATAATTCACATGGTTCGTCTTCTGGTTTGACTTCATTTTCATTTGGAGCCAATACTTCAACTACTTGAACTTCGGAACTGGATGGAATTGGTTCGGCCGGCAGAACGACTATCTCGACTTCTTTGGGAACTTCCTGAAAAGTTTTTTTAATGGGAAACATAAGTTAGAAATCTGTAAGAAGGTGCTAGTAATTCTAGACAATTATTTCTTGTTTTTTCTAGAAATTCAAGCCCCTCAAATCCATTTTTCCTCAAAAAATCGGTTACCTGAACAGTGACAGTTGGGATAAGAACCATTGCGGCTGCAGGAGTCGGTTGCTCTTCGCTGCTCGTCGAAACTGAAACATCTCACATGAGTTTTCGAGTTACTTTCATAGTTCTCTTTTCTCTTTCTGTTTACAATTGAGAGAGGACGGAGAGAGAGTTTTGACGACCTTCGCGTTGGCATTTGTCAAACAAACGCACAATTTCTCAGGTTTTCTTTTCTTTTTTCCTTTCAAAAGGAGGTTTCTCGTTTTCGAATAACTTTGAAAAAAAAGGAAGACTATGAGACCGAAAAGCACAAAAAGAAGAGGGGTTGGCACAATGCCAGAATAAGCTCTCAGAAGAAACGAGAGAGTATGGAATAAGAAGAGAAATAGAGAAGCTCAGAACGTGTTAGATGATGACGTAGATAGAAGAAGAGAAACGTCTTCTGGAGAGATGGATGAGCTTGATATTCTGAAGATAAAAAAGTGAAACGAAGGAGGACTTGAATTTGGAATTCTGTGTTTTCTTGAGTGAGAGAGAAGGAGTCAACAACCTTGTTTTCCGGAATTCCTAAGGAGAATATTGAATTTTCCAATTTCAGAACACGCAGACGAAAAATGTTAATAGCTTTCTCAAGATATTAGCCCATAGTAAAGTATATAGATATCCCCTATTCTCTTATTCTTTTAAGCCCCGCCCATTTCTATTATGAGTGACTAGAATCCGCTTATGAAACAGAATTTTCAGAGATTGGAACGTGTTTTGAAACTCTATTTCTGACTAATCTTTCAGTTATTATTTGGATTTATTTTAATTTTTTAAAAAGATATTCAACTTGAATATATAAAAATAGACACGCTTTCCAGTTACCATTTCAACTTTTTATAGTTACAAATCCGAAAAAAGGTCGGGGGAATATTAAAAAAAAGAAGACTCTTTGAGAGTACAAAGTATCTAAAAAGAACGTTTGATTAAGTCTTGTGCTTCGTGATCATCGTTTATCTTTTCTCCAAACAATGACCTTTGGAGCAAATGCAAGCTTTTCACAGTGGAAATTCAGAGGGAACGTTTCACATTTTTTGAAGAAGTTAACTATCCTATTCAGACAAAGATGCAATTATAATCAGATTATAATCTAGATCACATTCTACGAAACTAGCTTTCAAACCAAGTCATTCCATTTTTGAGATCATGCTCTTATGTTAGAGGTAATTTCAACTCACCAATTAGTTTTTTTTCTTTCTTATCCTTCTTATCTTGTTGATTTCTATTACGAAAGACGGATGTCAAATTGGAAACCATGCTGAAATTGAATCATGCGTTAGTTGAGAACTCCGAATGATAAAATGAAGAAAGATTGTAAAATTATTATGTTAATATGTCAAATAAATGTAAAAAGTTAATAATCTGTTTGCCGGATTACGAGGGAAAAAACGTCGGAGAGAAGAATGTTTCTCCGGAAACAAAGAAGATGGGAAGTAAATATTTAGATGTCGGATAATAATATTCTGATATTTCCGGGAATTCAACTTCTTCTTCTTCTTCTCTCTTTTCAAAGAGTTAAGGGGAAATTGGAGAAACTGCGGGAAAATGGACCTTCTTCTTTACACACAAACTCCGCGCACCTGTCCCATTGAAGAGAGAGAAATGAGGGAGGGAAGGGAAAGCGGTAAAAGTGGTTGTAATAAAGGAACAATTGAGGGTAATTAGATAATCGTGGGAAGTGGTAATTATGTGGATATGGAGGTTCCTTTTGAACTCATAAAAATGTGAGATTTCATGGTCTCTTTTCTCAGAACCATTATTTTGTTTTTTTAAATAAATAATTCACTTCTACAGTCTGATAGAAAGATTTAAAACAACATCAAGTTTTTCAAAAAACGAACCAGATTTTCTCAAATAACTGTGTGGTCGTCTCAAAATCGTTCTGACTTCGAGATCTTCTTCACTTTCCGAATGTTCTAAATAGTTCCTTCGGGCTTCGATATAAGCACTGTATCGGTTTTGAACTTCTGAAATTCTATTGAAATTAAAAGTAATCATTGAAAAATCTACCATAACGACCGGACATTGTCTCTAGACACAAGGGGAATGAGAATCAAAAAACGGAAACAAAGAGGAGGAGGACAAAAACAGAAGAGGATGTTAAACAATCACTTATCACCAATAATCAACATAAGAAATCCACTTGAAAGTGTGGGAATTTGCATAAATAAACATGCGAAAAATCATAATTTCTAGGCTGTTTCCACCGTTTCTCGTGAGGTGAAATTCTAGATTCATTTGTCGGTAGAAGGGGAGGACACCGTAATGGGTGATGAGAGGAAAAGAGTGTGGGATCGAGAGAGACGCAGAGATCGGAATCGGAGGGGGATGACAAATATGAACATTATGTTTATTATGTTTATATTTAAATGGATGTAGGATGAAGAGGAGGAATGGGAAGGAACGGGAGGAGAAACAAGAAGTCATGGAGTTCAGTAAACATAAAGTATCAATGTGCTCTCTCTCTCTCTCTCTCTCTCTCTCTCTTTCTTTCATAAATATACAAATATATATATGAAATCCATTATGACTTCAGTGGAATTGAGGAAAAGAGGAAATTCACGTGACTGTTACTCTCTCAACAATGCCACGTGACACCACTCATCCACAGGTGGCTGACCACAAAATGTTTCAACAAGAGATGAGTAGATTTCGATTTTTCAAGAATTAAGTCAAGAGAAAATGTCAAAAAAGGGCGGAGCTTCGTAAAAATAAAAGAAAGTGATAATAAATATCTGCTAACAAATGGGAAGTCTTCGAAGCATGGAACAAGAGAAACGAATTCCCAAATCAAGTGACTCCCATTGAATGTCTCCTATATTCATGTGAAGTGCTGTGAATTGGAAACCCTCCCCTCCTCCGTCTTCTTCATTTGGAGACTTCACAATATGCACACACATCTGTCCTCTCTTCCCATCATGTGATTCCCTAGATGCCTGTTCATGGTTTCCCCCTTTTCCTCTGCTTCTCCTCCTCCGTCGTCTCTTGATGGTACTTCCCGCATGGGAGAGACTAATTACGGTAGATAGAGACGCAGAGATAATTGACATGTCACACGCTTTATGGCTTCCTACAATGGATCGACTCATGTTGTTGTTTGGTAGTTATTCGGTGGGGAGGAAAGGGCAAGAGAAAGAACGGAAATGGGTGGGTAATGAGAATTCAATTGTTGCGGACATAGATTGTACAGTTATTCATTTTCAACAATCAACACGATTAGATAATTTGCAATATACACGCGAAGAGGTTTTTCTTTGAATTTCAATATTTATGGCTCTGGATCTGGTGTTCTGGAAGCAAGACGAGCAGATCTTCGTGGAGGGCGTGGAGGAGAAGAGCCGTTATCGGATGACGTAGTTGCTTCTGATCTTCGAGCATGACGACGAGTTAGCATTGGAGCTTGTTCCGGAATTGCCTGCATATTACTGTCTCGTCTGTATCTGCTGGGTGGACGCCGGAGTGGCGGTTGACGAGACAATCTGGTTGTTGTTTCACGAGGAACATCCGGCGCAGATGAACGAATGAATCCGGGTGCACGCATGTTCTGAACTCGAGACAAGGCTCCCAGATCGACTGGATCGAATCCTCCAATTAAGGGGCGTGGTGGTTTACGCCGTTCTGGATGTCTCATTTCTATCAAAGCGTTTGCTATTCTTGTTGGCAAGTCCAGATCAAAGTCGTCGTCATCTTCACTGTCTTCATCTGATTCATCCTCATCATCATATACATCCTCAGCAAGTTCTGATCGTGCTGTATCGTAGTAAAAATTGCCGAGCCCTGGAAATCCATCATAGCTGAGGTTTGAAACCTTTACTCTCACATGTATGTTCATTGGGTCCGATTATCGGAATGCTCAGTCTCACCATGCTTTTGTATGATCTCTCCAGCCCTGAAAAAGTGAAATCGTTGAAACAAAATGGATAGAATCAGCTGACTATGATATTTGATGAATAATGATGCTGGAAATGTTTCTTTCTTCACATCCTCTACTAACTTTGCCAATCCTCGTTGCAAGACATCTTTCGGTAAAGGGTTGTCTTCAGTGTCCAGGAAATGTTTAAACAATTCCATCGCACGAGTCATCATTGCTGTGGTTCGGATATCACCGCTCTCAGGTGCTCCACGAAGTGATGAGAGTGACTCGATATAAAGAAGTTTTGAGTCCGCTTCTCCGAGCCATTTTAATGTGTATTCAAGTTCTGATTTGTCGAGTTCGTCTTGCTCATTTTTCAATCTTTTAAGATCTAAAATTTAAATATCGCATATTTTCGTTTGATGAAATCTCACTGGGTCTAATTTCCAGATAGTTATCCACAAGATCTCTCATCATCCAGTTCGGCGAAATTTCTTTGACGGAAACTCTGCACATTGGACATTTCCCTTTGTTTTTTTCAGTCCACTTCACAATGCATCCAATACAGAACGTATGAAGACAAGGTGTACAACTGAAGAAAAGCCACCGGTTAAGTGAATTCTGATTCAAAACTTACCTGGCAGCATTATGCAGAACTGCCATACAAATACAACATTCAACATGACGAGAGAGAACATCTACAAGTTTTGTTTCATTTCTGGCCTCCGAACGATTTTGTTTTTCTTCATTTGATGACATTTTCTCAACGAAGTTGAGCTGAATCAATTAATTAAGTAAAAACTGAAAATTCAATTTAAAGAAAAAAATGTTTTGGAGAGAGAAACTTAAAGGCGCATCATGCAAACTTCTCTTTTTCGTCTCGACACGAAGAAAGTACTGTAAATTCAAAGCGGACTTCGATATTCGTCCTCACTAGTCAGAAAACTCCCTAAATTCGTTTTGATGATTGATATAATATGATGTTGTTCTCTGATTCTTTGATGTTGTAATGCTTTACAAAAGATAAAAATCATTTATCTAGTAAAATATCCCATAATTTTATTATATTGTAAGACACCACCCAATAGACACGAAGCTTTAGAACCAATATTCTAGAAAATTAAAAGAAACCATTCCTTGATCCATCAAATATACACATAACACCAGGTAACGGTTTGATGCAAACCCGGTCAGTAGAACATTTGAAAAAGTGACCTAAACAAAAAAGGCAAGTGGAGGAATGTTCAAGAAAAACGATTTTAGGAAGGATTTACATAGCCGGTATGAATGAAGGTTGAGGAGTTTGCAGAACAGACAATTCTCGAACTGAAGCCTCCAACAACTTCGCATTTCCAGAGTAGTAGGCAGCGAGTGCTGATTGAAGTTTCTCCAATTGTACAGCAACAACAGAAATCCGATTCTCTTCGAGAAGACGCATTTTGATTTTAGCATCGCTCTTCAGTTTCTCGTACTTCGCCTTTTTCTCCTCGCATTTTTCAGAAGCGCCTGCTGGAAGGCTTTTAGTTGGTTGACCTTGTGGAGGATTGGCGGCAGCGGCGATGTCATTCCGATCAACGTCATACTCAATACGAGCCTAAAGAAACGAAATTATGAAAGTCATGAAGCACCATAAGCCTACCGATTCTGTGTTATAAATCGTGTGCAAAGTGTCGGTGATAGTTTGATTGTAAACAGTGTCCATGGAGGAAATGAAGTATCGGAGACAAGCATCAAGAGAAGCAGCTTGTTCACCGACTCCTCTCATCGTTTCAGAAGTCGTTGTGCATTGTGCCTGGAGAATGAAGTGTCATCAATATGAATAGATATAAAACTACCTTGATCTGCTCTTCTTTTAGTGACAACTGATAGAAAGATTCTGAGAATTTCTTCTCAGCTTCAGCCATTTGTCCAAGAACTTGACTGAAATTTTTGGCAGCTGCAACTACATGTCCATAGCGCCTATGAATATCCTTCAATACTTCGCATTGAGCCTCGAATTCTGGATCCACAGTTTTATCAATTTTTCCCATGTGCTCCAAAAGTTGCTGTTTTGAGTTTTTGAACGTTCCGATTGTCCATTTCTTGAAAGATTCTACTTTCGCAGCTACTTGTGCTGTGTCGATACTGAAAATGAGATTTAGAGAATTAGAAAGAAAGAGAAAAATGCGATTCTAACCGAGGACACTTTTCGAGTGGACATGAAGAAACCGGAGCGGTCACTGGATTACGGTTTCTACGATACAATTTAATACTATTTTTCTTAGTTAGAAGACCCATTGCAGGAATATAAAATAGTTGTAAATGTCGAAAAAAACTCGTGTTTCCGGGGCGATGGGCGTGGCAGAAGAAAGAGGTAAACGAGGGATAAGATGTGCTGAGTAAATATTGAAACGACGAGTTTTTATCCTACCGGTAGCCGAAAGTAAATATGACAGGAAACAAACGAAGTACATTTTATCACAATTCAAAGTTATTTTTCAAATTAATTTGAAATTTACTTACTTTGCAACAGAGTCAGGAAGTTTGATTCCACCTGGTATTCTGCTCATCGTTTCAGTTGAATCCGTTGGCGAAGAGTCTTCAAAACGGAAATATGAATTCATCCCTTTTTTAGAAAATAAAAGAAAAAAAATATTTTTGTTTTAGACGCGCGTTGACACGTGGAAACTGACCATTTAGAGGGGCAGAAAAAGGCGAATCGACGGGCGGTGCAGATGGCTCAGGTGGAGAAGCCGATGAGCCTGTCATCATCTGAAATGATATGGTCGCTAGAGAAACAGAAAAGACGTCGAATATACGAATACGGCTAGCGACCAGGTGTAGGGAAGGGGGAGAAGAGAGGAAAGGAGATAGAAAAGAAAAAAACATTTATTACAATTGCTGACTGCAACGGAAAAGAAAAAAACAATTCTGTATTTACAATTGTGAATAAGTAACAGAACAACATATAGATTGAACATTTTCAAATGAATTGAAATAAACAGATTATTAAATTGATAGGAAGAAACCGGGTGCTTTGAAAGGGTACGATCAAGAGAAAATTGAGAATTCAGGAAAAGATTAACCTTGTTTTGAAGCGCAAGAAGCAAGTATACCTAGAAAAGAATAACGGTAAAATTGATTAGAGTGCAGCCATTAATAACAAGAATGGCTGTGGGACCACAGGAGTCTTTTGAATTGAAGGGAAGGCGAATGGGTGAAAGTGTGCAGGAGGTTTTTATTGAGCAAATTGAATATTTTGGCGAACTCGGTAGGAATGAAGATTCTTTTTTTCTCAAGACTACGACTATAGATGGAAAATTGTGAAAGTAAAGTTAGTAAATGAAAGTCCTAATATTCTCTACCTAGACGCATTCATTCTATTTTCAAGAACGCAAGACTCTAATTTCAAGAAACAATTCCTATATGCACTTCAGGGCAAAAATGAAAAACCACGTCTTCTTGATCTTGTTTCCAATCTTTTCTCACATCTAAGCGGATTTGGAGCGTGTTTGAAATGAATCGATGAAATTAGAAAAGAAACTATTACCCAAATGGCAAGGGAACATACCAGTAAGAAACAAAAATACACTCGGCTATCTAGAAAAATAAGAAGAGAAGTGGGAAGAAGAATGTACAATTTTGAACAAAAATAAGTGAAGCTTAGCTGATGCTACACGTTTTTCCGTCGTCTTTCGGTTGTTGTTTCACAACGGGAGTGCTTTGGCGCTCAGTTGGCAATAGATTTCCGCGCGAGATTTCTATCTCGCGGAGAAGCAATTCGAACACCTCATTCGCTCGATTCTGCAATAATAGACGAGATAAGCTTCTGTGTGAGGGAAACCTGTAGAGACACGTCGACTAGCCCCGCTGGCTTGTCTCCGTCTATGTTAAAATTTCATGTGTGTGTGATGTAAACGCTGTTCCGATAGAAGGAGAGTATTATTGCGAAACACTTTTTCTAAAACGAAAAAAACTGGGCGGCGTTAAAATGTGTAAACGAGCAGTTTCGAACAGCACTACGACGCACAACTGCACATTTTCCGCGGATTATTGCATCAGCGTTTTCTTCGTTTTAGAAGAATTTCGAAAATCTACACGTCTTTGCAAGATAATTCTACTGTGAAGTTTTCAGATAAGGTTTTAATATTGAATGCGGTTTTTGAAGAGGAAATTAATGTTTGCCATTAGTTTTCATTCGGACGAGTATTTTTTCATTCAAAAATTCTTACCGAATCTTTAGCCGTAAACTCCAGAAATTTCGCATCCCACTTCGAAGCTAATGCCACGCCTTCCGAATGCATAACGACTCTTTGAGTACTCAAATCTGACTTATTTCCAACAATCACAATTGGGATACTGAAAAATGTAGTTTACGAATCTATTTTTTTTTCGAAATGTCTACCTCGTGTCTCCATACGTTCTTACAATTTTTTCGTAGATATTACTGCACATTTCGAACCTGAAATGGCGAGCGAAACATTTTAAATAATTTGATATGATAAGCTTACGATTTTCTATCATCAATAGCATACACGAGTATGAATCCATTAATATCAAGAGAACAGCTGCGAGGAAATACTGTATATTCTTGTTGTCCGGCAGTGTCTGGAAAAATATACTTATCTTCGTAATTTTATGAAATCAGAAATACCAGTCACGCGAAGATGATAATCTCTATGAAATGCCATCATGTGTTTAGAATGTTGATCCTCAATGGTTGATTCATAAACTTCAGGGAAGACGTTTTGTGTGAAACGAAGCACAAGTGCCGATTTTCCTGAAAAAAAACTTTTTTTGATCGACTCACGAGAAAAGTATTCGATTGAAAAAGGTTTTTTTCAAAACATACCAACATGAGGGTATCCCATAACAGCCACTTTTCTATTTAAACTCTGACGATTCGATTGCATCGAACTGCTCATTGTCACATCTAGTGAATTCGGTCTACAATAAAAAATTTAATTTCAAACATTTTAGACAAAAATAATCAGTTTAAAGATATACGGATGAAAGTTATATTCTTAGAGAAGCAAAATAGTTGAATTGAAATTTTTTTACTTAAATTGCAGAAATTTTGAAATTCAAATCTTCAATTTCATTATTTTTTGTACAGGGTGCGCCAAAAGTATTGCAACACATGTTTCACGCGAGTTGGCAGCCCGGGTTGTATTTTTTTGGTGTCGATAACCTTCTTATCTTTTTTAGCATGTTTCAATTACCTATTTCCCAAATTTTCAAGTAGCTCGCTTTCATTTCAAACGTACAGTGGCTAATTCAGCAGAACGGTGCCCCTAAATCGGCATGGTTATGCACGATACTAAGGCTAAAAGAAGCTATCAGCATGATTTGAACACATTTAAGAGTACCCTAAAATGCTGAAAAACTGACTGATATGATAAAAAATTATCAGAATAGCAAAATATTATGACTCTGCAAAAATTCTTGACAGCCAGAGAAAGAGATTGCCGAAAAAAGTGCTGCGTGTCGCTTGTTTTTGAGGATTCTTAAGGAAAATTTTGCAAGGCATACTATTTGATGAATAGTTTTTTATATCGGAAGCTTCTATACATCGATGCCTGTCACAAAAATAAAATTTAGCCTATTGATATAACGACATGACATGAGACTGGTTTCAGCCAAATGCCCAAAATCGGCATTTCTCGTTTCATATGCTTTTTGGAAGTCTATCCCTGTTACTGGATTTTAATCCAATTGACTAAAGTTTGAGTAGAATTCATCAATCGTATGCTAGAGCACATCCACATCTTAATTTGAAGTCATTGGCATGAAAATCGAAGACATAACAGACCGGGTTATCCCAAAAATACCACCGTGCCGGAGCAGTGGCATTCCAGAGGAGACTTTTAGATTTTTTAGATCATAAAGTAAACTGCATTGAAAAACCTTCACATTTTCTTTTTTGTGATAATCTAAGTAAACTACAGCCTAATTTTCATTTTGATTCAAAAATTTTCTCAAAAGTTGCACCACTTTGAACGTGTTGCAATACTTTTGGCGCACCCTGTAAATTTTGCCAAAAAAAAACTAAAAACCGACTGCAAACAAAGTATTATGAGCGAGAGAGTATGTAAAAGTGAGAGACGGAGGCGCGTGATACACTTCTGGCAGTCGGCCAGACGACAAGTACAGCCACCGTATACCCCAACCCTGCGAATCTAACCCAAGATCGATATTGTGGTGAAAACGGCCGCCAATTTGAGCCCTCCTCGTTTGCAATACTATTATTTCACACATCGAAACTATCCTTATCAAGAGAAACATATTTTAGAACGGTTATGACCTGTATAATCCCCTCTTCGCCTTTTAAAAGTTTACTTTTCCCCGGAACATGTATTTTTTCAATCGAAAAAAATCTGATTGTCCCCTTATCCCCGTGATATTCCCATTTTCGATTTATCCGTCATTTTCTCGTTTATGTGTTTTCATTTTCAGTGAAGAAACCGTGTTTTGCTGCTGAAAGATGGGTGGACCAGACAAGAATAGCACAGTACCGTTAGCAAACAAGAAGAAAAAGAAGAAGAACAATAAGAAAAAGGTATGTTTTTATTGTTCAAAAATTGTTTTCAAAAAACTGAATCCTCCAACCAAAAACTTACTGCCGCCAAAAAAAGTAATTGCTCTGAAAAAGTCATTTTCCTCAATTTTCTATTCTGAAACAGAAGCAGTTATGTTCACCAAAATCCACTCTTTTCTACCCACTAAATTTCGACCAAAAGAACATGTCTCCCAAAAACTGAACCCAAAAATTCTATTTTCAAATAAATCCCATGGGTCCCATCCCTAACTTCAAACCACTTTCTGTCGCTATATTCATCCATTTTGCGCACTTCCGTCGTCTCGCTCTCCGCGATTCGTTCCCATTAAAGCACTCACCTTGGAAACATGCACGCACTCCTTTCGAGCACACGGTCGCTTCATCGCGAAGACGAACCCTGTCATAAGTGGAGTGCGGCGACTTGCTAATGACTACTCTGTGTTTCGTCAAAGAATAAGAGAAAGACGAGGACCATTAGTTGTAAACTCATTTTAAAACAAAGACACGAAAATTTATTATCATGCTAAGCATTTTGCACTCAATACATTGGTTGGCTCGCCGGATCAATGTCAGATATCATGTGTTTCTCGCATTAATCACTCATTTTACAGCCCACGGCACCGAATGCAACACCTCCTCAAGCGGGTGAAAAGAACGCAAATGTGAAAAATGGAGCTGTTTCCACAAATGGAACTAGCCACGTTGAAAGGTAAATATGATTTTGAAATATTCAGTTCAAACATCTTGGTTAACAAAAAAACTACCTTCGATCTAACAGTTCCAATTTTCAAAATGTTATTACGAGACGTAAAACATCACCGCGGTAACGTAAATCTTTGATTATCGCATCGATGACACCGGACCGAATTGATTATAAGTTGTTGGGTGTAATCATCTTTTCGTTCTCTTCTCATGACAACAACTGGTTGTCTTTTCTTTTCATCTCACATACTTCCTCCCCTCACCTTCGCCCATCTTGTCGTCGTCCTTCTCATCTCTCTCTTCCCTTCACCTTGAACTTCGCTTTCCTGTCAGCTGTCTTCAATTCGCGACCTGGTCGACAAGTCGTCGAAAGAAAGAGAAACAGAGACAAGAGATATCCACACTCTTCCCTTGTCTCTCTCTTTCTCCCCCTCTCAGTGGGCGCCGCAATCAGCACATTGCTATCACTTGAACACTCTGTCCCTTCTCGCACTGATCGCGTTTTCTTCAAGTCGCTCCTCGCGCCTCGTCGGCGGCCGCCAATAATCTCGAGACACACACTTCTCGCTCCGTTGATCCCCCCACTATTCGCCGTCTCTTTATCCTTGAACATCGCAACTCGTTTCAACTCGCGAGCGACTTTGTCGCCTTCTCAAAAAATCCTGCCTGATTTCAAAGCCAGTTTTCGTTTGTCAGGCTGGCTGGGCGAGCACCACCTCTGCTCCTCCCAGCTATCGATTATCCGGGTATAACGAGTTATGTTGAAGCAAGCGATCACTTAAACATAACCGACGTATTTCCTACTGTTCTATTTATGTTCGTGGTACTTTTCTGTCGTTGGTTGAATGGCTTCGGTCCACGTCAGGAACGACTTCAAAGATTCGAAGATGAAGCTCTCAGGAGGCGTAGGCGATTCCGCGTACATTCAGAAGAATCCGAAGAGCTTGAAGACCATGAAGCCTACTCTGAAACTGATATTTGTACGCAGTTGATGGCTTCATCTGGCGATGTCACCTGTAATATCAACGTCGATTTGATAGACCAGAATCGTTTTTATTTCTTCGTAAAGCAAAGAAGTGAAACCGAGACCATAACAACAGTTGAATTGTCTCCCAAAGAAGCAAGTACGAGTACACACAACGAGGAGGCCGAAATTAATTTGGTGTTCGCTAGTGCGGAAGATAATGGAGGCGTTTTGTCGACACTCAAAGTACCGGACTCTTCTCTAATGGTCACCTACAACGTCTCTGAAGACAAGACAGTTCGTGAAAAGGAGGACCATTTGCCCTATTCAATCAGCGTTGTTGTAAACGAAAGTGACGACGAACAATCACTTCTTTCACAAGATGGTTCAAGATGTTCGGATGAAGCTGTAAACTCGTGTATTTCTGCATCCGATGAGGAAGATGTGGAGTCACAAGAAGATTCGTTTCATGTTAATGATGCAACAGAAGATTCAGTTGATTCGGTTAGCTCGATAGAGACAGAAGAAGACCAACCTGTTGAGGACATGAATTCTTGTCACTCCGAAGAAGGAGAACAAGATGGAAAAAAACTTTCCGTTGATGAAGACACATCTACGTCCAAATACGATAACCTTCCGGTGGAAATGCGGTCAGCAAAAGACGGGGAGGAGAGTGAGGGGACAATCGATTCATCGGTCTCCTCGTCGACATCGTCTACTTCTGGCGACGACGAGGACGACAGTGCTACCTCTTACGACTCAGACGATATCGAAATCCAAATGTTCGAGTATGATCTGAGCAGTGCATGTGCTTCAGCTTCTATTTCTATTCCCCGTCCAACTATCATTCCTAAAACTAAGAAAAAGTAATATCTTCAAAAATTTCTAATAACAATACTAACTTTACTTTGAAATCAATTAACTTTTCTATTGAATTCGATTTTTTCAGGCCTGAAGTGAATGCAAATGAAGAGAGGGTTGACGATGTGAGCGTGAGCCCGGGTCGAAGTGATTCACCTGGTGGTGGTGGCGGCCATTCAGATTCTTTCCAAGATTTGGTGAGTCATATCTCAATTGAGATATAGAATGAGTTGATGATTTCAAGGATCCTGCGGAGCAACTTGGATCCGACGACGAAGAACAAGAAGACCCTCGTGATTACAAACGAGGTGGCTACCACCCAGTCAACATCGGTGATGTCTTCAACGCGAGATATCATGTGATTCGTAAGCTCGGATGGGGCCACTTCTCAACGGTTTGGCTTGCTTGGGATACTCAGGAGAAACGATTTGTCGCCATGAAAATTGTGAAATCAGCAGAACATTACACGGAAGCTGCTCTTGACGAAATCAAGGTTGGTTTTTGAGGAACGTGTAATGTGGAAGGGAAGAGAACAAGTGGTTTTGTGTAATATCATTGACAAACATCAAGTATTCAAAGAGTTTTCTCAAACTTTTGACCCATCTTGTGTGAAAAAAATGAGCAGTAACCTAAAATAAGAATTCATATGATTATAGCTGCTACTATCTGTTCGAAGTGCTGATCCTGATGACATTGGATGCCATAAAGTGGTTCAGCTTCTCGATGAATTCACAGTTACCGGAATCAACGGGCAACATGTTGCAATGGTGTTTGAAGTTCTTGGATGCAATCTTCTGAAGTTGATCATTCGATCAAACTATCGTGGTCTTCATCTCGAACAAGTTAGGAAAATATGTAAACAAATTCTGGAGGCACTGAGATATATGCATGATAAATGTGGTATCATTCACACCGACATTAAACCAGAAAATGTGTTAATCACTATGAGCCGAGAAGAAATCAAGGTTTGTTTCAAGTTAGAACTATTTATGTGATTAGCATCGTTTCAGATTATGGCTCAACACGCTGTAGTTGCCCGGAAGATGAACATGAAAATGAGTGGATCGGCTGTGAGTACTGCTCCAGATCATCTAGTCAAATTGGCACAAGAGAACATGACCAAAAACAAGAAAAAGAAGTTAAAGAAGAAGGCAAAAAAGCAACGAGAGAAGTTGGAAGCTGAATTGGCGGGACTGGAAGGTCTCAAAATGGATGCTAATGGATTGCAGGAGGCTTACAATAACGCTCCAGTAAGTCTTTTAAAAGCGGTTTTTAGAGTTATTAATTATCCAAAAAAATGATTCCAAATAAATTGGTTAACCGAATTAAAATGTAGCAAAACGGTGTCCGAATGCGTCCTCCATCTCTTCTTTTCAATGGTCCGATTCCTCAACTGTTGCAAGGCAGTTCTTGTATGAATACGCCTTCATCTCCGAGAATGGTTCCTCCGCCGCCTGCTCTCTATCCACAGGTTGGAGGCGTCTGCAACCAGACGTATCATCTAACACAGGTGATCATGAATGAAATAGCTGCTGTGAGTGTTTGGTTGTGTTGACATGGTTACTCCTATTCCTCGATTCACACTTATTTCGGCAACCGTTTAATCTCTTCTCTGCAACCATTCACCGGATGATGACGCTTTAAAACACACGATCCTCGTTTTCCTCTATTGTTTTTTCATTTATCAATCTGCCTCACTAGTTTTGATTTTCGTTCTCACGGGCCATGGATTATATCGGCATGTCGAATGCAAATCTCCGTTGTTATCGTCAGTCTTGTAGAGTTCTTCGGCGTAATTATATTTTTCATCATATTTAGTCCCTATTATGTTGTGGCATTAGTTGTTCGGCACCTTGGTAGTGATTTTTCAAACTTATTTTTTTACAGGAGTTGGAAAGTTTCAACAATTCTCAAGTCGAAGATGTTAACATGGAAGACTCAGTCAATGGAAACGGAAATGGCGCCAAGGTAATATAATTTTTTCTGCCATTCAATCATTTATTTTTTTCAGATTGAACCAAAGAGTCCTGACCGTTTCGACCGGACCACTTTGAGTCCATTCAGTGATCCAGAAACTAAGATCGGAGAACTGGCATCACCATCTGCAGAGTTTATGAACTCGCCAATGAGTGTGCTTCCACCAGGAGGAATCCTACCAGCACCTCCAGTCGGACCAAATATTGCTGATCCTTATTGTGATATCGACGTCAAGATTGCCGATCTTGGTAACGCGTGTTGGGTAAACCATCATTACACCGATGATATCCAAACAAGGCAGTACCGAGCTCTCGAAGTGTTGATAGGTTCTGGATATGGTACGCCAGCCGACATTTGGAGTACAGCTTGTATGGCTTTCGAATTGGCCACGGGTGACTATTTATTCGAACCACACCAAGGAGATAATTACTCTCGCGACGAAGATCATCTCGCCCACATTTCCGAGTTACTCGGAACTATTAGCTCAAGCATTTTCAAAAAGGGTAAACACTGGAGGGAGTTCTTCAACAAAAATGGACATCTTCTTCATATTCATCAACTTAAACCATGGTCCTTATACGAGGTTTTGAGACAAAAATACGAGTGGTCTCACGACGACGCGCAACAATTCGAAAGTTTCCTTCGTCCGATGCTTGAATTCGATCCAGAGAAACGAGCAACGGCTGATGATGCTCTCAAACATCCATTTTTATTGCCATTCGGAGGAAGAGCTCCAAAACCAGACTGTCCGCCAGAGGTTTGAAGTTTATCGTTAGTTCCTATTTCTCTCATCTCACTTACAGGTGATCAGTAAACTGTACCCAGATGGTCGGATTCCCGAACCGTTCGACGAAGATGAGCAACAGGAAGTTTATCGTGATGAAAATGATAGCAGATCGGCGAGGTTGGTAAACTCGGACCGGCGCGGATGTAAACGCAAATTGCAGCGAGAGGAGTGCGATTAGCAGGTCAGCAGATAGCGACGACGAGGAAGAGTTCAACATGGACAGGCCTGGACCATCGGGAGTGATGTCTAACAATGAACCCGGCGATATTGCGGATCTGGAACAATTTCATCTGAATTTGCAATAATGCTTTGGATTATTGTTTCATTCTTCATCATTCTTCTTGTTCCGTCTATCCATCCATCCATCAAAATCTCTTCCTTTTCAATTTTCTCCATTTTTCTTGCACCCCCTTCCGAGTTATACACGTTCCCAGTCATTTTGACGATATTCATTTCTTTTCTATGTTTTTTTCGTCAATTTTTACTTGCTTCTTGCCCAAATTAGGTGAAAAGAAAACAAAAGAACAGTCGCGAGTAATTTTATTTTTTCACTCTTGTTCCATTGTGCTTCAATTTTTGAAATCAATAGAAACGTTTTTAATTTATTCTCGGCTGCTGTCGGAAGCACCCTCCCAACAACCCCAACCGACTCGTTTTCCCCTGTCACTTTCTTCCACATCGAATCGTTTCTTTCAATCCCTCCTCAGAATCGTCCTTCTCTTCAAAGTGACTGAACAGTTAGCACGTCTAGCGCCACTCTTGTGCGCGTCTCTGAAACGCCTTTTTGATCTTTAGTGCTACTGGTATAATATAATTATTTTGTACGAACATCGTTTCTATCCTCTCTCTCTCTCTCCCTCTCTCTGTCCAAAATCATATGCTTCAACCAAATTCCCCCCTTTACTCGAAAAGTAGAGAATCCCCCTTCCTCCCTTTATTTTAATTTATATTCGTCTTCCCCCCTTTCCTGTCTTTTTCCAAACTATTTGGCTTAAAACTTTCGTTCTTTTCTGTGCTTAATTGCTTTTCCTCTTTCCTTCTCCCTCTCCTTCTCCCCCACCCTCTCAATATCTCGGTTTCAACGTAGACATGAATAATTGAATTTTGATTTGTTTGGAGAATTTATGTTCACCAAAAGAGATCGAACCACGAATTAACAAGGAAACGGGAGAAGCAACCAGTGTGTGTGTATGAACGATAAACAAAATAATGAAAAAAGAAAACTTGTGAATAAATGATTTGATGATTTTCAAGCCAAGACTGCAACCATATTGATTCCAGCTGGTCCGATTGACGTCTGGTCAATGTATCCGTGGTTCTCGTGTTTTGCGTAGTGAACGAATTGAGCGATCGCACGGAAGAGATTCGGATTCTGACGAAGAACATTACATTTGACGGCATAACTGTTCTCGTCGATATGAACGAATTCAATGTGTGGAGGAGATAGTGTCACCTGAACAGGATTATTGAAGAATGAAAGAGGAAGAAGGAGTTACCATATGAAGATAGAAACTGAATGGGGATCTCTGTGCAGGTGACGGTTTACGAGGACTCTTCACACAGAAACGACTGGTGAACGGTTGATCAAGTCTGAAGGGGATTTTATAAATGATCAGAAGATATTTAGAATAAAAATAGGAACCTGTTGTCTCCGACAAGGCAATTCGAATTGAGTTGGGCGTCCATGTAGGCAAGGAAAATATCGAAGATGAGAACGGCATCCGTTGGCAAAGAATCATTCCATTCACGACGAATCAGATGTGTCGTTTGTCCAGAATCGTCTGCTGGTTCAGAACCTCCAGAATTCCATTTGTATACATCCATGAATTGAGAAGAACTCAGCTCTTTGATTCTACTAACAATGTATTTCTGATTTGAATGAACACTCAGGAATGGTAAAAGGAATGGAAGATCAGATGATTTTAGAGAATCTCTTTCGATAGCTGCTAATTTCAGAGCATCGACAGACGAAGAACCGATTCGAAGAGGTGGATTCGCGTGCTCTTTTTCAAGTAATCTGTTCACTTTTTCAATATGTTGTGCCAGTGGAAGTATGATTGTGTTTCGAATCCAAGCACGAGTCAAAAACTCTGCTCTCTTCTGTTGTTCTTCTGTCAGTAATTCTCCAGTACGATATCTCGTTTCTCCTTCTGATCCACTAGTTCTTTCGGGTGATCCGTGTGAACGACGACGACTGCGAATTCCAGCACGATCTATCGAATTCGACCTTTTCAGGATTCCAGTCTGAAATTAAATAGTTCTAGATTGAAAACATTGAATAGATGTTACCTTTCCCTCTGGAGTGTTTTTCGATGCATTCATTATTTTGTGCAACCGAGTCAGCTCATCGTCATCATCATCTTCGATTTCTCCATCTTTTCCTCTTCTTAACATTTTGACTTCTGTTCTTCCATTCTTTCCGATTTTCATACGATAAGCTGTATTCTTATATTTTAGAAATTTCGAAGCACACAACCGGAAACTCACCACATTTTGCATTCACTTCTTCAGCGACTTCTTCTGAAATCTGCCAACTATTGTTCGTATTTCCCATTCCAGCGCGTCCTGAATCGAAAATACTCCAAAGAGAATTGAATGATGCTGAGGCATTCATGTCGATTGGCTCTTCGTTTTTATTGGATCTCAACAAAACATCAAGTTGTTTTCTCGTATGAATACTTTCCGTTGGTTTTCCGTAAGCGGCCGGAGTCTTCCATCCTCCTTTACTATCCTCCAAGATTCCAGAAACATCTGCCACAGATGTGTTTGCATTTACAAACTGTGGGGATACTCTGGTCGGAGACGGAGATTGTTGCAAGATTTGGCTTGATTTAAAAGTAGGTGTTCCGAATCGATGAGCATCAACCCATGAGAGATCGTTACTGTGAGCACTGGTATCCAACTGATGATGACTTTCATTTGCCGCTGATGGAGTCGATGGAACTGAGGAGACTGGTTTCGGCTTTGAAGTCGATTGGAACAAATCTAAAGATTTCAATTGTATTACAATTGTATTTCAATGAAAAAAAACTCACTTTGCCAGAAATTTGGAAATTTGATTTCGAATGCAAACAATGGAATCATAAGAAATGAGTATAAAATAATGAATAATGAGACAGTGGAGTTGACTTCATCTGGAAAGTATCCGAACAGAAGAATTGTAGAAGTAACGAATGAGCTGAGGACGACATGCTGAATAAAAATGATGATGGAACAATCTTAGCATTAAAACTTACATCAATAGAGAACACGGTGAGCAGAGAAATATGCCATTTGATTCTGGTTTCTAAAGTGGCTACTCGCAGGTTTTCAAGCCTCTGATTATTATTCACATGACGCATTTTGCATACTGGCGACATTTTGTCTTCAAACGCCGAGCGATTAGAAGATTGTGATGTATTGAGTAATGAAGTATCCGCATTTCGACTACGAAGACGCTCTCTAAGAGCTTCTCCTGTCATTATACGTGCTGAAAGAATCATTATAAACATTTTTTGGAATAAATCCTAAACTTATAAGATAAACAAAGTGTATCTGCAATTTTAAAATGAGAGTTGAGTGAAAGTGAGAGTTCAATTCAAATGAAAAATAATACATTTCATTGTTTTCAGAAAGAAAATGAATGAAATCAGAAAGAAAGAAAAGACAAGAGCTTTGTTCGAAATTTGACTTTTCCTCGTGAACAACACGATAAATGGCCGAAAATTCACTCTATTTTTCCCCAGCCACAACGATTTTTTTCATCACTCGGAGCTTTTTTCTCTTTGTTTTCAATAGAAAAACACAGTTTCATATTTTCTTTCAAGAAACACTTAGAATCTGATTGAATTGAGCTGTTGCAGGTCATTCACGTGTATTAGTTCTTTAGCCACAATGTCCGACGATGAAATAGATATGCTTCCCGATCTTCACACAGTCATGCAAAACCATGCGACTCCGCATAGAGTAAGCATATATTTTTTCTGAGGAGTCTAGCTTGGTATTCGTTTCAGCCAAATGATCTTCTCCGCCAAGCTGTCACCCATGGTAGGCCTCCACCAATTCCCAGTTCGAGTTCAGCTGGCAGTAAAAAGCGAGATATGTCAGAACTTCCATGGTCTGACTTCTTTAGTGAAAAGCGAGAAGTGAACATCGGGGATGATGTTTTCAATGTTTATATGAAGGTAATAAAGGTCAAGTTTTGTTCTGTGGCAATCTAGAGTTTCAGGGAGATGAAGGACCAATTTTCTATTTGCTGCACGGAGGAGGATACTCCGGACTTACATGGGCTTGTTTTGCAGTAAGTTATTCGATTAATACGTTGATTAAAACCTGTTTGTTCAGAAAGAATTAACAACACTTGTAACATGCAGAGTAATAGCTCCAGACTTGAGAGGTCATGGAGAAACCCGATGTGCTGATGAGCATGATCTGTCAAAAGAGACGCAAGTAAAGTAAGCAACACATCTCATTTTCTTAATTCGTCTAATAATTCTACAGAGATATCGCCGCGATTTTCAACAATGTCTACGGAAAAACGGAACTTCCCGTGTGCTTAGTTGGCCACAGTATGGGAGGAGCTTTAGCGGTACACACTTTGAACGCTAAATCATTATCAGCAAATCTAGCCGGACTTGTTGTAATTGATGTAGTCGAGGGATCAGCAATGGAAGCTCTCGGAGGAATGGTTCATTTCCTTCATTCACGACCATCCTCATTCGATTCGGTCGACAAGGCTATCCGGTGGTGTATTTCCTCTGGAACCGCTAAAAATCCAACTGCTGCTCGCGTGTCAATGCCTTCACAAATTCGAGAAGTTTCCAAAAATGAGTACACGTGGCGAATCGATCTCACCACCACAGAACAGTACTGGAAAGGATGGTTCGAAGGATTATCAAACGAATTCCTCGGATGTCCAGTACCCAAATTGCTTGTTCTTGCCGGTGTCGATAGACTCGATAAAGATCTTACTATCGGACAAATGCAAGGAAAATTTCAAACGTGTGTGCTTCCAAAAGTTGGCCATTGTGTCCAAGAAGATAGTCCAGATAAGCTCGCTGATGAGATTGGACGTTTCGGTTGCCGTCACCGATTCGCTCAACCAAATCTAAAATTCTCTCCTCTCGCTTCTCCTCCAGATCCAGCCATCTCGGCATACGAGAGACGTCATCATAATTGAAACGGGTTCATGTTTTAGAAATTTAATTCCCGGTATATATTCCTTAGTATTTTGATTATTTGCACATAAATCATTTTTCTGCGGAGTTTAACCGTATTTCCTGTGTTCATTTTTTATTCTATTTACTTTTCAAGCATAAATTGTCTCGGAGTCCGAAATTCCTGGTGGACAGAGCTATTGACTTTTATATGTTCCTCGTTATGTATAGCTAATTGATGGGGCGATATTGCTAACTCTATGTTTAGTGCATACTAAATACGTATAAAAGAAGAAAGACCATTGAAATAGAGTGACGCAGACGGGGTGCATGGTCGCTCTATTGCGAAATAACTCCGCCCCATTCGACCGCGAAGCGATTCGTTTAAAAAGAGAGCGTTGTGTGTATGCCCACTAGTCAGTTTCTTGGTTGTTTTTTATATTGATTTCGCAACATTCTTTTCGAAAATATATGTTGTTCAGCAAATAATTAATTGTATCCTTTATTACGGTTCATTATAGTCGTTACTGCTCCATATTCTAGAATACATTCTCAATTTTTTATCGAACACATTTTCAGAAAATATGTCTACCTCTGTTAAGCATCGTGAGTTCGTCGGAGAGCCAATGGGCGATAAAGAAGTGACGTGCATCGCTGGAATCGGACCAACATACGGAACGAAACTCACAGACGCCGGTTTCGATAAGGTAATTTTGATTTAATCTTTTTTAAATGTAATCTTATCAATGTTTGAATTTATTCTTTCTAGGCTTACGTATTGTTCGGACAGTACCTTCTTCTCAAGAAAGACGAGGATCTTTTCATCGAATGGCTCAAGGAAACCGCCGGAGTCACAGCGAACCATGGCAAGAGCGCTTTCAACTGTCTGAACGAATGGGCAGAACAATTTATCTAAATTCTATGGTGCCATCACTTCAATACGATCAATCCTCCCCTCTTTCTCGAAAATATATTAAATAATTTATGTCTGCAAAACCATCTCTGGAAAATTTCTACGCTCCAATCTTCTCAACTCTCCCCTGTTTTGAATTACGGCTCTTCTTATGTCTCTATGAATATCATTTCCTTTTCTGTTTCGTCTGTTCGGAAGTAAAACTTTTTTGCTTTAAAATTCTCTTTGTCTTCCCTCGTAAAGGTTGCGTCAGTATGATGTCGCGAGAAATATACTTGGAAGAATAAGCAATAAATGAAAAAAAAAGAGTTCAGATGCCTCCGAAAAAAGTCTCAAAGACTCAGCCAGCGGTTAAAAAAGTTTCGTCCTATGATGATTTTAAAGAAAAATGTCAGTTTTCTTTTTCATTAAAGTATCATTTTCCGCTTTCCCACGCGCTTTTCTTCTTCAAAATGTTTCAGTTTTCAGTAGAAATTTCAAATGAATTGGAACTATCGATTCGAGAAGTTGTCTCAAATCTCATGTTTACTTCTGGTGACGATCAAAATCCACTTCCAGAAAACGAGGATTTGGTTATAGACGTTCTGAAAAATGAGCTGATTCTGCTTTTAGAAGATACTCAAGCTGTTCATAATCAGAGGTCTTACTCAAAAATTCACGAATGCCCATATATTCTCAAATTCTTCAGAAATTCCCATGTGAAGTTAGAAGACATGCTTTCACTACTGAGAACTCAAAATGGAATAATTTCCCGATTCATTAAATATCTGAAGAACCGTGTGGAAATGGCCAATTTCATGAGAGCGAAATCATTTTCCTCCGAAGGCACCGAGAATATTTGTGGTCAAGAAATCGAAATTGATGAGGATGGAAAAGTATTTTTAAAATTAGAAAAACAAATAAAGTTTTTTGTTTAGAACGGAAAACAATTCGAAGACGAATTAGATCCAATGGATGATATAGGAGAAGTGGAAGGAGAAGAAGGAGAATATCTTAAAAAGAAGAGGTGAACTATACTGAATCTTCATGATATAACATTTTTTTTGTGTTCAGGAAGAAGATAAATACAGTGTCGTTTGAGGAGAATTTGCTGGAAGAGGTGAAACGAGCATTTTGTGATGTTCGAATGAATTTTAAAGAATATGAAAGTCATGTTGATGAAATGTTCAATCGACAGCTTGCTGCTCTTCAAATTGTCATCGACGACATGGACGTTGAAGAATATAATCGTTTTGCCTCTGCCCGAAGAATAAGTTTTCAGAATCAGTCATCTGTTTCCCTAGTTCATAGTTCGATAAATACAGTAGGAGACTCGAGAAAAAGGTATTAAAAACTCTCCAAAATCATTCATTTCCATATGCTTACAGGAAAAGAGCTCCTCCAAAAAACAATCGACAACTTCTTAATTCGTGGCTTGGTTATCCTCCGATTGTCGGCGAACCAGCTCAAGTATTCCTAGCGTTCCTCGCCAAAGAAATCATCTCGGAAATCGTCGGATGGGCTTTAGTTGAAAGGCGAAGAGTAAGATATAATATTAAAAACTGCAAAGAATAAATGATTTTTCCAGTTGTTTCCTGCCGAAGGAGGTCCTCTCAGACATTGTTTCTACGAAGAGCCCTTGCGAAGAAATAAAAGATTCCGGAAATATGGTCGACTTCTCATTTAATAATAATTATTAATTCAACCAGATCTCAATTTTTATTTTGCATAGTATAACTCTTAATAAAAAGCTTTTTATAAAAAGTGATTTATCGCGACCCTCTGAACTGACCGATCGATCCGAATCGACCGATCAAGCGCTGCGCAGTGGGCGGGGATCAAATGGTTTTCGAAGTGAAGGTTGAGTATAAATTGAATTCGAATAGTTTGAAGAAGACTTCGAAATGCCAAAACAAGAATTTGATAATTGGGATCTGTGGGCAGGTGCCATCTGTTTTACTGTTTTTATGTTATTCGTTCTCATTACTTCTTGTACTTGTATCAATTTCTGTTTTGTCAAAGAAGACGACGAGCTAACGAAAATGGAAATTGTGAGTTTTCTCTGAATCTGAAGTTCATATTCCCTGTATTTTCAGTGGGGAGCAGAACACAAAGTTCGATTCCGATTGGGACCTCACACGAAGAAAACTCTTGAAAGGAAAATGATCGAACGGGCAATGGATTAAAATCCTTGTATGTACATAATGAATTTTTGAAAAAAAGTTGTTTTCTAAGCATTTATCGGTTTAGAAAACCATGCGAATAGAAATTCGAAATTTGATAATGACAACACGTAAACTGTGATACACGAGATCAGAAGCCGGTGTGGGTGGGGGATGGGATGGATGTGAAAAATTGTTGAAACTGGGATGAGTGTTGGGACGGGTCAATTCCTATAGAAAGATGAAGGGAGGGGGCACGTTAGTAAAGAGCTAATATAGAAATATACCGAATTGAGCAATTGAAAAATAATCGCAATAAGTTTGATTAGAAGAGGGGGGAGGCCTAACAATAAATGAGTTTATATATGCAATAGAATTAAACATTAAATGCAAAGTAACCTAAAAGACACGTTCTGAAACACGGATCAAGGAGTATCCACAAACGAACGATGCACCTATGAACAGCGCCAATTTCAGCAAGAGATCTCTGATGTGGCAGCGGGTAGTCTCAGGAGCGGTTGGGTGCGATCACTAGATTTTTCGTTTTTCTTCTTTTTCTACGAACCGGAGATTAGGAGAAAGTATCACAACAGAAAGAGAAATGAGCAAATTGGTGGAGGAAGAAGTAGAGAAAATGAGGAGATTAGATTGGCAAAGTCGCAGGATGATCATCATCTGATGATGAAAAATGTATAGAGAGACGACTTCTTGATTCGAAAGACGGCAAGAAGATCGGCATCGCAGATAACGTCACAAGTACGTATTTCAGCTATTTGGCATGTTTATTTTGAATCATGGAAAGAGAGGAGGAGAGTTCGAGAAGATGGATGCATCAGATCATGTTCTGAAATCGAAATTGTATATACTACATCTATTTTTATATGAAACTTACTGTACTTGCCGCTATTATACGGTCTGAATATCTTTATTGACAATGTAAAACTGGTCTTTCCGCCCAAACATTCCAACGAGAACAGCTGCATTCTCGATGAGGATGTTGAATGGGATCGTCATTAGAGCTCCTGCCAAGTACATTGCAAGCCGTAGAAGACTATTACGGTACTTGTGAGAGAACGACTTCACAACTCCGAAAATGTACATGTAGAGATTAAGAGCTCCGACAAACGAGAGCAAGAAATCAAACGGAAGACACCTTGGCAATGGGAAAAGTGGACACAGAAATACTTGCAATGATGTTAACGGCATCGTTGCCCATGCGTACAGCGAGAGAGCTAGAAGTGCCTGCAAAATCAAGATGAGGTGTTTTCAATTGTCCTCTCAAAGCCCTTTCTCTCCCAATGTCATTCCCAGAAACTTACCTTATGCACAACGGCGATCTTCGATGAGTGAACAGTGAGCAGAATTCCTTGTAGCCAACGCTTCCGTTGCTGCAAAAAGTCCCACATGGTGAATGGACTCTTCTCGTGCATCTCTCCTTCAATGAAGTCAAATGTGTATCCATGTTTCATAGCAACCATTGAGAAGAAGCAGTCTTCTGCAATAGATCCTTCCATTCCGTGGTCATAGGAGACGTCTCTTTCTGCTTCCACTTGCGTCACGACATACGATCCTTTCCATCCGAACAGTGGTTTGTGGAACAGCTTGAACTGGAATCGCAGTTTTCCCATATCATCAGCCACTCTGAAAAAAGAAACCAAGTGTCAGTGTTTGTTTGCATTACAGTATCTGATACCTGAACGAATCACTGAGAGTTGTCAACCAGTTTACAATATCTCCGTTTGCATAAGTTATGACACCTTGACCAAATTGATGTTTCCCGTCTTCACAGAAGTTAAGTATTCCACAAATGGCATTTGTTGTGAGTAGTGTCTCTTCATCAAGATGTACAATCCAGTCTGTTGGCTGTAGAATGTTCACATCATCTTCCAGACAATATTGGAGCGCACGAGCTTTGAACTTTGCTCCACTCTTCGTTCTGTAAGCTGTTGGAACGACGACCTCTCTGACTCTCGGATTCGGTGGCAAATTGATGGCTTTATCCGTGACAACTTCGAATATAAAGTTCTCCATACCGGCGTCAAAACACGTCTTCATGTTTGCATCGATGTTCTCCTACAAGAAACACATTTTGAAAATTCATTGATGATTCATGTTGATAGGTTAAGCTTCCTAATCAGCATTCCACGTGTGTTAAGTTGGTTTTTTCTTATCAACTACACACTCAATCGGGCTTCTTTTCTATCTTCATTGATACTTGATATTTGCACGAAACTTATGAATTTTTCGCCATTATTTCGATGACTTCATCACCGTCACACCCACTTTTTTCTTTCCAACCTTTTCGTTCTTTGTATCAGTTTCAGATCAAAAAAAAAAAAAGAAAGAAAGCACTTTTGTTATCACTTCCTTTCAACACTTATACTCATAAAAATGTTGACTAGAGGTGTCGTTTCTCTCAAAGGCGGTAGAAATGAGTTTGATATTTTAGGAATGAAATGAAAAAATAATACGCGAGAATTTATTGCTCTAAAGGTTTGTTGCGTACTTTTGCCAGCAAACGGTTATCAATAATTGAATAGAGAGGAGGCAAAGTTCTCTTTCGGTGTGCCGTGGAATTTTATCAAATTGCCAAGAACACGTAAATCTTATCGATCGATAATAGAGCAGGAGCAAAAGAGGAGGACGAAATGAATTAAACGTTGACTAACCTTGACGAGAAGCGGAAAGTTTCCTTTGGTCACAACTCGGAAACAAACGAATGGTGACAAGAGTGGAGCTGCTTTCAATTGTACCTGTAAACAGAAAATGAGCATGTTCTCACTGATAAATCACAAACTTTTTCTCTAAATGCATTGAACATCATCAATCCGCAAAGATTGCATAGACATTGTGGCAAAACGAGAAGAGCAGTGAATCGAAGCAAGTACAAACAGATGGTCCAAATAAGTCCATAGCTACAAATAGCAATGATTAATTTGTGACTGATTCCGTGGTCGTATATCACAGTTTGATAACAAACGGAATTTTTTCGAGAGTTCATAAGTATCAATGATATCATTTTTTGTTGAAAATGAAAAAAAATTGGCACAGTGCTTACCTGGCAACAGGACTTTCGGGTACGGTTCCTTCTGCTGGCTCGGTGAATACGCCACAGAAGTAGGCGAAACATACGATCCACGCCAATAGTACGGCGCAGTGCAGCGCATGCTTCACCTCGCAGTTCATTACCTCTATTCCTAGAAGAAAGAAAAGGTTGATGTTGTTGTTAAAATGAACACTTTAAGAATATAAAGAAGACGAAGGAGATAAGCAAAATGGAGACCGTTAGTCACCGGTGTTATGAGAGGGCGGTAACTGTCAGTTGGAGAGAAAAGAGAGAGAGGTTCAAAAATACATGAGGTAGAGGATGTGTGTGGGGTAAACATTATTTCGAAATGCTACACGTATTAGTCACTTTTTCATCGAAAATTGTTCTGCAGACATACAGTAAGCCTAAAGATGAAAACCAGCTACACGTTTCTCTCGAAACCCTTTTTAGGCCCTTCAAGAAAAAACTGAGAAAGAAAAGAAGCAGGAACGAAATAGGGAATAATAAGTTGTCGGGAGTTGACGGGGGTGCACCACCTGCATTCTCTTTCACTCACTCTATTTCCGGTTTAAGAACAATTTTTTCTTTTTTGGAAAAATGTTTTAAAAATAAAAACTATTAAACATGCCTGCTAAAAACGTCCACATATGTTCCAAACAACGAATCGGGAACATAATGATACATTTTGAGATTCGTTTCAGTCTACAATGAGGAGAATTAGGTGATTGATCATTTGAGTGATAATCTGTACCTACTGAAAACCATGCTAATGGGTTAAGCAAGCGAAACTTAGTTATTACGAATTATAAACGGATTGGAAGAATTGAGAAGTTGAATTACTGAAAACGAATGAAGATTGAACAGAAGTTCCAAAGAAATATTACCCTCCCTATCTTCCTTCGAAAATTCCGATCCGTCAAAAAATTAATTGTTAAAAATAAAAATAATAGAACAGGCAGAACGTCCCAAGGCTTTCGTAATCCGGTTAAATGGTGCAGTACGTGTAAGTTTTCAACGTGAAAACGAACTATGGCACTCAGAAAGCACCCGAATTCATGTATTTACGCAGGTGCAAATTACATGCATTTCACTTCTTCTGAGCACGAAGATTAGAAATTCAATGACGGAAAGATTAAAGTTTCCGAGAGAGTTTTAGAGAAGTAGAAGATTTTGAAAAAAGAACATTAATAAGTTAGTAGGGACTTGTAAAGTAAGATCAGAGAGATAGAGAATAGGAGAGAAGGTAATAGATGAAGAGAAAAAAGATGGAATCTTGTCTGCTGCCAAAGAAAGAAAAAAGTAGAAACCGATAGTTGATATCAATTTGCGAGAGACGATTTGTACAACCAACCTCCCTAAATTGCAACACTGTTGGATGGCTGAAGAGAGAAAGAATAGAGTCGTCTGCGTCTATGATCTCTCAAAAATGCTGGCGGTGATGATAAAAAAGAGTGAAAAACTGAGAAAATGCAAAGAATAAAACCATTTCTATACCTGAATACCTACTATTTTGATGTTCTTGTACAAAAGAATACAAGAAGATGGCAGAAAAAGAAAACGATAAGGTACTAAATTAAGAATTCCGTTCTGTGTGCGGAAGGAGGGAAAGGAGACAGAAAGCACAAAAATCGGTTTCCGCTCTTCTTGACAACCAATCAGAAACCAAATAAGCTTAACTTTTCGGGTAAAATAGGAAAGAGAGGAGTATAACCTAATATGGAGGAAAACGAAATAAATATTGACTCATTCTACAGAAAAATTGAGTTTTGATGATGTATAGTGTTTATAAAAATTGAATCACAAGGTCGGATGCAAAAATATTTTTGATCTGGCATTCAGTCTAGAATACAACTAGTTCGACTAACTCTAGAAAATCAAAACAAAGAACATTGAGTTCGAAGTTTTTTGAAAACTCTTTACAAACTCTATTCCTGGAAGGAAGTAAGTGCGTCACATTCCTCATTTGAGAGTTATCAATTCCCTCTTCATTCAATAGTTTTCTTTTTTATGATTTTCAATTAACGTAGTTTCATTATGAGTCATTAAATGCTCTCTTCACTATAGTATGGCGCTGACGAAATAGAAAATCATCGAAACGGGGTAATTACTTTTTTGAACTTTTCTCTCACTTTCTGATAATGTGAATTCAAAATTATTCATTTCAAACTATGAATTAGAACAAAATGGGACAGCTGAAACGAGAAGTCTACAAGTTTCCATGGAAAACCAGAAAAACAAGTGAGTCAGAAAAAGAAAGAAATAATCAGTTGAATCAGAAAAGGTATGTGTGAGAAGAGACAAAGAAAACAATATGTGATAGAAACGGGCGGTGCCGACGAGAAAAACGAAAGAGAGAACTTATTTTTGGTGATGGCTGGAGAATAAAGGAGAAGGAGAAGGAAGAAAGAAGTTATCACTCTTGACACTGTGAAAACGACTATTGATTTCATAGACAGACTGGTTGAAGAAGGGAAATAAGAAGAAAGAGAAGACGACTAAGAAGGTCGATGATAGTTTTTTTGTGGTCAGAAGTGTCATCATCTTCAATTTGACGGAACGAACGAATAGGTACTAAAGAGAGAGGGAGAGAAATCAATTAAACACTCATACAAAACATCAGACAAAACGGATTAATGACGAAAGTAGCAATGGAAAAAAAGAGAGGACGTGGAGTGATAATCCGCCACCAGGGAGGAGAGAGAACGAGAGGAGAGGACAACAAAACAACAATCCAGTTTAAAATTGAGTTTGTTCTAGAGTGTTCAGCTCTTTAAATACGAACGATCAAAATCAGAAAACCACTTTTTTCAATGTTATCACTAAATCCGCATTGTTTCGTGTCGGTGTTGACACATCCGGCATTTGATATTACGAGTAATCATGAAAAATCACATAGTTAGAGAATTCGTGATGATTTTCAAGATGATTACAATTATTTCGAGCTACGAAGTGAACCAATTCATTAATTGAAGTCATAAACTTCACCATTCCGGTATAGCAACGGAGCAACTCATCAGTTCTCAATGCACTTTCGGTCTCCCCCTTTTATCAGCCAAAATTATGTGGAGGAGAAGATTATTTCCGATTATTTTAAGGTTCGGTGTGAGTCAGGCTGTGACGATATTTGAAAAGAAAAAAAAGAGTTGTTAGAAAACAAATTTAGTCTTTCATACGCGTTTCCGGGATATATAAGGTTTCGTTCGGGGGCATTTCCATGACAGTAGACAACGTCCTGTTTGAGAGTACAAAATACAAAGTTTTGAAAATTCGAAAGTCACGGAGTCTTCAGTTATCCTTTTTGAAATTAGCTGATACTAAATTTTTAAAAATTTAAGTTAATTCGAGTACCTTCCGAAAGAATAGAAAGTTATAGATAAGAAGGGAAAGGTAAGCAGTTACAGTATTCTTTCAATTGATATTCTGAAAGATCGGCAAAATGTATTTCCTCATCGAAATAATAACTTGTTCATGAATCACGCATAAACTTCAGCTAATAATTCTCCGAAAGAAAAGGGAAATGAATATATTAAAAATGGTTTCAAACGGAACGCCCGAAGGATTTCTTTTTTGTGGAGGAGAGACATCAAACTGACGTGACACATATTCGATTTCTTGTATACTGGAGAGGGCCTTTTTTCTTTTTGATTAATTGGTTTTTTGGAGGAGTCGAAGGAGGAATAAAGAGAAGAGAAAAGAAAAGAAAGGAAATTAAATGAGAGAGATGAAAAATGAGTGCATTTACTCTTTCGTTTTAAATTAAAAAGCATTCGTTTCTGTTTTTTTGGAGAGTTGGGTAAGGATTCTGAGGGGATCTAAATTTCAGGAAACATTCCGAAAAATAAACTTTTGATTCTTTATTCAAATTCTACCGTATACTTCCCGTGTGAAGTATTTATTATTCCGTTTAACTAGACTCTGTCTCTTTTGTTTGCAATTCCCACCTGCCCTTCAAGAAACAACTTTTTGCTCTCTCTCTCTCTCTCTCTCTTTCTCTCTCTCTCTCTCTCTCTCTCTTTCTTCAAAGAAAACAAAGTAAAGTTTACCGTTCTGATTTGAAAGTGATGAAGATCAATCAGATGACGAACGAAAGAGATGAAATAAGAAAAAGTGTCAAGAAAGGGATAAAATGAAGCCAGAAAAAAGAAGAATTGGTTTTCGAAGAGTGTAGAAGACGAAAAAAGAAGAAATGAGAAGTAGTGGTAACCGAGGAAAACGAGAAGAAGAAGAAAAGAAGGTTAACGGAACAAATTGAAAAGTGGACAAAAGAAGGAACGAAAAGAGACTCTCGAGGTGATTTAGGAAACGACACAAAATACCAATTGATGCTGATTTGTTCTCTCTCGAGCAAACACAGGTAAAACCAAACAGAGACCCTGATCAACTGAGAAACGGTTCAAAAAGTGATCGAATGAGTCATTGGCACTGATGTCTTTTGCCATTCGAACAGGTGTAGGAGACTCTGCAGATAAGGGCTCAGCGGAGAGGAACTTGATCTTTGGTAATGAAGAAGCGATCGGGAGAAAAGAGAAACAAGGAGGATGCACTTATTGTTTCGAAAAGATAATGTTTAGTGCTTTGGGTCAAGAACCTCTAATAGAAGGGCATGTAAGAGAACAAACTACAGTAATCCAATAACATTTAAGGAACACTGAAACAAATCGTGGATTTCAATTATTATTTCGTTTTCACCTGATATTTTTGATATTTTTCTGATTGAAGCAGATGGAAAAATCAGAATGATTACTCAAAAAAACAAGAATCAGGACGCCCTTTAACCTGTTCTTTAACACATAAAATAAGTCGTTTAAACGGGAAAATGCTAACAGAAAAGGGAATGAAAGAATTCAATGAAGTCATATGGGAAACTTTTGAAGCCTCTATTATAAGGGCACACAGAAAGTTCACCTACCTTCCAAAGACACCGAAATAATCCGATGGATTGTTTATATAGGAATTTATATTCAAAAAAAAGAAAAGAAAGAGAAAGTGAAGGGCAAATGACAAAGTTCACCACCAAAGCGATCAAGTTACCAGGGGGGACACGCCGTCTCTCATAAGAGGTCCCTTCGGCGGAAAACGGGGACGCCCACTCTTCTTTCAGATCTCCAAGGGCAACTCAATTCTTTTTTGTCTAAACGGAGAAAAGATTGTCACATCAGAAACAACAAAAGAACTCGAACAGAAAAAAAAAGAATTGGGAATTTGGTGGTGACGGGGGGAAAAAGGGAAAGTTTTTGGTCCTGAAATTTGAGACGAAAGGATGGAAAAGGGAGGAGGAGGAGCCGAACAGGAAATTCTAAAGAATTCAAGAATTCCTGCAGGACTGTGAGAAGACTTGCAGAAGGAGTAGGAAATGTGTTAATGGAGATGTTTGGAATCGGAAGATCAATTTTAGAGTTAAGGCTCTTAACGTAAAGGAGGACTGCAGTGAAGTTCAATAATTTGTATATAGATGTAGTTTTGAATTCTGAACACTTTTTCTGTTGACAATTTTCTCTGAAAATGCCTCCTAATGCCTTAAAAATCGGCTTGGAATTAGGAGATATGATTATGGTGGAAGAGTTTTTGCAACCTCGGCCACGAGGTTTTAGACCGCTCCAGTGGCTATTTTTCTTGGAAAATTTATGTTTTCATTGAATATATCGTCTCATTTAAAGACTGAAACTTGAACAAAAAAGAAAAATAGCCACCGGAGAGTCCCAAAACCCAGTGGCCGAGGTTTCAAAAACTCTTCCACCCTAATCATATCTCCCCCATTTCAAACCGATTTTTAAGGCATTTAGAGGCATTTTCAGAGAAAATTGTCAACAGAAAAAATGTTCAGAATGAAAAACTACATCTGATTACAAATTATTGAACTTGACTGCAGTCCTTCTCCAAGAGGAAAGGGAAGAGTAAACTGATGAATGTGTTGGTCCGTTGCCTGTTGGGATGGAAGAAATCAGGAGAAAACCTCCAATCATTTTGACAATTTAAAGCCAGTTTCTAGGCAACTCAGAGAAATTTTAGAAAAAGATTTCAAGAGAAAAACTATTAGACATCATAGAAATGTTTCTAAAAACTTCTCAGTTCATTCCTCTTCAAAAAATGAATGGAAAACAGAGTTCTGTGTTGTGAAAAATTTTTAAAAATTCAAAAGCTCATAAATCAGAAGAGCATGCCGTTCTATTTTTACTCTCCAATGATCATTATTTGATTAAAACACAAAAGAGAGAATCAGAGACCGAGAACTCTTATAACTCGATTCTCTTTTCTCTGCATCTAGAACATTCAGACACCTGTCTCCGTTAATCATTTCTAATCTCAATTCAATTATTTTTGTGTTTTTGAATTGAAAAAGCAAAAGAAGAAAACAATTTGAGTCATAAAAAGATAAGAGAAATAATAAGAAGGGGAGCGGTCGGGGGCTCTGTTGATATTTCACTTGACAAACAGAAGCGGAGTGGAATTTTTCAAAACAAAAAGTTTTTTGTAAATATTATATTTAATGGGGGCGGGGCTTCACTTGAGGTAAGAATGATAATGTAAACTCTAATGGGCTCTAGATGCCCTTCAATTAAAGGTATTCTGATACCTTCAAAGATTCGGGATAAAGTGTCATTCTCTCTTTTTCTCAAAGTGATACACGAATGGACGACTGACCATATTTGTCCGTGACCTCTCGAACACTCTCTTCATTCACTTTGCTCATCGTCTTAGTGTTGAGAAAAGCACAAAAAACGTCTCTCTCTCTGCGAACGAAGAAAAAAACAGTGACGAACGAGAGAGCAAAGAGACTGTATTGGTGGGGAGAAGAAGATGAAATTGAAAGATACACACAAATAGAGAAATAGCCATTTGAGAGAAAAGTTCGGACTCTCAAGTACGATGTGGCACTGAGAATATGGGAGAAGGAGGAGGGAGGAGAACGGATTATTGTTGTTGACTGAGAATAAGAGTCATATTCGATGGGAGAGAGAGATCTTTTGAAAATGGAAGTTACTGTACTGAGATCTCAATTACTTTGTTCATAAGGCTCTCTCAGTCCAAGACTAACGAGACGTTTTGAAAAAGCATAATTGAAAAGCTATAAATATTTCTTGCTCATGAGAGTATTGAACTTTTGAAATATAGCAATTTATACCGTAAACATTCTGATAGTGCTTCCTTGAATTGTGTCAATAGTTTTAAATGGAGACAACTTCGATTAAATGGTTTTCTTGTATTACAAAAGTGTAAACTGATAAAATATTCCTTATGGTATTCTGGAAGTTTCATCAATTCACAACTTCTTTCTATCTTTCCGGGGAACCTAGATATCACTTTTTCAAATGGATATTGTTCTAGTTCATTCAAACTTCCGAATGAATTAGCAAGATAAGAGGTAAGCTAGATAATAGGATCGAAAAGTTGCAATTGTGCAGAAAAAGAAAAGAGAGACAAGTGATGAGTAAACATGACGGAACATGCGAAGAAAATGAGTTCAAAAAGTTTGATGAGAGAGAGAGAGAGAGAGAGAGAGAGAGAGAGAGAGAGAGAGAGAGAGAGAAATGATTTTCGACACCTGAGACTCTAGAAATCTAACACTTTTCGAAAAGATGTGGAAACTCTAGAGTTCAAGGCCTATACTTTACGTCTCACACTTGTTAGAGAGCAGTTTTGGGAGATCAAGAATCTTCGAAAAACGATTAGTCACTACAGTAATCCGAGCTACCCTAAAATAGAAAGCATCGGACTCTCTATTTTCCACTAGTTTCAACTCATCTGACCGTTTTTTTCTTAGAATTTTGATGAATCAACAATCCGAAAAAACACCCTTATTTTCTCTTTCAGATTACGTAAAAACTAATTTCTCGGAGAGTCCAAACACCTGTCAACCATACATTAATTCATTTAGATCACAAAAGAAAAAACGAGGAAGTACACCAGAGAAACCGAATGAAAATGGATAGTAAATAAACAAAATCTAAAGAGAGAAAACTATTTTTCAACATCATTTTTTTGCGAGTTTTCTATGACCTCATCGGTTCCATTCCGATGACGAAATCGACGATGTGAAACGTCGAAAAAACAGAAAATTATTTTTGAAATATGACTATTTTTGTAGATCATCTGTCTCTGAATCCAGTCTACGATAAACTTCAAAACAACTTTTTTTCTTTTTAAAAGTCCTTATAATACAGATGTTGTTTCAGAAATTCAACTAGAAAATTCGAAAATTTCAAAAATGTCTCCGGAATACTGACGGAATAGTAAAAAGAAGGAATGACCTCTACAAGTTCTCTGCGTCTCTTATTCCTCCATGCTCTCTCGTCGGTGACTGTTTGGCGCGATGATTTGAATTCAAAAAGGTCTCACTGTGGGAAGACCCCTTCTCTCTCTCTCTCTCTCTCTCTCTCTCTCTCTCTCTCATCTCCATAAAAGTAAACTGACCGGTTTTCCGGTGATTCACGTTTGAAAGAATCATGAATCATGGAAATAGTTTCAGAAGTTTAGTCTTCAGTCTCACGTCATTCCCCCCAGAAAGAAAGTGACAGAAAATATGAATAATGAAAAGAGAAAAAAGAAGAAAGAACATGGAACAAATGAATGAAACTATGGAAACAGGGAGTGAGAAAAGAAGAGAAGAGCAATGAGTTTACTTCCCGAATTCCCATTCTGTTTCAGACGAAAAATGTATTCGGAAGAGAGGAGAGAACAAATATTGTATATTTGAAAGGAATTGAAAGAAAAGGGATTACAGAAGATGGAATTGAAGATCAAAGAATCAGATTCTTCTAGATGAAAGAGGTTTTTATACGGTGAAAGAATTCAATTAGATTCGAAAGGAATGTGGAGGAGAAAGATTTAGAAAATGAAGAAAAGAGCATGAAGAATGAGGATATTAAATTGATCGATGGGAATAGGGTTCAAAGTATACTGATAGGGAGATAGGCAATTCAAAAGTTACATGATACAGTAACGCTCAAAAGTCTAACAGGTTGATGCCCCTTCACTTGACTTCAGCTTCATTTATCTCGGTTCACAATGGAGATATTGAAAAGCGATCAACTAACGAAATATACCTTATATTAATCACAACATTTTGTTAGTTAATCACTTTTCAATATCTCCTTTGGGAACCGAGATAAAAACAGCTAGAGTCGAAGGGGGTGCCGGTCTATTAGAATAAATACGGTAATTGCAATCAAGTAAACTTTGATCGTGTATCCCGTTACCAAAAAAGAGGATGATCTAGAAAATGTCGAGTGCATTGAAGATTACTGTAGTTTTTTGTTATAGTTGACTCTGTAGAAAACCACCTCTGAGACTTGTTTATGGACCGCTGCAGGAAATAGGGAACCTTCTAATGTCATAATTCAAAAAACTGTGGGACCATAATAGATAATAGTCTTGGTTTGATTTGGTTGGTTGGAGGATGCTTTATTTTACAAAAGATACCGTACCTAGGAAATAAACTTTGAAATATTTGGTTAGGAAGTTAGAAGAAAAGCCTAAAATTCTTTCACGATTCAGTGATTTGTAAATGAAAAAACATAGATAACGAAAAACAACTTTCAAGTTCTAAAGGAATTCCAAATTTTGGGAAAACCTAGAATTCTGAGGAAAAAAAACAGAATTCTCCGAGATTTTCTAGTTTTTTGAACGAAAAGAAACACGAGAGAAAAAATCACTTTTCGAAACAAATTAGAGAGAAGGGAAAAGAAGAAAAAAGAGTTGTTCTACTCTCTTTTTTCTCGTTTTTTTTGGAAGGAAACATCTTCTTTTCGAGCACACCTTTTTGGAAAATTCTGAAGAGAGAGAGAAATGATTTCTAGTTGTTGGGGGTGAATAAGAGGGACAATATATTCAATCTATCATCATCATTATTCGAATGGTGTGTCGGGGACGGGAGGGGTTATATTGCACCAACAGAAATGAAACCAATCGGCAATTGAAGAAGAAAAAGAAAAAAGAAGAAGAGAATGAGATGAAGGAGAGAGATAGAATGAGAGAGAGAGAGAGAGAGAGAGAGAGAGAGAGAGAGAGAGAGAGAGAGAGGTCCGTTGAGCTTTCTCTCTCTCCCAAAACACAAATGAAATTGAGCAAACGCGCTCTGCTGGAGCATCCAGATGGATATTTTTCTATTTTTATGTGTGTAAAGAACGTCTGATTCTAATCAAGAAGTCAAAGAAGAAAGCGGTTCTATGAGTTCTAAGTCGCTTTCATTTGGTTGCCATGTCAACAATCCAACTGATTTCGCAATTTTGATTCTGAATGATAACGTCATATTCAAAGAGAATTTGATTGAATTTCGAGGTAGATACTCAATAAACATTCTATTTTGCGGTTTGGATTAACTGCTTTTTGGTATTTGAGAAAAAGTTTTTTTTAGAAATCAGAATGTTCAGACTCCGCCCACTTTATCTCTTCTTGTTTATGATTCTCCGCTAGGAACAATTCTACGGATAGTATTAGAGTGGGCGTGGCTTGAATCTCATAAGTTTCTCTTCGTTCGAAAAACATCTTTTCGGGTTATTTTTTATCAAAAGTGTAATTTAAAATACGAATTTTAAAACGAACAAAATATCGTATTACTCATATTTCCCATAGTTTACGACTAGTAAAAACAAGAAATAAAGCCATTGTAAAAGTGAAAACATTATGATTTGAATATAGAAAAAAAGAGGGATGAAAGTATCGAGAGAAAGAGAGAGAGAGAGAGAGAGAGAGAGAGAGAGAGAGAGAGAGAGAGAGAGAGAGAGACTAACGATTCTGGCCGTGAAAAAATGTATACATCGTGGGAATATTGAAGAATGACTGTATCTGATTGAGAGAGAGAGAGAGAGAGAGAGAGAGAGAGAGAGAGAGAGAGAGAGAGAGAGAGAGAGAGATACTCTGAATACTACAAGCCACGAGTAAAGGGTGCTCATTCTAATACAGATTTCAGAACAGATTTCCCTGGAGTGTTTGAATTTGAGTTGGCTGGAAAAAGGGCTAATTGAAAAATAATTTAATTTATTAATAAATGAACTTTTTTGAAATTCACATTTTGAAGGTATTTTCAGACAAATCAGCAGAGAAAACAGATAACTGAAAATTCATTTTGGAAAAAGAAACAAGTTTCAGAATTTCAGAGCTCTAAAAATGTCGAATTATCGGTTCAAAGCTAATAAAACTTTCGAATAAATTACAAAATGAGAAAATAACAAAAAAGAGGAAATGGACAATGAAATCTGTCGTTCATGCTGTTCAAATACGTGAAGAGACTGTCAATTCCATCACAGAAATACAATATTTTCCAATGACTCATTTATCCGAATCCACGTCATTCTTAGTTTCATAAGTTGAATATCTGATTGGAGAGGAAATCGAAACAATAAAATAAGTGTTGGTACTTCTCGAGAACTTCAAAGAAAATTGAAATCGAAATCACAAGATCTGATATGGTCTTCTTAGAAAAGAGAGTCCTGAATGGAAATTCACAATTCATTCAGGGTTTTTTTTCAGAAAAATGCTCTAAATATTGTTTTCCATATCAATTCATCTATGTGAAAAATAAAAGCCTCTCGTATTTCTATGAATTCTCAATATAAGGTTATCAAAAGCCCTGCAATAGAAGAGCACCAAAGAAACACTTTTTGAAACGGCGATTTCCAGATTTGTAAAGTTAGTTTTCTACTGATTGAATGTTCAATAGTTTCTATTTTATTTCCAATTTGATATATTGAAATTTCTTTTCTTATTCCTTGTCTTCTCAAAATGATTTCTAGGAATCGTTTATAATAAACGAAAACAAATTCTGAAATTCTCGTCTCTCTTCTTTTCTTCTCATTTTCCTTCATATTTCCCTCCCCATAATTCCATTAAATTCTTCTTTATTTTCTTCTTCTCTATTCCCTCTCCGCTCAAAAACTCTTTTTCCCCGTTTTTACGTCAATGCCATTTAATAATAAAACGATTCTCTTTTCCATTTTCCTCCTTTTCACTCTCCTATCTTTTCGTTATCAAATCGAAAAGAGCCCCACAACTATCGTCATTCAAACCGTCGTTTTCATATTTCTCTTCAGACACTGTTATTTCTGTTTTTAATCATTTCTTACACATTTTGCAAGTTTTACGTTTGAAATAGGGGAATGTGGAATAGTATAAACAAAGAGAGTTCGAATCGATTATGAAGTTTTTCTTGTTTCGAATTCATTCATTTGAAGAGGAGAATTTGAGTTTTGATTCTTCACTGATAACACAAAATTCCACATTTAGGCCTATTAAACGAAGGTGTCAACTCTGATTTTCAATTGGAAATAGTACATTATTGTGCAACGTATTGGTAACCGGAAATCATTCACATTCTTCAAAAAAATAAAAACTGATTATCAAGTTTTCTTTGATTCAAAAACGGATGACCTTAACTACAGTAATCTCTTTTGAAGTTTACCGTTCAATTCCTTCAGAGACTCTATACTTTCATTTTACTTTCAATGAATTTCGGTGATGACTATGAATGATCTGTAAACAAAGAACAATGACATTCTCATTTTGTAGACACTTTGTTCTCGTTTTTCCCTTATTTGAATATTCAAAAACATTTGATCAGAGACGTTTTTTCTGTTTTATAATGACATTAACTACTGGAAATATCAAAACGGAATCAGTTAGTCGAATGAACATCAGTTGACAAAATATCTTTCGTTTGAAAAAAAAAGTCAATTTCCTGTGATTTTTTGAATAACCCATAAGTGTATATAAAAACGGCTTTTTCAGTTCAAAATGGTCAAATTTGGGCGTTCGTAGCAAAGTGACGAAATGTGATATTGTTCTAAGTTTTTCAGGGCAGTTAGTTGATAGCTGGATTTGCATTTTCTTAGTTGACAACTTTTTTCTAGAATCATTTCTAAGAGCTACACGGCTCGTTGAAGAGAAGGATGCTGAAATTCGTGCAATTTTGCACTGAAATGGCAAATCTTAGTGATGTTTTCTTCAACGAGCCGTGTAGCTTTTAAAAATGATTGTAGAAAAAAGTTGTCAACTAAGAAAATGCAAATCCAGTTATCAACTAACTGCCCTGAAAAACTTAGAACAATATCACTTTTCTCCAATTTACTACAGACGCCCAAAGTTGACTATTTTGAACTGAAAGAGCCGTTTTTTATATAAACTTATGGCCAGAACTGTAACAACCGTTTTCAAATTAATCTAAAAGCATTTCTCTCTATCTCTATCTCTATCTCTCTCTCTCTTCCTTTTAAAAAAACCTCCTATTTATATATTTGTTTTTCCAAGAAGAAAAAAAACATAAAAATGGTGTCAAAACGAGAGTCAGAAGACAAAAGAAAAGCCCATTTTGAAGAGGCGATTCGATTCGGAAATCGGTTTTCTCCTAATTATTGCTCCTTCTCTCCCTCGTTTCTCTTTCGATTCTTCCGGAGAAAGAAACCAATTTTCCTCCTCTTTTTTCCTTCTTTTTTCACCTGAATACTCGATTGTTCTTTTCTCTCTTTTTCCTTTTATTCAAATGTTTCCATTTCCTATGAAAAATGGAGAAGAAGAAGCATTGAATTCATTTCCAGAAATGTCAGTTGATTTGAAACAACATTTGGAACTTGCCGATTATTTGGGAGCTCTCGCCGTTTGGTTTGTTCAAAATGAGAAGAATCTATTCTGAATTATTTGATTTTCAGGTGTATCTTCTTCTTTATTCTCTTCGTTCTCAGCGTTCTTTTCAATTTCATTTGCATCAAAAAGGACGACGATATCACTGCTCTCGAAAGAGTAAAATGACATTTTACCCCTTCTTATTCTCCAATTTCATTTTCAGTGGGGACACAAGAAGAACATCGGAATGAAGCTCGGTCCACATCGTCGTTCCATGGTTGCTCGCCAAGTTCCACAGGATGTCGAAATGGATTGATTTCTCTATCTTTTATTTCTTTCTAAAAACGGTTTCTTTTTTAATTTTCTGACCAACTGTAATACATAGTTACTTTATCCAACATTCAATTTCTTGATAACGGGGCAATATAAAAAACAAAACGAGTTGGGGGATAAATTACTAAAAACGGAACTTAATGAAATGCTGGAAGAAAACAAACAAAATCATTTATCGGAAGACTTATGGAGTCAACCGCTTCGGGTCACGTGGGAAGAGAGAGGCAAGACGGATGTTATGAAGTCCGAGGAACAGCATGGTAACTCTTTCCAGTCCAATACCACCTCCAGCGTGTGGTGGACATCCATATTTGAAGGCGTCGATGTATGACTGGATCTTGGCGAGGTCAACCTTATGATGGTTAGCACGATCCACAAGCATATCAGCATCATGGATACGCTGTGCTCCGGATAGAATTTCTTCTCCTCTCATGAACATGTCGTAACTGTTCGAGTAGCGAGAATCGTTGGCATCGGGCATCGTGTAGAATGGTCTGACGGAGAGTGGGAACTTGTCGAGCACATAGAAGTCGGTGCTGTACTTTTCCTTCACCAGCTTTCCGAGGAATTTCTCGACTGGTGTAGACAGATCGTCCTCGTCACCAATTTCGATTCCGTTTTCACGAAGAAGTGTGATAGCATCGGGATACCTGAATAGTATAATTGAAAAGTTGTGTCTTGATAAAAAGCAGGTTACTTCAGAATAAGTGGTGGTTCACAGAACTGGAATGGCTCGGCTGGATATTGGTTTCCAACTGCGGCAATTTCATCTTGATAATTCTGTTGAAGTCCCTTGAACATCTCTGTGAGAACTTGAGCAATGGTCTCCATAACCTGGAGATAGATTAGAGATGATTTTATATCATTAGTTATAATACTAACCTCATGATAGTGGAAGTTGAATGCCATTTCCAAATCGAGTCCGACGAATTCAGTCATATGACGATGAGTGTTCGAATCCTCTGCACGGAAAACTGGTCCGATTGTGTAAACTTTCTCGAAGTCACCAGCAATAGCCATTTGCTTGTATAACTGTGGTGATTGAGCCAGGTAAGCGGATCCTTTGAAGTAGGATACTTCGAAAACATTCGCTCCTCCTTCACTTGGTGCAGAGATAATCTTTGGAGCCATTATTTCCATAAAACCTCTAGCATCGAGAACGTTTCTGAATTGATTACAGACGCCGGCTTGAATACGGAAAATTGCATGAGAAGTTGTCGTGCGAAGATCGAGAACACGATTGTCGAGTCTAGTATCGAGATTGACAACAGCCAGTTGATTCTCTTGATCATTAGCTTTCTCCTCGTCGGTTGGTGCTCGACGAGACGCATCTTCAATTTGGAGCGGGAGCTTTGGAGCCGATGCTGACACTACAAAAACTTGTAGTGGGCGCAACTCGACATCCTTCTGGGTGCACGACTCGATTGGCGTATCGACTTTGCCGATAGTGGCGAACACATCGATAATTGATTCCTTCGAGATACCAGACACAAACTTCAACATCTGCTTGCTAATCTTCTCACTCATGAACATAGCGACTTGCACTGTGTAAACTCCTTGACGAAGAACGATGAAGCAGTTTTTTCCTTTCGAACGGATTGTGTGGACACGTCCACGAACCCAAACCTGAATATAAAAATTGCCCGATATTTCATTTACACGAACGAGCTTACGTCTTTGTTTGCATTGCTAGAATTGACTTCTTTAACACGAAGGAAATTCAACACCTTCTTTTCCTTGGAGTTGACGAGTCCGTATGACCCGTAAAAGTCCTTGGAGTAATCATCTTGCTCTGTAGCAGCGGCTTGTTGTTGATTTCCTCCTTTCTGAAAAAATCAGTGATTGGATTATGTTACGAAATTTGGCATAATGCGATGTTTTTCTCCAAACATAGCGAAATGACGTCACGAAAGCTGTTTCAGATTTGAACACATGCTTTTTTATTGTAGACTAATCACAGAAGTTTTGCGATGTTTTTCCCAGAAAAAAGAAAAAATAACCTCTGAAGCTTTTTCGTCTTTCTTGGCTTTTCTGGCAAGCTTGTTGAGTTCCTTCTTCGAGAGTTTTGGTTGATCACCTTCTGGTGCGTCGGCCATCGTTCACTGAAAGTTGAATATGAAAGTTTTTTTTAAAGATTTAACTTCAAAAAATTTGTTGATTAGAAAAGAAAACGAAAAGAAAACACTGTTTTTGGGAGAGATTCAGAAATTGTTTACGAGACTTGCTCGTCAGATCTGGTGTATGTGCACTCAGTGTTGCGTATCGCACGCGCAAAGTTCGAAAATTACTTCTTTCATTTGTTGAACACATTTTTAACGTTATTTCATTGTAAAACACATCTTTTCTCATAACTTTTCTGGATTTTGTTCTGTTTTCTCACATAATTGATTGCAGCTCCGGAAAGTCAAAACATGGAAGAAGAAGATATTGATATCGACGACAATCGTGAGCAGAGAACCATCGCTATTCCATTGAAAGACAGTCAAGAAGATGTGAGTTTTCATTATCTCATTTGTAAACTTTGTGCTAGAAATTCGATTATTGTGTTGCGGGTTGATTTTAGTTTCACCGAAATACGGAAACTTTGATTCATCACGTCGGTAGGCCATATCTTTTCAATTTTCAGTCAGCCGACTTGATTTATTATTGTTTCCGTGTTTCAGGGGACACATCTAAAACGTCTCCGTCGTTTCTCCATTGAAGTTTGGAATTTGACACAAAATTGGGCGACAGCATCAGAAAAATCCGTTCAATTTCTCGAGTCTCTTGTTAATTCTCGATTAAAATTACTTTATTCGAAAGACGAGGACGCAGATGAAACAGCAAAATTGTCAAAAGATCAAATTGATCGAACTTATAATGATGTGGTTGTATTGAATGCAAAACTGAATCAAACGATGACCGATTTTGAACGAATAATAGGAAAATTCGAAGTGGCGCTTGGAAGAATGTCTGCGTGGAGGCAATTAACTGAGAAAAGTCAGAATAAAGAAGAGAAATTCATTGTTGAAACTCTTGATGACAGCTTGCCCATTGTTATTTCTATGCTCAAAAAGGAACTCAGTGTTAAACAAACTTCTCTTTTCGATTTTGCTCAAAATGAAAATCGAGACGTCTTTACTCTAGTTCTTCTAACTTTTAAACATGAACCTTTCGTTGACCCAGCTTTTCTCTCAAAACTTTTTGCTCTAGTAGCCGCTGAAGCACAATAATCGAATGTTTTCTATATGTTATTGTTATTGTTTTGAATAAATTATTCAATCTAAAAACAAGGTGTGTTCAGGAAGTCATTGAAATCAATTGCGTCGAGTTACCAGATGGCAGAGAAGTGCTGCAAATTTTAGAAGCAGAAGAAGCAAAGTTATCGTATTGGATCGAAGTTGCTCTCGAATACTACAGACATGGCCGCGTCGAACCATTCATGACTATACTGGAAGCAGCAGGATCACGTGCTGGTTTAGAATATGTTGGAGTGAAACAAGATCAGATGAGAGCACTTGATATACTTGCTGCTTACTGGATGACAGATGGCTACAGAGAAAAATCAAAAGAAAAGAAACAGGATCTATTCTCAAAGGCTACTGTTCTCTTCAATACAGCCGACAAAATAGCTATGTACGAATGGTCACATTTAACAGTTCGAGCATGGTTTTACCTGTTTGAACGTGACAAAAGTACAAACAAATATGAATTGGCGGATCAACAATTCAACTATGTCGTCAAAACGTACCCACAGAATGTGCTGCCGTTAATTGGAAAAGCAGTAATATCATTCAACAAGAAAGATTACAAAACTGCTGTCTACTTCTTCCGAAAAGCGATTCGTCAACGTGCCCAATCGATCGCTGATCTTCGCGTCGGAATCGGACATTGTTATGCCAAAATGGGATTAATGGACAAAGCTAAACTCGCTTTTGAGAGAGCGCTAGAGCTCGAACCGAACAATGTATCTGCGATGTGCGGTCTCGGAATTCTTTTGCTGAATACCATGGAACCGGAAAATCTGAAAAACGCCGTAATGTTGTTCGGTAAATCGTACAATCTTCAGCCAGATCATCCAGTTGCTCTCGTTCATCTCGCCAATCATTTCTTCTTCAAAGGAGAAACTGAAAGAGCATGGACACTCGCTTGGCACGCCGCCACATTCAACGAATGTGATTCTATTAAAGCCGAAGCGTTCTATCAAATGGGAAGATGTAGGCATTCACAAGGTCAATACGAGGGTGCTTATAAGGTAATAATCAAATCATTGATTTGTTTAATAATATTTCCATTTTCAGTATTACTACCAAGCACGTCAAGCCAATAACGGAGAGCACACTCTGGCACATTATGGTCTCGGACAGATGTATATTCATAGAAATGAAATCGAAGATGCTATCAAATGCTTCGAAGTTGTTCACAAACGACTGCCGATGAACGTCGATACGATGAAAATTCTTGGAAGTCTGTATGCGCATGTACAGTATAATGATCAAGCACATACAAATGATGCAAGACAAAAAGGACGAGAAATCTTGGCAAAGTTCCTTATGACTGAAAGCGACGACTACGAAGTTTGCATTGATCTCGCTCAACTTCTCGAGGCAACTGATCCAAAAAGGTCGCTGGAGCTATACGTGACAGCAATTGATATACTTGAAAACTACGAACACATTCAACCACAGCCAGAGATGCTCAACAATGTTGGTGCTCTGTATATGTCAATGAAACAATACGAAAAAGCAGAGGAGCACTTTAAAAAAGCAAAGTATCGTCTCGAAGAGCAATTGAGCTCAGAAGAAGGATCATTGCTTTCGGAGCGGAGACCTCTTCCGGAAAAATCTCATCTCCTTACCATTCGATACAATTTGGCTCGTTGTCTTGAACATCTCTGTCGTACTGCTGAAGCAGAACAAATGTACAAAGATATAGTTCAAGAGTGTCCAGGATATATCGATGGTTACCTGCGTCTCGGATGTATCACCAGAGACCGTCATCAGGTCTACGAATCGTCTCTTTGGCTGAAACAGGGTGTACAGTTCGATCAGTCGTCTCCAGTCGTGTGGACACTAATCGGAAATTTACATTTTGCAAAAAGCGAATGGATGCCAGCACAGAAAAAGTTCGAATTTATTCTCTCCAAGATCTATAACAACAAAACACCCGATCCGTATTCGCTTGTCGCTCTGGGAAATGTCTGGTTTGAACAACTTCTGAATCCATCTCGGAAGAAGGAAGACGTATGTGATTTCTTTATCATTTCATAATAAGATATTTTTCTATATTCAGGAAAAGAAGTACATAGACCGAGCCCTTCAAATGTATACGAAGGCATTGAAACTAGAGCCAAAGAATATGTATGCTGCAAATGGAATCGGTTGTGTTTTGGCTTATAAAAAGAACTGGAACGATGCGCGTGACGTCTTCTCACAAGTTCGTGAATCAACGAGTGAATTCTATGATGTGTGGTTGAATATAGCCCATGTGTGCATGGAACGAGAGCAATGGATGGCTGCTGTTCAAATGTATTCGTCTGCAATGAAGAAATTCAAAAAAGAAAACGATCATATCCTTCTGCACTATCTAGCCAAAGCATATTACCGAGCTAATATGTTGAATGAAGCGAAAGAAGCTCTCGAAATGGCAATGCTTGATCAGTTGGATAACACACAACTGAAATTCAATCATGCGATAGTTCTGAAGAAGAGAGCAAAAGAGATTCTACGTGGACAGAAAATGACATCGAAACAAGTGAACTCCGCTATAAAGGATTTGAATTTCGCCGTCAATATTTTCGAATACATATCGAACAATGAGGATCGTCAATCTCATCATACTGGAATGCGTATTTCGAGAACAATTTGTTCAGAAGAAGCGAAGAACTGTAAAGATCTTCTCATTCAAGCTAAACAGAAGCTGGCAGCTGCACAGACACAAGATGAAGAGGAACGTCGTCTAATGGAGAAACAAGAGAGGGAGAAGCAGGCATTGATGAACAAAATGAGAGAAGAGGCACGCGCCAGAGAAGAAGCAGAACAGAAACGACGCGAGGACATGAAGAATCTTCGATTGACGTTTATAGAGATGACGAAGGATGTACTGAAACTTCCAGAAATTGTCGAAGAAAAGAGACGAGGAGGAGGCGGACGAAAGAGAAGAAACGACGATGGAGACGAATTTGTGAATGATAGTTCGGATGCTGGAAACTACGACGGTGAAGAGGTTGGAGAAGATGGTGAGAGAAAAGAACGACGGAAGAAGGACAAGGCTTCGAAGAAGGCGTCGCGAAGGAGGAGAGAACGAAGAGATAGTGAGGGATCGGATTCAAATCGTCGTGAAGAGAAGAAGAGAAAGAGAAAGGAGGATAAGGAGAGAAAGTTAGCCGAGAAGCTCTCAGCGAAACAATCAGCTAAGATAAAGTCACGTGCATTCCTCTCTTCTTCCGAATCATCAGACGACGATAAGCCAAAACCAGCTGCAGCATCGTCGGATGAGGAAGACGATGCTCGACCACCAGCTGATGAATTCGGTAAGTTTTTATTTGCTTGTGCTCTTCACTTACAGATTTATTACAGATAGTCCAGTTAGAACGGATAGTGACGCAGACAGTGATCAGGAAGTGGCAGCCAAAAAGAAGAAGAAGAAGACGGTTGTGGATTCAGAAGGATCTGGATCGGGTAGTGATCGACCGATAATCGGAGCATCCGATGGTAATCATATCTTTCATTTACATATTTGATTATCTATATTTTCCAGACGAAGATGAGCCTGGACCAAGCTCTCGAGTGGCTGGAAACTCGAGCGGCAGCGAAGGCAGTGTCACACCTCCACGGAAGACGGTGGTGGATAGTGACAGCGACTGATGATGGAAGATCTTGTTTTCTTCAATTTGTTATTCTTATTGTTTTCATATTTATTTGTTTTTTATCTTTCTTGTCCTTGTAACTTCATTTTTTTCCATTGTATAACAATCATTCGTTCTCATTTTCCCATTTTTGCTTCTCCCGGACCTTCATCATTTTATCGAATCTCTTTTAAACTATTCTCTCTACATGTTCAGTATAATGATTTTGTAGAACATGAATAAAATTTAAAAAATATATAAATAAGAATTCATTTCCTTTTCAGAATCAATTATAAGAAAATATTAGAACACTGAGTAGATTACATAAAAGGGTCAAGGGGATTCATAATCGGGGGCATTTGATAATCTCCCTTTTCATTCTCTCGGATACTGTCAATATCTGTCCATATACCAATACATAAACCAATTACATGACGAGCGGCGGCAGCAATCATTCCATCATTTCGACGAAGAACCTTCTGTCCAGAAGGAAATCCCAATGATCTATGATGTCTGAAAAACAATAATATTTAATTTTACAACAGAATGTTGACATACTTTCCAAATACTGCTGATAGATTCTTACTGAAAACTAGAATATTACAAGGTTATCTGTAATTATTGACTCACTTTTCATACACCATTGTCCCTTCTACAGTAATCATTTCCTCTTCTAAACCATCAAAAAGCACATCTTGGTCGATATTTCCACATTCAATCACCAATAATCTCAAGGCATTCATTTTATGATTCATCCAGATTTTCAAAAAGGAATTTATATCTTTGCAGTTTAATTTCGATTTTCTAATAGTAACGTCAGTACAAGTTTCTCCAATCGAAACTAGATTGTCAAAAGTGATCCATTTACCGTCATCCAATCGGAATTCATCATGAACTTCAAATGATCCAGTATAACTGAAGTTGTCTGGATAGTCTCCACCCAACCAGAGAAATGGACATCTAATCTTGGCTTTTAACACTTCTAGATTTTCTTTCTCATTTAGCGGCACCCATCCGAAATACGGCCCTTTTGATGGTATTGGTGAAATAAGAACCATTTGTGATATGTCATTAAACATTTCGAGCATCCATAAGAAAGATGGCGCAATAGATAATTCGCTGGGAACCGAACTGAACAGTTCACAGATGTAATCGGCAACAATTTTCAAACCAATACGTTCATCGTACCAAACCAATTCACAGCTTTGCAGAGTTCTCACAGGAGAAGTTTTCGTAGTTATCACAAACGGAACGGTGTGTCCTCCAATTGTCACTTTCTCCGTATATTCCAATTCAGTTGATTCTTTAATCGTTATTGTAGATATCGTTCCATCTACTCCTTTGAATTGAATCGAAGGTCCCGAAATCCATCCCATTACCTCTATCTTCTGTTTTAAAAATCTATTGTAATATACTTTCACATATCGTCTAGATCTTCGAGAACAGAGGGAGAGAATAAATCTAAAAGAAATCACATAAAAACCAATAGTATTTCAAGTTACTCACAATTCATTTAAATCGAAAAGATTTAATAGTTCACGAAGGGTTACTTGTGGAAGTTGGAACAGTCGAAATAAGGAAGGTGTCATTTGAGATAGAACAGTCTCAATAGATTGAAGGAATAAGAAGGGGAAGAGGGCGTCTGGTGGTATAACTGGTGGAGGATGCAATATGACCCGAGACAGTTGCCGGTTAGTGTAATAATGGAGGCGTTCACGTCTTCGAGCCGCCATCGTATAAAACACCTCAGGTCATCTTACACCAGAAGCGAATACAAGGAAGGTTTGAACGATATACTGCCCTGACAATGGCCAAAAACCGCTTAAATCAATTAAAAAAAATGTTTGTATGTATATACTTTTAGAACGCTACTGTACATATAATATGAAATATTTTCGAAACTTCTCAAAGTTTCTAAAGAAAAATCAAAATGTGGTTCAAAGTCTTCTTACCATTCTAATTAGCATTTGGGCAGATGTTGAGAGTATCCGAAAGGATTAAAATGAAAAAATATTTAAATATCTTTCTTGTCCCTGTAACTTCATTTTTTTTCCATTGTATAACAATCATTCGTTCTCATTTTCCCATTTTTGCTTCTTCCGGACCTTCATATCGAATCTTTTTCAAACTATTCTTTCTACATATTCAGTATAATGATTTTGTAGAACATCAACGAATGAAATATAAATAAAAATTTATTTCCAGAAAAGGGGAGAGGAGGAAACATTCGCAATGACCAGTGAGTTCGTTGTTGTTTTCGCAGATTTCGGCTACAGTTTGAGACCAGTTTTCGTGAGGGATTCGGGAAGAAACGACTAGAATATTACTAGAAGAAGAAGAAGAAGAGAAGAGGAATTAGAAGATAAGAAATAGAAAAGAAATAAAAAATGGGAAAATGGAAATGGAAAAAGAGGAAGAAGAGCCGATTGGTTGAGATTGAGTTACTGGAGGAAGAGAAGCCGTCGTTGTCTCCAGAATACGTTCTTCCACGATTCCTGAAAATTTATTTCGATTCAGAATTTCATTTCTTTAGCTCAGGCTCCGCCCATTTTCCTTTCATTTTTTTCAAAATTATAAATTTAAATGAACAGCACGGAGACAAATATGAGGGAAAACTGTTGAGTACTGATCCTCTCTCTCTCTCTCTCTCTCTCTCTCTCTCTCTCTCTATCTCTGTAAATGAAACAACAAAAATCACTACAGTTACTATTGACTTTAACACAAACACTCAAACGAAAACCATTGAAAAATCAAAAAACCTCGTGCAATAACAAACAATTTCTGGAATTTTCTACTACAAATTCTATTCAAAACATTCAGATTTTCTTCCAAATTGACAGAAAAACACGGAAAAAAACTGAATAATTTATTATTTCGGAACGAATATTATTATGTACAGTAACTATTAATCAGAAACATTTTCAATTATTATTATTTGTGACTTCTGAGTCGTTTCTTGGAACAAAACCAGGCACGGAATGAGTGAGTGTGAATAGAGGAATGAGAGAGAGAAAGAGAGAGACGCAGACAGTTTCAGACAGTTTCAGACGGTACCTGTCAAACAGAGAACTCAATTGGAATGAGAAAGTGTTAAATGGGAAACGAAAAAGAGAGAAAAGAGACTCACCGATGGTTCCACAAGCAAGACGAGATCCCGCATTTCCAGTTGTTTTCGATTGATCCGAAGTTCCACGTCCAAGATCATCCGTCTGAAAATATTAAGATGAGAATTCTAAGAAGAGAATTAAATTCAAAGAAAACCTTCTCATGAATGACGACACTTCGACCGATAATTGAGTATTGTCCGCTGAGAGATGCAAGAGAATCCGAAACCGAAATGGACGTGTCACCGGATGTCTGAAAGACGATCAATTTTCAATTAGCCGTATCTCTTTTCCTAATGAAGATATCAAAAAAGTGTCCACTAATGAAATGAAGCTCTAAAGAAGACAAATATTTCATTAGTTAACACCTTTTCTCTATCTCCAACGGGAACTCCGATATTCCCCTTACCGGCGACTCAATATTTCCCAAATCTCCAATATGTCTATTCGAATCATCGGGAGCTCCGTGGCTCAGTTTATGTGGATTATAATGTCCACCGGCACTCAAACATCCATTTCCAGTATCTCCTTTTTCATGAATATGGAATCCATGTTTTCCACCTGGAAGGCCGGATACGGTACCGTTTAACTGAAAAAGATATGAATGAAAATGAAAACTTCATAATTCCTATACTTTCAAGAAACTTCCAGACTGATCGAAATCGATTGTTCCAATTAATTCAGTCGGAACTTTTCCTTCGGCTGCTTTAAAAATATATGCTCTTGCACGAATAACTGAAAAACACTTTTAGAAGTGCCCTTCTAATAGAGGTTTACCTTCAGAAGCAGCTTCGACGCAAACGAAAAGAGCCAGAATCAAAATGACGCGATTCTTCATTTTTCTGAAAAAAAAACTAGGTTCAGAATTCGAAAAAAAGTGTGGAGAAGAGGTGAGAGGTGTATTCAGAATAACATATGATGACAAAGGCGTTTTCTCTCTATTCAACACGAAGGAAAAAAACAGAGAAGAATACATACTGTATTCTGAATGTCCGCGTCTCTCTGATATCAATTCTATTTCATTTTTCTCTCGCTTCGATGAATTATCGAATTAAACTGCAGGCGTCAGGTGATAGAAAAATATCATTTTTTGTTTTGTGTAGTTTACTTTTGAATTTTGGAAGAGAAGGAGAGAGAGAGAGAGAGAGAAGAGGATGAATGGGTGGTCTAATCAAAGAAATGAAAGTGATATCTGATTGAAATGGAAATTCATAATTGAAAAAAACGAGTTTCTATGATTAAAAACTTATCAGAAATCAAGAAAGAAACAAGAGTAAACATTCTGATTTCTGATTTCGAATTTCGAGGAAAAAGATGGCAAAACGCCAAGCTCTTAATTTTATGATTTTCTCTAAAATTTATGATTTTTTCAGAAAAAAAACACTTCTTTTATGCATTTTCTCCTCTAAAAAAAGTAAGAAAAAATAGACAAAAGAGTCCATAAAACAATCTGAAAAATCGGAAAGTAAGGGGAAAGAGAAAGTTCTTTTAACTGATTTCTCTCGAATGACAACACACCCATTCGGAAACACGGAACAATGGTTCATTCTCCTTTTTTCTTTTGTAATTTACCATATCAAAAGAGTAGGTCAATATATGTATATCGACGATTGAGAGAGAGAAAGAGGAAAAACGGGTTGTTTATGAGGAAAATAGAGAAGAAAAAAATGGAAAAATGAAGGAGAATGAGGGAAATTAGAGGGTGTTTGATAGGGGGAATTGTGATTTTGATTAGCTATCGGATCATGATTTCAGATTGACATTTATCGTTTAATGAACTTAAAAAGATATTTTTAAATATTTCAATAATAATTTTTATTTCGAAGGTAACTTTCTCGTTTTCTCCGCCCAATAAGAGGGGCACTCAAAAGTATCTACAGTATTCCTCTACAAACGTAATGATAATTAGAAATGGTTTTCAAATTCAGCAGTCAACTAAAAAAAATGGAGCTCTTGTAATGATTAATCCGCTCTAACTTTTTTAGAGTTTTCTCAAATATCCTGGCGGAGTGGCACACTCCTAAAGTTGGAATCAAGCCTAACTTGATAGATAGACTTCAAAGGAGTGTATCTCAGTTTCCTTTGAAGATATCAAAAAGTTGTCAACTGATAATATATTTCTTATTTCAAGCTAAAAAATTTATTAATTAACCACTTTTCTGTATCTCTTCAAAGAACTGAAATATCTTCGCTCAAGTAAACAATGTATACTGTAGTTCATTCATGTTTAAATGTACTTTTCTCGTTTTATTGTCAACAAAATTCAAATAAAATATTGTTGAATTTGATGACTTTGAATTCAAAAAAGTAGAGGAATTGAAAACAGAATAAACCGGATAATCTGTGAACATCGATTGCCAATGGGACTCATAACAAAACATCAATTCAAAAATGAATGACAAGAAAAAGAAGAAGTGATATCTAGTTTGTTTGATAGAAATCAATCTAGTTTGTCTCAGAATCATATTCCCACGGGTTTCGAGATGGAAAAGGCAAAGAAACATGTGACTTTTAGAAGAGAAAAGAAGTTGGAAAGTTAGAAATCTAGGCGATTAATCATGAATGAATCGGGAGTAGACATATGGCAGTAAACGACCATTTCATCTCTTTTTTTAGGGGAGGAAACGACGAAGAAGAAGGAGAAGCCAAAAGGGCCGGATTGAAGAGAAGAAGAAGAAGAGAGATGTGTTGACCGATCCAAAATGAGAGAGAGAGAGACGATTTGAAAAGAGAGAGAGAGATAGTAGACATTGTGATTTGATATGGATAATCAGAGAGATAGATGAGAGAGAGAGAGAGAGAGAGAGAGAGAGAGAGAGAGAGAGAGAGAGAGAGAGAATACAAAAAAGTGATTGTAATTGCAACACGATTGCGAAACGAAACGATTTGTGGAAAAACGAGGGGGAACTTGATGACATTATATCACTTGAAGAAAGAACGAATTGAGGTCATTTCTACTAATGAATCAGAGACTCATTCCTTAGAAAACGACCATTTTGATGATGTCTCTGAAACGAACCCCTTTTTCTGTTCATCATATAGAAATCATTCTTTATGGTCAATGGTCGTTCCAGTATTTTATGTTTTATGACTTTTCTCAAACTATTTTCTTGGATACAAGATCGAAAACAGTATACTGTACACGGTATACTGTATAAACGGAGAAGGATCTAGTCGATTTGGGATCGAACAGTACAAGATTACAACACTCCTAGTTTCTCTGAAGGGTCTTCACAGATGTTTGAACGCTTCTCATGGCATACTGTATATAAATTGAAATTTCAAAACCCGAATACCGCATACAGAAATCAAAAAAACATGAAAGAACAGTGAGGGGGATGGTTTCATCTTGAGATGCTTGTGTTCCCTCTTTCTTCATCTATTTCCAATGTTTATTTTGGGTTTAATCCGACGAAAACATCACAACTCTCCGCGGATATTTCTGGAGTTTTCTCGTTCAAATATTGACTCGGAGAATCGTTTGTTATGTGAATGAACATTGATAATTAGGCGACCGATGACAAACACAAAAAAAATGAGAAAGAATGGAAAAACCGATAAACGTTGCCATTTTGAGTGTCTTTTGCAGAACGAAAACTGACCAAGAAAGGGCAATAAAACGAGGAAAAACTTGGAAGGAAAGACGAGATTTCTTCAATCTGATTGGGTATTACGTGTATGGAAAGTGATCATGAAGTCACACAGAAATCGAACTACAGTACCGCTCAGAAGAAAATCAAATTTAAAACATTTTTTGTGTTACTGTTCTGAAAGCTCAGCTAGTAGATGGACACCTTTTATTAATTACTGAATTCTTAAAAGATAAATTGCGGCATTCACTACAATTAAAGATGAATGTAGCCGATGGTTTGGAAAAGAGTTCATTAAAATACAGAGAATTTCAGTGGATACAAGAAATTTCTAAACGAAGATGAGAAAAAGAATCAAGTAAAATGACTTCTATTAAAATTTCGTTTGTCTGGAAGTATTGGTTGAACTTCATTTCCATTCCAAACCACAAATGAAAATATATCTTCTTCGATGAGTACTGTAGCCAGTCGACCGTCTTTTCTTCTGATGTCGAAACCTTTTGTGCAATCAAGCAATGTATACTGTGGAGGTAGAAATGTTACTATTCTGAAAATAGAAGATTCTCAGTAAATAAGAGAAACATTTCAAATTTCCAACAACTCACGCTGACTTAACCTCGTAATGAGAAGGTCTTGTGGCCGGACCCCATTCAATCGGTATGAACTGACTCTTTACGTATTCTGGGTGTCTAAATACTGAAGTACTACGGATAATCATTGATTGAAGTTTCGTGTTGTTTGATTCCATCCAATGCTTTATAAATGCAACCATATCTTTTTCCTCTACCAATGCGTAAAGGAAAACTGCATGAACTCCTTGGAAGTTTTTATAATTTTTTGGTTTCAAGTTTCTGGAATTCGAAATAAACAAAGTGTTCGATTTGAAAACATTCGAGTCCTCTCTTAAGTCATCGCCTGGGATATCTGCTCGAATCCATATACCATTTGACACTTCGACTTTATCGAATAAATCGTTAATTTCTTTTGAATATAACCAGTTTCTAGTGAAAACAAGGTTTTTGATTTTCCGTCGAGAAGGAATTTGTTTTGCCCATTCTCGATTCACAATAAACTGTAGGTCGTTTGGAAGTCGGAAAAGATTGCACACATAGAAATGAATGGCCTCAAAAGCCAAGTCTCTAAAATTTTCTTCTCTCACAGGGAACTCCACAGTCGGTAATCCAGTTTCCGAATCAATTGTGACACTGAAAATGTTCTTTGTATTATAGTGATTGAATGCTGAAGTTGGTATTAGAGAGGATAGTTATTAGGTTGGCAAGAAAGTTTCGACATATTTTTAGAGTACATGTTTGATCTTTGTTTTCTCGATGATTGACTATTTTCTCAGGGCGCTTTTATGTTTATTAGATAGGTCGTTACACCAACATAGTGTGCCACAAAACTCACTTTCCTGTCACTCATTCTCCGAAAGATACGGTGTTTCTAAACCGATCCATTTTTTTGCATACTAGTAATGGTTTTTTATTTCGAGTTTTTCTAACCCAAAATGTAGGGACATTTTGGAAGAAATTATGAATATCGGAGCAGGAATATCCTTTAATTTATCTACTATCAAAGTTTGAGCCAAATTATTCATCGCTGACAACTTCAGTTTCAAAAGAGTGAGAGACCATTAGAGTTGGTTCCAAGTTCACTCTGATTGGAAAAGGAATGGGATTGATTCCAAACATTTTTTTAAACATCAACAAAATGGAGGGTCACCCAATCATCGAAAAATAAAAATTCTTACTCTTCTGTCGATATGAAAAATTTTAGTTTTTTGAAACCTATGTTTTGGGGTTTCGACTAGTTCGGTATGAGGGTGTTTCTTCCAAGTTTTCTCAAAAACAAGAAATGACTGGATGATTTAATATAAGATGATAGAAAGTGAATACGCTACTTTACCAGTATGCAAGACATTCAGTGAAATGGTTTGGGTGGAACGGCGAAAATTATACAAAATTCCTATTTAGCGGTATCCTCTTTGTGTATCAACCCTACACAAATCCTAATGATTAGAACTTTTCAATTCACTCATGAAAGTAATAAATGAGACTTGCACTACCCAACTGAATGGGTTTGAACATAAAAAACATTTTTGTTAGTTAACCAAAATCCGAGTTTATTACTGGCTCAAAAATATAAAATTTCTGTATTATACAGAGGTGAACTCCAAACTATTCTGAATTCAATTGGCTTATTTTTTACAGTTACTGTGTTAACCAAGTCAGGTTTCTTCTTATTCAAAACTTTTTGGAGTCCTGCAACATCGTTTTGTTGGAAAAAATTTCAAGTCAAAAGGTAGTACCAAAAAGGGATACTTCGGAACTCTGTTGCTAAAACTCAGTATAGTAGAGGAACATGACCGACCGTTTGCTGGGATGTTGGCAGAGGACAAATAGTGCCTCTGGTTTATACTTTGACCAGTTGTCCATAATAATTATACAGAAATGGAACATCAAAAATTACCAAAAATATGCCGAAACTTTCTTGCCAACCTAATAGTTTTTTAAGAAATCGCATATGTATGTATCTATCGTGTACACCGTGCAACTAAGTTCTCTATGAAAATGAATTCAAAAAATATATTCTGAACGTACGTACCTGAAATCGAAAAAACTACCATCTTCCATCCTTATATGATATCGTTTCAAATGAAAATCAACTTCTGTTCGAAAATAAAAATGTATCAGTGTAACATCAAGATCATCATCTGGGAGTTCCAAAATTAGCTTCGGTTTTTTATCCTCTCTTCGGAAATCGGAACATACTCCTATCGCCTGCCAACTCACTGTTCGAATGATTTCTTTCGTTCTCAAAGAGACCAAAGACAAACATAATACTTCACTTTTGGACATTGATTTCAAAATCAAATGTTGAATTAAAATAGGGAATTTGAGAAGTTTCAATTCGATCATTTTCCTGTAAAAGTTGAGAATAAAAAGAAGGAGTAGAAGAGCTGAATCAATTATTTCCAATACTCAAAAGAATGAAAGAAGAGAGCAACTGTATGTGCTCATCCAATTAGTAAGAATGAAGACAAATGTCGTAGACGTTGTGAGAAACAGAAATTCCATTTGAATATAATAGAAGACTACCTCATTCTCATAAGCGATCAATAAATTCTTTTTAAATCTAAGAAAATAGTTTGCCACAAAATGAAATAAGGAACTCCCCATACCCTTATCATTTTCAAACCACTGAGATATATATTTTGTTATGTGTTGGATATGGAGTTTATCGATCGCTTGAGAATATGGTGCACGTCTTCTATTCTGTCTCAAACAGTGTTTCTCAACGACAACACCATTTGTCTCTATTCTTAGATGTACATAAACCGTATCTCTCTTTCTTTCATTCTTTCGTATATCGGAAATAAGTGATTACCTACTTCTACTTCTCCTTATAATTCGCAACTTTTTCAGGACAATGAATGCGTTGAAACTTCTCGAATTCCCTATTTTGATCCAACATTTGATTTTGAAATCAATGTCAAAAAGTGAAGTGTTATGTTTGTCGTTTGTCTCTTTGAGAACAAAAGAAATCATTAGAACAGTTAGTTGGAAGGCGATAGGAATATTTTACGATTTCCGAAGAGAGGACAAAAAACCGCAATTCATTTTGGAATTACCAGATGATGATTATAAAGTTACACTGATATCCTTCGATTTTTTAGCTAAAATGCATCGTGGTTTAAAACGATATAAAATGATGGAAGATGGTAATGTTTTCAATTTTAGGTAAGTACATGCAGAGTTTCAAATTGAATAACATTAACAATTCTTCAGAGTTTCATTCGATTCGACAGAGGGAGAACCGATGCTTGAGTGGATATTCGAAGATTATATTAGAGATTTATCTTTTGAGATCATGCATTGCTACTTGTGTAACCTTTTCAAAGCCCCAAACGACCTACAACTTCTCATAAATCGAGAAATAGCCAAAGAATTTCCTTTTGAAAGGGATGTCAAAAATGTGTTTTTGGATGGGAATTATGTAGACTCCGAAGATATCAATAAGTTTTTCGATAAAGTGGAAGTGTCAAATTGTATATGGATTCGATCATTGATCCAAGACGATGATTTAAGAGAGAACTCGAATGTGTTCAAATCAAATACCCTGCATATTTCAAATTCCAGAAATTTAAAACCAAATAATTATAACAGGTTTCAAGGAATTCATGCAGTTTTCAGTTTCGCTCCAGTGAAGGAAAAAGATCTTGTTGCATTTATATATCATTGGAAAGAGTCTAAAAACACGAAACTTCAATCAATGGTTATTCATAGTTCTTCAGTATTTAGACACCCAGAATACGTAAAGAGTCAGTTCATACCGATTGAATGGGATCCGGCCACAAGACCTTCTCATTACGAGATTAAATCAGCGTGAGTTGTAGGAGTCTTGAAACGCTTCTCTTACCTTGTTCACTGAAAATATTCTTTTTCCAGAATGGTTAAACTTCTTCCTCCACAGCTCACATTGTTTGATTGTACGAAGGGTTTCGACATCAGAAGAAAAGACGGTCGTCTGGCTACAGTATTTATCGAAAGAAGTATTTTCGCATTTTTAGTTTGGAGTGGGAATGAAGTTCAACCAACATTTCCAGACAATCGGAATTTCAATAGACCTCATTTCACTTGATCCTTTCTACTCGTTTGGGCCTTTAATTTTCTTTTATTCACCAGAATTCTTTGTATTTCGAGATAATTTCTTCCAATATCGACATCTTTACCTCTGATGAAAGTAATAACTATTGAAATGTGTATGACTTTTCATTCAGTATTTTTTAAGTAAACCAAAATTTTGCAGGTTTAAAGGAGGACTGCAGCCATTATCGACTCAAAAAATTTCTATGTAATTCGCCCTGAAAAATCTCATTCTGCCCTTAATTTTTCATGAAATTTCCTCTAAAATGCTCCAGCTGCGAGCAAGCCGAGAAACTTATGATTATGCTGGAAGAGTTTTTCAAACTCGGCCACGGGGTTTTGGCACGCCCTGGCGGCTATTTTCGATTTTTTTTTGAAGTTTTAGTTTGTTAATGAGAAGACATATTCATTACAAACATAAAACTTTGAAAAAAGAACGAAAATAGCCGCCGGGGGCGTCCCAAAACCCCGTGGCCGAGGTTGAAAAACTCTTCCACCATAATCATATCTTTCTCGGCTTGCTCGCAGCTGGAGCATTTTAGAGGAATATTCATGAAAAATTAAGGGCAGAATGAGATTTTTCAGGGCGAATTACATAGAAATTTTTTTGAGTCGATAATGACTGCAGTCCTCCTTTAAAGTTTCTTTAAAAAGCAAGCTGGGCGAATTTCTGTGCGTTCTAGTCCTCCGTAGGATGGCCGCCCCGTGGAATTCGGAAGAAAAAACAATTATATCTCATTTAAGTTGAAATTTTGCAGCCAAACCCCTGCAAGTCAAACTGCACGTTACTGTTGCTGTTTTGCGCCTACTCGTTTTATCCGAAGAGCGAATGTGCAAAACATACAGGCGCATCGTCGTGCTTGATCCGGGTGGCGTGCGGATGATTCAGAATTTTTTAAAAAGTATTCTAATTTTGTATTCTAATTCTATATGCATATAGTATTATAATTCTAATTTTGTAGGTGGCTGCTTTTTTTGGACAAGAGTTCATATTCGTGAACAACAGATTGACTTTCCTTATCTTTCATTCAAAATACAGTCACTTTTCTATAGTCAATTGTAGGATGTCTCTATAGCCAATTGTCGGATATCTATTTAATTACTCGCGCAAAAGCTTGAGAAAATTATTTCTTATTAAACTTTTGGCGATTCTATATTTTTAAAACAAGTTATTCCCTCCTTCCAGCATAATTAGCGGAGCGCGATGATAGTTAGAATTTGAATTAGCGCCAAAGAAATGGTGCCCGACGGAGCACATTTGCAAGTTTCCAAACATTGTGGGACATTCACCTGAGGGTGACATTTTTCTACAGCAAATCTCATTTATTACATTAGCTGTTTGATGTTGCTTTTCAATCACCCGCGACAAATGAAAGATTATGAAAAAGCTTGAGAAAATTATTTCTTATTAAACTTTTGGCGATTCTATATTTTTAAAACAATTTATTCCCTCCTTCCAGCATAATTAGCGAAGCGCGATGATAGTTAGAATTTGAATTAGCGCCAAAGAAAAGGTGTCCGACAGAGCACATTTGCAAGTTTCCAAACATTGTGGGACATTCACCTGAGGATGACATTTTTCTACAGCAAATCTCATTTATTACATTAGCTGTTTGATGTTGCTTTTCAATCACCCGCGACAAATGAAAGATTATGAAAAAGCTTGAGAAAATTATTTCTTATTAAACTTTCGGCGATTCTATATTTTTAAAACAATTTATTTGCTTCTTCCAGCATAATTAGCGGAGCGCGATGATAGTTAGAATTTGAATTAGCGCCAAAGAAAAGGTGTCCGACAGAGCACATTTGCAAGTTTCCAAACATTGTGGGACATTCACCTGAGGGTGACATTTTTCTACAGCAAATCTCATTTATTACATTAGCTGTTTGATGTTGCTTTTCAATCACCCGCGACAAATGAAAGATTATGAAAAAGCTTGAGAAAATTATTTCTTATTAAACTTTTGGCGATTCTATATTTTTAAAACAATTTATTCCCTCCTTCCAGCATAATTAGCGAAGCGCGATGATAGTTAGAATTTGAATTAGCGCCAAAGAAAAGGTGTCCGACAGAGCACATTTGCAAGTTTCCAAACATTGTGGGACATTCACCTGAGGATGACATTTTTCTACAGCAAATCTCATTTATTACATTAGCTGTTTGATGTTGCTTTTCAATCACCCGCGACAAATGAAATATTATGAAAAAGCTTGAGAAAATTATTTCTTATTAAACTTTTGGCGATTCTATATTTTTAAAACAATTTATTCCCTCCTTCCAGCATAATTAGCGAAGCGCGATGATAATTAGAATTTGAATCAGCGCCAAAGAAAAGGTGCCCGACGGAGCACATTTGCAAGTTTCCAAACATTGTGGGACATTCACCTGAGGGTGACATTTTTCTACAGCAAATCTCATTCATTTTGCGGAGCGCAATGATAATTCCATTCAAATCAGCGACGTATGGCATGAAGCACATTTGCAGGTTCCATTTTTATGTTAGAGTTCAAATCAATGAGAACATGACGTGAAATCAGGTTCTGAATGAAAAGAATCCGTCAAAAACACGTTACTCCGGTTTGAAAATAAAAGAAACCTGTAAATTCATGAAATGTTCTCAAAAATACTTGAGAATCTCGTGAAAACAAACATTTAAAACATTTCTGTTTGACGATGTTTCCAAATAGGCGGTGCCGCACACTAGCATCAATGCATCGTAAAATTACCTCCTCAATTATACCCTTTTTCTCGATTAACTTCTCTATAATCGTAATTTCCATGATAACCATATCTCTGACCGCTTTTTCGTGTTTCTCAGCATAACTTATTTTGCTCGTGTTGAATCTCTACTCACAAAGCTGAATATTCCAGAATTCTTAACCATTTTTCAGCCAAAAATGGTTGCAACTGGACAATTGTTGCTAGATGTTCAAATGGAATCGGTCGACGAAAAATGTTACCATTGTTCGGCTGAAATTTTAGAGACTTGGTCTCTCCCAGAAAAAGAAATCAAAGAGACATGTAAGTACACGATTCTCAGAAGTCGTAAATTATTCACTTCAGCGGTTCAATACTCAATTGGCACCATTTATCTTCATGTAAACTCTTCAACAAAACGAATCTTCGCAAAAAATGCTTCTGGTGTGACTCTTTACCAGACGGAGGTCGGAAACGTCGAAAGTACAAAAATCGATTTTAAAATCTGCGGAGTCGAAGATGTTTATGTGAAATTGGCTACAGGCGAAAAGCAGGGAAACGCGTTTGAAATTTACAAGCTCCTCATCAAAGAATCCGAAGACTTTTCCAAGGACTTTTACGGGTCATACGGACTCGTCAACTCCAAGGAAAAGAAGGAGTTGAATTTCCTTCGTGTTAAAGAAGTCAATTCTACCAACGCAAATAAAGACGTAAGCTTATTTTCATTCGAGTAAATGAAATATCATGTAATTTTTATATTCAGGTCTGGATTCGTGGGCGTGTCCAAACAAATCATTCAAAAGGAAAAAACTGCTTTATCATACTTCGTCAAGGAGTTTATACGGTGCAAGTCGCTATGTTCACGAGTGAGAAGATTAGCAAGCAGATGTGGAAGTTTGTGTCTAAAATCTCGAAGGAATCGATCATCGATGTTTTGGCCACTATCGGCAAAGTCGATACGCCAATCGAGTCGTGCACTCAGAAGGATGTCGAGCTGCGCCCACTACAAGTTTTCGTGGTATCAGCATCGGCTCCAAAGCTTCCTCTCCAAATTGAAGATGCGTCAGAAGAGACTTACATTAAAAGAAGTCAGCTGCGATATTTAGAGTGCCGAAAGTCTTCACAATTTGGTGTCAACTCTATCAATTTCGGTGTTCGAACGCTTTTGAAAACTCTGCTCGATGCTAGAGGTTTCATCGAAATGAGCTCACCAATATTAGTGGCAAGTAAAGAAAAAAAGTCGATCGAAGTATCATACTTCAAAGGATCCGCTTACCAGGCTCAATCACCACAGCTATACAAGCAAATGGCTATCGCTGGTGACTTCGAAAAAGTTTACACAATCGGACCAGTTTTCCGTGCTGAGGACTCGAATACTCATCGTCATATGACTGAATTCTTCGGACTCGATTTGGAAATGGCTTTCAACTTCCATTATCACGAGGTTAGTATTATAACTAATGATATAAAATCATCTCTATCTTCAGGTTATGGAGACCATTGCTCAAGTGCTCACTGAGATGTTCAAAGGACTTCAACAGAAATATCAAGATGAGATTGCCGCTGTTGGAAACCAATATCCAGCCGAGAAATTCCAGTTCTGTGAACCACCACTTATTCTGAAGTGAGCTGCTTTTTATCAAGACATAACTTTTCAATTATATTGTTCAGGTATCCCGATGCTATCACACTTCTGCGTGAAAACGGAATCGAAATTGGTGACGAGGACGATCTGTCTACACCAGTGGAGAAATTCCTCGGAAAGCTGGTGAAGGAGAAATACAGCACCGACTTCTATGTGCTTGACAAGTTCCCACTCTCCGTTAGACCATTCTACACGATGCCTGATGCTAACGATGAACGCTATTCGAACAGTTACGACATGTTCATGAGAGGAGAAGAAATTCTATCCGGAGCACAGCGTATTCATGATGCTGATATGCTTGTGGATCGTGCAAACCATCACAAGGTTGACCTCGCCAAGATCCAATCATACATCGATGCCTTCAAATATGGATGTCCACCACACGCTGGAGGTGGTATTGCACTGGAAAGAGTCACCATGCTGTTCCTCGGACTTCATAACAAATATTTCACTTGATGACATGATTGTTCCGTAATTTGAATTATTTTTTAATGACAGGTTGTTTATATATAAAGTATTTTCTCTTGAAAAAATCTGACATGAAAACTGTAGTTTCAATTCTCAATGTTTTTTCAAATTTTCATTTTTTCTTCATTTTCCTTGTTTATGTATTCGTTTTCCGCAATTTCTATAGAATAGAACAATTGGTATAGCAATCTTTTAAAGATGCAACTGCGCTCTGTCGCATGTCTCGTCGATCAATCGCCAGTCATTGGTCTTTCGCATACACTTCCCTCGCGAACTGATTTATCACGTTTTGTCATTTTACAGCTTTTTTTTCACTGAAATTATCTATTTTTCAGGTTAAATCATGTCTGGTGGCGGTGGAAAAGACAGAATTGCGGTTTTCCCGTCAAGAATGTGAGTAAAATTTCTAATTTTAAAGCTTTGTACCAAGAATGCTTAATTTGAGCAGTGCGGGATTCTAAGATGATCGAACTAAAAATCAGTTGTTCAGGGCGCAAACCTTGATGAAAACTCGTCTGAAGGGAGCCCAGAAAGGTCACTCTCTCTTGAAGAAGAAAGCCGACGCATTGAATCTCCGTTTCCGTGATATTCTTAAGAAGATTGTTGAGGTAAACAAGGCTTTATTAAGAAATATTTCAAAAATGTTCAATTTATAGAACAAAGTCTTGATGGGTGAGGTGATGAAGGAGGCTGCTTTCTCTCTGGCTGAAGCTAAATTCACCGCCGGAGACTTCTCTCACACTGTTATCCAAAACGTCTCTCAAGCTCAATACCGCGTTCGCATGAAGAAGGAAAACGTCGTCGGTGAGTCATTCAAAATTTCCAAAATGTTCATATTAAACTTTGTTCAGGAGTTCTTCTTCCTGTCTTTGACGCCTATCAAGATGGACCAGATGCTTACGATTTGACTGGTCTTGGAAAAGGAGGAGCCAACATTGCTCGTCTGAAGAAGAACTACAACAAGGCCATCGAATTGCTCGTCGAGCTCGCCACCCTCCAAACCTGCTTCATCACTTTGGATGAAGCCATCAAGGTTACCAACAGACGTGTCAACGCCATCGAGCATGTTATTATTCCACGTATCGAAAACACGCTCACATACATCGTGACTGAATTGGACGAAATGGAAAGAGAAGAGTTCTTCCGTATGAAGAAGATTCAAGCAAACAAGAAGAAGCTGAAGGAGCAAGAGGCTGCTCAAAGAGCTGTAAGTGTTTTCAAAACTTTTTGAAATTATACATGAGCCGTTTTAGTTGGAAGGACCGCCCGAGGGCGAAAACGGAGGAGCTCATTCCGAAAATCAACCGCCTCGAAACTTGCTTGCTCAGGAAGAAGACAACTTGCCAGTTCTTTTCAACTAATTTCCCTCTGAAACCAACCGTCAATTGCCTGCCGAATGTTTTTACTGTAATCTAATCCTTTCCTAGCTTCCGGATTACGGTAGGAATCATTTCGTTCGCTAGTCTATTTTACTTTTTCTTTTCTAATCAAAATCTATTTCATGCTTCCTTTACTTCGTTCCTCTCCATCCCGAATTGTCACTATATTATGTTCCTCTCCTTCTTCTTTAGTTTAACAAAAACATTCCATTAATTTTCCTTTTACAAAAACTCAATTATGTGAATATATATTCCTTCCAAATTTCTATCGTTTTCCTGCTTCCACACTTCCCCGTTTAGACACGTGATAATACATTCTTAGTGAAGGTTTGTGTTTTAAATATTGAATAAATGAGCAATCGTTTTCTCTTGGTTCATTTCCCCCTATTTGTGTTGCTTTTTTCTCAAGCGCTCACAAAAATATATAATTCCATTATGACGGAACCAGCTGAAAGTGACACACGCTGAAGAAGAGCCATTTATAATTGCGTTTTCGAGAGAGAAAACGAGAGTGGCCAATGAAATATCGACGAAACGAAATTGAAGAGTTTCGAAGAGAAAAAAGAGAAAGATAGACCAATTATTCATGCGAAAAACCAATTTTGTCAGCGATTCTTTTTTGAAAATGTGAAATGATTTCGACATTTTGAGCTCCAAGACGACAGAGAACTTGTATATTTCGAGAATTGAATAAGAAGGAGAGCCCCGCCCACCTTCTATTGACTTGATTTCAGTAGAGACATTCTCATTTGTTCCATCTATTCCGTCTTCTCCTTTTACTGAAATCCATTAATCTTCTCCTTCTTTTTCTCTTTCAACCTCTTTTCTCTTCATCCGGCTGCTCCTCTTTTGGCCCTTCTCGCCCCAATAAACAAGAGAGACGTATCTCGTTTCGGTTTCCTCTCATTTCTCTTTTCCGTCTTCTTCTAGGTCGTTTGACTTCTTCTTCTCCTTTTTTTCTCTGTTCTCACTACTCAATGAGCAACAGAGAAAACACCTTCTGAATCGATTTGATTCTGAATATATCACATGCTTCTTCTCTCGACTATAGTTTATTTTCATTGTTACTCTTTCAGAAAGAGACCAATGTGGCTATTGGTTTGGAGTAATGAACGAGAAGCATTGAGAGAGAGAGAGAGAGAGAGAGAGAGAGAGAGAGAGAGAGAGAAAGAAAGAAAGAAAGAGCACGTCTTCGTCCGTCGCTCGTTTCGTTTCGAACCGCCCCTTCTCCTCTTCGTCAGTCAATTTATAGTGACGTGAAGACGCCAGGAAATGCTTTTTTCATTCTCTTTTTCCGACTATTTGGGTTCTAGTTTTTTCAAAAAAACTTTTAATTTTAGGTTTGGAGTAGAACGATGCTTCTTGGAGAATTATTAGTTTTTCTTTCGATAGACACTTCCCTAACTCTAATTAACTTTTATTGAATGTGACATATACTGTTCCATAAATGAGTAAATACACTTTATTCTATTACTATAAGTCTCCCAAACTAAGTGAAGGTTCATCTCTTCTTTGTTCCTAATCTATTTAAAATAACATCGAAACAGTCGTGAAATAGAATTCGAACTGTCAAAAACATATGATCCACATCACAGACCCACAAACAAACAACCGATTGATTTTAGCGCATTTTCCGAGAGACGCAGACTGATGCGCAACTATTCTCATCCCGTTCCTTTTCCGTTTCTTCTTCAATATTATCTTTTGAAAACACAGTTTTTACAGGAGTCATGTCGCTCCTCTTCGATCCGGGATTCGTCATACTACGAGAGGATCAGAGTACAAAACTCTTCAATATCATCCTTGTCATGTCACAGATTTTTGGTTTGTTTTCATTTCTGTAGATTCTAATTCAATTTGAATGAATTTCAGGAGGAATGGCAGTCCTTTTAGTCACAATTTGGATGAGCAAATTTGAGAGTGGATTCGCGTGGAATGAGGATCCGGATAAAGAATTCAATTATCATCCGACATTCATGATTATGGGAATGGTTTTTCTCTTCGGAGAATCACTTCTTGTCTATCGTGTCTTCCGAAACGAGAGAAAGAAATTCTCGAAAACTCTTCACGTTATTCTTCATTCCGTTGTTCTTATTTTCATGTTGACTGCTCTCAAAGCCGTTTTCGACTACCATAATCTTCATAAAGACGCCTCTGGAAACCCTGCTCCAATTGTCAATATGGTTTCTCTTCACTCATGGATCGGTCTCTCTGTTGTCATCTTCTTCTGCACTCAATATGCCGTTGGATTCATCACCTACTTTTTCCCCGGAATGCCCATCCCTATTCGTCAACTCGTAATGCCATTTCATCAAGCATTCGGAGTTCTTATCTTCATTTTCGTTTCAATTACTGTCGCTATGGGAATCTCTGAACGTGCTGCCTGGAAACATACGTAAGTTCCCTCTAAAATGGCATATCAATACAATATCCGATTCCAGATGCTGGACAAAAGATGGTGAAATGTGTGCTCAACAAGCGGTTTCCTCATTCGTCGGAGTCTTCACTTTCCTTTACACCGTCTGTGTTCTTATTCTCGTTTTGAATCCACGTTGGAAGCGTCAACCACTTCCAGAAGAAGAAGGACTTCATCATTTGACTTCTAGTCACTCTATGTCTGATTAACGGATTCCCTTGACTCGCCAGTGACTCCCATATCCCAATTTATTTATTGCATCCAGATCTCATATTTTATATTTCCTAACGACTAAAAGAGAGTTGATTCTTGAATTGCATTTCAATGAATAAACCTGTTAAACCGAGTACTTTCTTTTATAGAACTTGCAAGTAGAAGAAAACCGGTTCAATTCAAATGAACCGTACATAATTCAATAAATAAAACAGAAGAATAAGATCAATGAGAAAACTAAAAATAAATACATGTATGAAAAGGTATAGAGATCACTCGAATATTAATATATATATTTAATTGAAACTAATGGTTCCTCTCGTCAAGGGAAATCGTAGTCTTCTTGTCCTAAAACTGGTTGAATCCGTTCTTGACGATGCCGTGGTGACAAAACTGAAATTTCATTTTTCAAGAAAGTGATGTTTGTTTTAGACATGGTCGTTCTAAAAACACTTGAAGGAAGTAGAAAAATTAATACGAATTTTGATGTTTCCGTGTTTTTCAGCGTTTTGAGGCATGTGATTTCATTAGTATAAAATCAGGGAGAACTGTTCCGATCACTCAAACAAAGTTCATTCATTCCTGTCTCTCTTCTTTGATCAAATATGAATGTATTTGTAAGTTTTTTTAGATCATTTTCGCACTATTCTTGAATTTTTTTCAGAACATTCTATGTCTGATTATGATCGTACTACTCTCTGGAATCTACTCTCGAAGCACTGGAAGAACGTGCATCGACTCTTCTGAATGTGCTCCCCGCGAAGATTTTGATGCAATTTGTTATAGAAATGTTTGTCACTACTATCCAAATTGAGAATTCATTTTTTAAAAATTGAATGGAATAAACTGTACTCACCAGATACTTTTTCTTTCGTTTTCTCAACCGTATTCTCTTTTAACATCATCCAATTCGCTTTCATTTCATTCTCTCCATATTCAAATTCAACTCTTGCTCTCTTCGATTTGTGAGCAATCAATTCATTATCAATCGACACTTGTCGACTCCGTTTCAGTCGGTTCTCTTGAGATCGTAAACGTAATCGAGCATTCATAATTATTCTTTCGAGATTTGGCATCAGTCCCTGAGTTCTCACTTTATTTCGGTGCTCATCAGTTCGATCATGCTGGAAAACAAAAATTAAACTTAGTTTCTAAAATCGAAAACCAACATCTTTTCGTTCCCCAACAATTGTTTTCATACAGAATTGACAGTAATTATCTTTCTCGTCTAATTTGAATGCCTTCTTATGCTGCTCTAGTTTTCCTTTACAAAACAATTCGTAGTCTTGCCTTCGTTTATCAACCAAAGAGCTATCCGCTTGCTTGAAAACTGAAAATCCAGCATCCGATCCGCAGTAAATCTTTCCAAATGTTGACTTTGAAACAACTCGAATATCTGGTCTCCGACCGGGAACATCAATTCGGATAAACGATTTCTCATCAGCTTCTCGTGAAGTCGATTGATCACTGTTGACTCTCGACGTTCTGGGCACGCATTTGTACGTATTTCTCTCCAACTTCGCACTACTTTCTCTTCCTAAACTAGGTTTTCCACGTATTGTGCTATTTGATGTTGTTGCTGAAGTCGCTTTCTCTTTTCGATTTACATAAGATGACATTTGATTCAGAAATGTTTGAGGGGTTCGAACCTGTAATTCTAATCAACTGAGTTCTTCGTCCATAAAACTCTCAAAATCTCACCTTGATTTTTCTATTTATAGCTTGTCGGAGGAGAGCTGGCATCACTTTAAGCATCTGAAAAATAACTTTTATTGTATTTTATAGCTGATCTGATTCACCTTTTCATTAGTTAAAATCGCATCGCCTTGTTTTGATCTTTCAATTTTAATTGCTAATGGATGATCGGAAACGACACACGCTGGATTTTGATCTTCGAATGAGGCCATAATGTGACCTCCTGCCGTCTGAATTCGATCCGATATCGTTTTCAGAGTTTGTCGATTTTCGATTTCCAAAAGGAAATATTTTCCCTGAAATGTATAATCTCGTATTGGGATTATTTGATTTTTAAACTAACGAGAAGACATTTCGAATGTGATCCACTTGGAATTTCACTCGGTCTCCCTCTCGCCGTCGAGAGATGCCTCATGTCACTCGCCATCTGATTCAATTTATTATTTCAAAACAATTCTTGGATAGCTCAAAAAGAATTATTCAGACATCGATCAGCTGCGAATGAATTTTGAAAGAGAAAGTCATCAAACAGTTCAGGGTTTTTCAACATTTTATTTAAAAACTTTGAATGAAAAAGAACAAAACAATGAACATTTTATAACAGAATGGAAGAAATAATAGGCTGGATGGATACTAAACTACAAATGATGTAAGTCCTAAAGGGGAGAAGGAGAACACATATTACGGTGGGGAACAAACACATCAGTTAAATGAGAGGTGATGGAGTGTACTAGAATTTCCAGATTTTTGGTAAATGATTAATGGCGATGAACACTCGTGTCATAATGACAATCATAACATATATGATTTGAGAGGGGAAGGGGGGAGTGGGTTATTCTTGGGGGACGATGAGAACGGAGGACACTTTTGATAGTTGTGATACTCGCAAAGCTTGATGCGGCACTACAATAAGGGACTGAGCACTCTTGAGCAAATTACAGGTGATTTGAAGTATTGAGCAATTTTTGGTTTTCAATGAAAGAAACAATTTAGAAATCTTATAATCTATAAAAATGCGTTTGCTACAGCTAAATGATTGCTATTCTAAACGCTAAAATTTAATGTATTTCAAGCTACAAAAACAAATAAGGCAGACTAAAGACAGAAATGTCTCAAACTGAAGAAAAACAATATAAAAATAACAGAAGAAAACTAATCTAAACTCTATCAACTACAAAAACTAAACTTTTTCTAGAAAAACCTAGAAAGGGGAATTACATGGCTGAAAACTGATAAGCTAGGCATCTATCTAATCAAGAGTTTCGTTGTCGAGTTGAGCAGCGACTTCAGTTGCTTTGCTCTCCTCGGCAGTTTCATTCTGAAGTTTTTCAAGAGCAGCAAGATTGGCCAATCCAGGAATGCCAATTATCATTATTCCATTGATGATGTTCAAGATCTCAAACAAAGCACTAACTGGTGGAGGTTGGACCTGAAAACATGGAATGTAATGAATACACGTGGTATTCGTCTTACCTGGAACAACTCGTTGATATTGGTGTTACTGTCTGGGTTCAACATCTTCTTTTGAAAAGAGACAGCTTGTTGAGTAAGAGTGCGAAGATACTCGCCAGATTCTTTGACTCTTTGGTGATTGGGTCCGTACAGTTCAGAGTAGATGGAAAATGTCTCCTTTTCAGCAATAAGGGCAGCACGGAAATCTCCACGAGCAGCGTGAGTACGGGCGATCAAGTTGGCAATTAGACCAGTCTTCAGTTTTCTTGGCTCCCCAATGGATTTGCTGATAGAGTCGGACGACTGCAGATACTTGAGGGCAGTGTCAAACTCTTGAATGGTGAACAGAATTGTTCCGATGTTGGCATCGATTTGAGCCATAACTGGATGCTTCTCTCCAAAGATCAGATTCATGAGATATCTGGCTCGATACAAAGGACGAAGTGATCCTGGAATGAGAAGAGCTCCGAAAGCGAAATGGGCCAAATTGATCTGTAAATTTTCATGGAATAATTATCTCAACTTTCTTTCAATCTTACGTATTCAATGATAGTATTTCCAGAATCCAAACCGATCAATCGTTCACTCATGATGGTTGCCTTGTGCTGATGATTGAGTGCCTGAAATAAACAACTTTTATCAAAGCAATTTATACATTCAACTCACATCTGCAGTCTCTCCGAGAACATGGGCGAGTCTTGAAAGAGCTCTAAGACATTGTGGCATATCTGGATGCATAACACCATAAACTGCAGTCATGAGATTAATGGACTCTCCAATGCATTCGTAAGCTTCGCGAGTTGCTCCAACAGACATAGCATGTTGTCCACGAAGGAACATTTTCTTTGCATCCGCAGTAAACGGTTGATGATGCTTGATAATCGGGTAGAAGTCGACGATGTCATCCTCCGAGAAAGCTGGTGACTTCTTACTGACAGTGTCTAATTGGTAGTCTCTAGCAACAATTTGGACTCCCATGATCTTGCAGACACGACGGAAAAGAGCAGTTTTTTGAATTTCATGACTCTCGGTAAATTTATCAAGAGACTCAGCGTCGATCGAGAACCCATAATAGTACGCAGATTCTTCACAGATGCTCTTCCACAACGAAGCTGTAGTAAGAGTTGACCAGGCGGCATTCGTCTTCTTCTTGCCACTCTTTTTGTGTGCTTTCTTGGTAGAATTGGCGGGAACTGGACTTGGTTCAGAAACCACAGAGAACAAGCAATTGAGGATGTGTGAAGTACTAGCAGAAAGTTGATCAACTGGTGTTTGAACATTGATTTTACGGATGACGTGCTTGGCCGAACGAGCAACAATATCAGAAAGGACCAAGGGACGAGCAAAAGAGTTACTATCTTGAAGACGTCTTCCAAGTTCTCCCAAATAACGGATATTGATTCCTTTAGCATGCATAATATCAGCAAGGTTGTCACCGTCGATTGGTTGCAAAGTGCAATCTTTGAAACTTTGGATGAGCTCCGGAATTTGGTTGGTTAGAAGATATTCTGCAGCATCCACAACAACACGTCTCTGTCGTTCCAAATTCTCGAATGGAGCGTGTTTTACATTCGATGAGAAACAGTCTGGGTTGAACTTCATTACGTAATGATCATCGAAAATGGAATGAACGGCGACACAAGCCTCTTTGATAGCATTTTGAACAATTGGGTTTTTGGTTTCAACTTCTTTTTCTTCACTGATGGCCAAGAACACAACTGACAGCTCACTCTCTGCTTCGGCTGAAAATGCAATTAATAATAAAAGTTTAATTTATGTGTTTTCTTACCGGCCTGTTTAATCAGTTCTTCATCATTCTTCTCTTTGGCATCAGCAATGACATCACGAATCTTCTTGGCCGTCAGCTGAATGAATGCTACTAGTCTTGATTCACAGAACAAATCGACCAATTCACGACGGAGAGCCGAGAGTTTATGTGGGAACTGACGTGGATATCCTAACTCTTTTGCGGCATCCGAAACTTGGGCATCTTCCAGATAGTGAACATCTGGAGGCATCGAACGAAGCAGATCGAGAACATATTTTCTTCCGTCGTTTCCAACTATTCCTTTAGCTTCGTAGCTTGTATACAGCTTGAACTGCTCTTCAACTCCATTCTTTTCACTGATAACAGTATGTGGAAGCATCTTCAACTGTTGAGCGGCATCTTCAAGAAGCGAGTGATATTTCTCATCGGAAACAACAGTCTTCCCAAAATCTATTGATCCATACACAACTGACTGCTCTTGCTCGCGCTCAAGGATTCCAGGTATGATAGATTGGGCAGTAACACGATACCCTCGGTAATCAAAAATAGCCATTCCCAATGTATTTAATTTCGGATCTTCGAGTGTTGCAAAAGCTCGAACTCCTTGAAGATCAGTTGATGTTGCAGCAAAGGCAGCAGCGTCACCTCCAAGCTCCTTGTAGTGATCTCTCACATCAAATCCAAGACTGAAGAAGATGTTATTCCAGATGTACATATGCGTTTTCTTGTCCTCTCCTGGATTGATAGCCAAGATATTTCCATCAAGAATCGATTGAACTCCTTTAGCTGCTGCGTTAACGTAATCAGCATGAATTTTGAAATAACTACGATCCCTAACTGCTCTCTCAGCGACAGACTTGCGTGACATCTCAAACGTCGTTTGGAGTTCTTCATTCCAATCTCTGAGAAGACCGGGCATGTGGTCTTCAAATCCGACACGGAATGGTTCTGTGAGCTCAATAGCTCGGAGTGAATCACTAGTGTAACTATCATGCTTCACAGGATTGGAAACCCATGTAGAGACTGGGTAGCTTGACGGAAGTCGTTCAACAAGAGATTTTTCTTGTCTACGCTTCATGATTTGAGGATAAACTTTCTTAAGTCCTGCACTGACAGTTTGAAGAAGCTCAATAACACTCTGATAAATTACTTTGTTTGAGCTTGATTGAGTTGGATCAAACTTTCCATCATGTGAGTTGTTAACGTAGAATCCACGTGTGCAACAAGTAACATGATATACCCGGTTCTCGACAGTCGTCAAGTCAATGTATAAAACATCTCCTTTTAGCTTCCGTGGCCCTGGTGGCGGGTTAAATGGCGAAAATGCAATATCCTTCAACGCAATAAGCTCTTTAGGTTGGGGAACAACCAGGTGTGCAAGCGAACGGTCTTTGCATCCCGGAAGAATATGATCAGGCGGAAGGATATCCGACGGTTTCGGTTCCTTTTTCTCGTCTGGTTGAAGATTGATGGTTGTTAAAAATGATTGAGATTCGTTTGTGCACGGTGGCTCGTGTTGATCAAAATTGAGACCAAACTGTAGAAGTTCCCGCACTTGACGAAGGTGAAGACGAGCGTCACGAATAGTGTACGGTTCATCAACGACATTCAACGTACAACCATCAACGAACCCTGGAACTGCACGAACTTCCGAATAATTATCAACGGGAGTTCCATTCAGATGAAGCGAGAAGCAAGTTCTATGGCAAGTGGCTTCCCGATCCAGCAACGTCTGGTAGAGTTCTTGGACCAGTTCGCTGTCACTGAGCTGTAAATTGGCGAATGAAAATTATCTTATACTTAAGCACTAACATGAAGATCGAAAGCTTCACCACATGTTGGCTGAATTGTAACTCTCACGAGTTTGTCGATTTGCTTGTCTGAAACGAGAATTTAGCTTGTTTAAAGCTCTTTTGTAACAAGTTTACCTTCTGTGGTGTCGGGAGTGTTGATTGAAGAGTGTCCGGAATCGTTGTTGTCTTCTTCATTAACCAAGTCTTTACCGTTGGTAACGACCGCATCGACGTCAGCCTTCAATTCAGAACCCAAAGCCATCTGTAAGTTTAAAAGTCCATTTTCAAGAGAGAGAGAGAGAGAGACGGGAAAAGTCCGAGATGGATAAACTAATTCTAAACACGTTAGTCACAAAAATAGTCAAAGCAACGTTCAGAATGTGCGTATGACGCAATTGTCCAAGAAATGTGTGCGAAGGATAACCTATCGACGGTGACCCTATGAGCAAGTAATAGGACACTTCTGATGATGTGTACTCTGCGGGAGGGTAACGGTCATCTCAACAACTGCAGGAGTGGACAAGAAATATGCAGTTTGAATGTTAGTGATTCTACCTACATCTATTTGAAACCGCATTTGCTCACATAACAGGCAAAGAAAAATTTGCATCATAAGGATAAAAACTCAAAAAAGTTTTTTTCAACTAAAAAATAAAAACTTGATGCAATAGGTAGAACTTTACATCATAAAAAGATGGAAGTTGTAAAAATTTTCGACTCGAGGGATGCGTCAATCAGCGAGTTTGCGCATCCATCGTCATTTGCGCGATTCGCGATTCAAACTCGATTGATCCTATTAGAAAAAAAGAGGGAATTGGTTTATTTGACGAAATTGAGGAAAACAACTCGGAAAAGACAGGAATAGAAGGAAAATTAAAAACGCATTGTAAAAATGTGTGGAAGAAGATCAGTTAAAAGGGTTTGTCATATTCTCTGCCATAGGGGTCTCGCGACGACCGGAATAATGGGGGAAAAAGATGTTCGTTGCGAGACCATTGCACCCTGCTTCAACGAATGCATATGCATTCTTCTTCCAGTTTATCATTATTTTGGCTGGAACTGTTTAAAGATTTCATTTTTGAATCATTGAGAATTGAATTTTAATATAAATTCTTTAGAATGAATCAAACTCCAAACCAGAGAACTCGACCAAACATACTTGTCAGATCAACAGGTATTCCACTGAACAAATCTTCAACACCTCAAAATGGTTGGTCACATATCTATTACAATTACACACTATTTTTATGCAGGGAGTGAAATGAAGGTTATCGTTGTCAAAGGAAATATTAATTTATCAGCACCCGTGGTTTCTAATCATGTCCAGAATCAGATATCCATAGAACAAAAGGTTAAAGAAGAACCAACAGAGTCAGTAGTTATAGAAACCACAAAAATCAAAGAAGAAATCAAAGAAGAACCTCTAGACGAAGGATCTCCAGGAGCAGTAGCCAATATAAGAGAATCTAGTGAGTCAATTAACATCTCACCAAATCATTTGTTTTTCTCGTTTTCAGAGCCAATCCACCTTCATGATTTCATTCAGCCAAGATTAACATCTCAAATGCTACCGTGTTCTTCAAATTCCACAGGACCCAACGGATTAGAACAGCAACAGTCGCCTTTGGTACATCCAACAAACGTTGAAACAGTGCCTGTGACAGAAACGCTTGAGCACCCCAAAAACAATGTGAAAGTTCTGAAAAGAGCCAGAAAACCGATTAGACACGACGATTTTGTATATGATGCCTCAGACTTTCCAAAAGAGACAGATGAAGACGAATCGAGGGACCGATCACCGAAAAAAATCAAGGCGAATAGTGGATGTCGATGTGAATACATTGTGCCGGAACTTGAACATAAAATTGATGTAATAATGGAAGGAATTCACTTCATTGAAACACTAGCCAAGTCTTTGTTAGCGAAAGAACAAACGAGTGTAGCTGAACAAAACACTGAGTTGAAGAAAGCTCAGAATGAGATTCAGCAACTGCGAAGGCAGTTAATAATACAAAGAGTAAGTTCATTTACCTCTATGGATGAACACCATATTTCCCATCATTTCAGAATCAAAAATCACTTCGACCTGCAGAAAATTAAGTGTTCTTAAAAACTTTAATAAAAATAAAAAAACTATCTGTCATCACCTCTATTACATAATACATAATAAATTCTTACTCTAATAGTTTTTTGTTGAGTTCTGCATGTACTCTATCTGTGTAGCTTGCAATCCTCTAATGCTTGGCTTTACAACTTGTTTTTTTGTTTTCTATTCGGGAGTTTAGGATGTTCGGAGAGCCGTCAAAGTCAAATCTTGTCTGTCATGTAAGTTGTAAAACCAGTTAAATTCTCATGAAAGTATTCCAGACAGAAATCTGGAAGACGTGCGTGATTTGCGGTGATCTCAACAAACCGTTTTTTATGAAGAGCATCAACAAAGCATCACATCTTCACATACTCATTGCTTACTTGAAATTCACTGGATCTATTGAATTAGAAAGAGACTTTGCTAGTTATGATGAAAACAAAACTTATGAATGTTACATGTGCGTTTCTCACATTGAAGCTCCGGTATGGCACGGAACCAGTTTATTTTCATTGATTTTTGCGTTATTCAGGCGAGAGCAATTCGAAAAGTTTATGCATTTCCTTCTGATGGGCAGTTTATTGCTGGCAAGCTAGATCCGGATAGACTTATCTCTGTACTTAAAGAATACATGCCGATTGAGTATCAAAAGATAACCATAAAGGAGTTGGACGATGCCATACCATCCACAAAAGTACCGGAAGAAAGAGAAGTTCGAAAAACTGATTGCTCTTGCTGTAAAGTGTTAGAGAGAACACGAGATCGTTTAAAGACCGTGATTGAAAATTCAGAAGAAAGTCCTTCCTGTTACCGATTAAACTTTGCAGTTTTTGAAGAGTTGAATGCGCTTGCAAATGATCTTAATATCAACTTTGCTAAGGTAACTCAATTATTCGATTTTTTTAAATGTGCCGTTTTTTAGAACGAAGAGAGCTTTGAAATGGCTCCATATGAATCAGAGAAACAACAAACTCATGAAAAATACTTGATGGAGTTTGAGCAACAACAGATCATAATCCCAAATAACAACATTAGTCAATCGAACAATGAGAAACAATCCCAACAGAATGTATATCTGATACTGTAATACTACCAGCTTAGCAAACATTTTTAGCAAGAAAAGCCACAACTCGAACCTATTCCATACAAACCACCACTCCGTCATATCAGTATTCTTCCTTCATTCCCTGGAATTCCCTATGCAGCAAGCCCCATTCAACATTTTCTCGGTCCTCCGACGTTTCCACTTCTAGCAGAAGTGAATGGAATACACAGCTTGCCACTCAAGACCGAACCAAATTATTCTTTGAAACCTAGAGTAAGTTAACTAAAACTGTTGCACAACAACAAAAAAGCTGCCTTCAGAAACGTACGAACCCACTGTCGAAAACACTGATGGTTATACCAACTGCACAGGAACCACCGCCAAAAAAATCACCGAAACTACTCCTGGATTCGAACCATTCCAGGCTCTCACCAATCGTTTACTCGCAATCAAGACAGCAAGAGAATCATACTTCTGACTATGCTAAAGAAATCATGAATACGAAATTCATTGTGTTTTCGAAACATGATTTGAGGTCTCTATTCCCTGAAAAGTATGCTCACATTGTTCAAAATGCACTGTCTACTCTCGAATCATCATGTCTCATCTATTCACACACGACAATTGAACTAACCGTTTATATCAAAGAGATTCGAAGAACACGCTTGAAAGAGCTGTGGAACTACGGAATCATTCCTGAACACTACATACAACGCATCGCCGGTTTCAACAGTACCGAACTAGTTCGAAACCAGTTCGAGAAATATAAAACATCTCTGATCGAGATGAATTGTAAACCTCAATTCACTGAACTCATTGGCACAATTCTTGAATCAAGCAACAATTCTGAATTAGAAATCGAATTCGGAAAGTTCGATTCTGGATCAACAGATTCACTAGTTTATTTTGTGCAGAAGGAGAACTCTGAAGCCGGGATCTCAGGATAATGAACAGAAACCGATCCAATCAAAATCTCATCGTCTTCATTCTTTTTGTAACTCTTCACATTTCTTGTCATTTTTCTGGTCAACAATTGACGTGTTTATCGCTTTCTCTATTGTATCCCGATATCATTATAAGTCGTTTCAAACAGTTATTCTTAATTAAAAGATTGTTTTATTGAGTTTGTGAGTTTTTATTCGTTGGTTTTCAATCCACTCATTTTTATCTAGCTCATCTATTTTAATTTATATATTGTTCTTACCCATAACACAAGTTACAGTAGTCGAAATGGAAAGTTGCCCGGGAACATCCGAATCCGGAAGACGCATTGGAAGAAGACGAGCACCTTTCGAAAGAAAAAGTTTGAAAGACCTTGTGAGCGTCATCCCAGAGTGTGAAGGATCCCGAATGATCGACAATATGAACGACGTGTTTGAGGTTCTTGATGATAAAATACGAATGATGAACAGAGTGATGGTGAATCTCGCCTGTGACGATTACAATTCAAAAGTATTCACACGGGCTGAAATATTGCAGAGAATGGTAGTGGATTGCCAAGGAATAACTTCTTTGATGCAGATACAGAAAGTAAAAATAGAATCAGGAGTTTTAAAAAGTACAGTGAATTTTCAGATGAAACTTTCCACGTTAAGGCATGTAGTACCAGTAGGAGTGGTTTCGAATGAATTTGCTAGAGAAAACGCCCTTTTAAGACAACTGAATGCTAAAAAGGTAATCGTAACTACTTGAATATCTCACCTTATTCTTACAAAGTTTCAGAGAAAATTGCCGTCGAGTCCATACATGAGTCTTGAACCTGAAGCAAAGGTACAGAAGGGCAATTTCAGCGATGTGCTAATTGAGAATGTCTATCGATCTGTGTACAGAGATTTTCTTCTCTTCCCATCACCAGTTTTCAGAGTTTCTGATTTTGTCCGCAGAATGTGTTCATCAAACTCAAACAAATTTCATGGAGCACAAATTGCATATTTGCTACCAGAATTGGTCAGAAGAAAAGTGATTCATAGATTCCCATTGACAAACGAGGCTGATTCGCTAATTGTGAAAGAACTGGTGATACTTGAAAGTAATGAAACTTAATTCAATTTTCAACCTTCCAGCATATTCCGACTGTTGGACCACATCTTAAAATTTTTTCTTTGACCGAACTTGAATATATGCAGGCCAGTGTTCCAAAGAAGTTGTCAGAATTAAAACAAATCGTGAGTTGTGATTCATCCAATTCATACAACAAATTATCTAACTCAGATTTCCAAAATAGACCAATCAGTTCTAGCACAATTAGACGGTCAAATATGGGCTTCTTTAGCTAATATTATAATGGCTACAATGATCAAATCCCCAAGTAACATAGTTGGTCATGATGAATTCCCAGAATGTTTGCCAAAATCTGTGAGTTTAATGGCTAGATTGTGGAATTTAAAACAACCAAATTCAGATCATGAGCGCAACAGCTACGTTAAGCCGAGTGGGATTTCTCGAGCAGAATCACCAGCCTAATCAATCAGTGATGAAATTCGAGAAGAAAATAAACAAAGAATCAATAGAACAGCTCGGGAAACTCTTCGGAAATTATAATTTGTTTTTGATAAACTATTGATTTTCTCGAAAATCCATTGCCTCATTATAATAACTGTTTCAAATTGCTTGCTATTCATGTATCCTAATCTTCTTGTCAATGTGATCCGAACCATCTTCTGCTTTCATTTGAATGAATCTGTACCAGACTGCTGTTTCTTTCTTTTCATCAACTGCGCTCCATTGCAATATATGACAATAGCGTGTGGTGGATGCAGACACAGCATATTCTCCGAGTTCGATTTTTCTTCATTCTGTTCTTTTTCCAATTAATATTTGCCATATTCTTAAATCTCATTTATCTTTTTTTGTTTTCAGAATGATCCCGAATGGCTTTGGGTTCATCAATCCAAACCTAATGGCACAGCAATTGCTGTTGCAGCAGAGAGGTTCGTTTCATTATTCTTTTTTCAAAAAAAAATTAATAATTCAAGATTAGAAATACCATAATATGAGCAGAATAGAAGTGTATTTTATTAGGCAAGTCTGTATCTCGTATCTAAAATCAATAATTTCAGTTGCGATGGCGAATGCAGGAGGCCTTCCACAACTTCCTCTAATTCCCATTTCTGCTCACGGAGCCGTTGCAGCAGTTGGAGTTCCAGCACCAGCCAGACCTTCGCCTATGCTCGTTCCACCAGGGATGGGGATCGATGATTCCAACGCATCGCCTGCCACTGATTCAGATTGGACTGAACACAAACATACCGATGGTCGTTATTATTATCACAACAGAATAACTAAACAGTCGTCTTGGGTCAAGCCAGAAGCGTTAAAAACTGCACAAGAGGTGAATTTGTGATTCATAAAAAACTCAGCGCTGAGTTATGATTTTACAGAGATCAGCGAGTGTCCAACAACAACAGCAGCACCAACAGCCAATGCAGCAACCACAGAAAGGACAGTGGAAAGAATTTACGACTAATGAGGGAAGGCCTTATTATTACAATACAGAGACAAAGAAGACACAATGGGTAAGGCCAGACGGTGAAGATGTTTCAAGTGAGTTTTAGTTTCAAATGATGCAATAATAATATTTGAACTTCAGAAGGCGAACAAAAGTCAGTAACCACAGCCACACCCATCGATACAGCTGCACTGGCAGCAGCCGTGCAGCAGAAAAAAACAGAGTCTGATTTGGATAAAGCAATGAAAGCCACTTTAGCAGCCATGTCCAGTGTACCTCTTCCAGCAGAAAAGAAAGAAGATGATACTCAAGTGAACGACGAAGCCGAGCTGAAGAAGCGACAATCTGAACGGTTTCGAGATTTACTTCGAGACAAGTATAACGATGGAAAGATCACGACAAATTGCAACTGGGACCAGGCGGTCAAATGGATTCAAAACGACCCTCGTTTCAGGATTCTGAACAAGGTTTCCGAGAAGAAGCAGCTGTTCAACGCCTGGAAAGTTCAACGAGGGAAAGAAGAAAGAGTAAGTTGAATGAAAAACATCTTTATTAACAACAAAAAAACTATAAAACTACTGGAGAGATCGTAACAACAACATTTTTACTTCAAGACTATTCCATTTTCGTTGAGCCGTTTTTGTGTCAGTTCGAACAATTGATCCTCTGTCGCTTCCGTATTTTCCGATTTCACTAGCTTATACTCGTTGATAAACTGCTGCGAAACACTTGTTCTCGGACTATCCACTTGGATGCCAGCTGTGTTTCGGAACGTCTTGTAGAACTTACTAAACTGATCACATTTCAACCTTTTGATAATTTCGACTCGCCGACTCACGCTCTTAAAACATCCTCTTCGTAGAAGATTGATCGAATAGGCTCATCGAACTTCGGCAGTTTCACATTCCAGTCTGGCGGTGAAAGTGGTGGAGAAGAAATGTAAACATCGTACCTCAAAAGCAAAAATTAAAACATTCGGTTTAAAAATACTGATTACCAAAGAGGTCGGTCAGCCCAGCTTAGTTGTCCAGCACGAATTAAACCAGTGACGCGAGAAAAAATGTTACCAGAGCGTTCAGCACGAGTAATGAATGAAGCCATTTCGGATTTCAAACCTCCTCAAACGAGCAAAAAGAAGTCGGAAAGCTAAAATTGCTGCCGAATAAATTGATGCGGCATGAAAAAATAGGCGGAGTCGTGGCTCCGCCTAGTTGCAACCGCGCGGCGCAGTTTACTCTAACATTAAATGGTCTTCATTAACAAATTTTTATTTATCTTCTCACAGCTGAGAAAAAAGAAAGCTTCAAAAAATTAAAATCTTCAAACAGTTTTATATAAAAACGTAAAACTTATTTGCAGGATGAAAAACGATTGGCAATCAAAAAAGCTAAGGAAGATTTGGAAACGTTCTTACAAGAACATCCTAAGATGAAGGAAAGTCTAAAGTATCAGAAAGCAAGTGAAATGTTTGCTAAAGAGCCCCTTTGGATGGCTGTAAACGATGAAGACAGGAAAGAAATATTTAAGGACTGTATTGTGAGTGTGAGCATTCACGTTCCGATAGATTATATCAATTTCAGGGTTTTGTCAGTCGACGTGATAAAGAAAAGAAAGAAGAGTGCAGGAACAGAAATCTCGCAGCATTCAGTCACATCTTGCAAAGTATGGATCAAATCACATATAAGACGACATGGGCTCAAGCTCAACGGCTGTTAATTGAAAATCCTCAGTTTGCCGAAGAAACGGATCTTCAGTGTGAGTTTTTTGTAATGTTCAGAATATTTCTGAAGGTGAGATAGTATTAATTTCAGTGATGGATAAGGAAGATGCTTTAAGTGTTTTCGAGGAACATATAAAACAATCAGAGATTGAACACGAGGAAGAAAAAGAACAAGAAGAAAGACGGATACGGCGACAACACAGGAAAACTCGTGAAGACTATAGATTATTACTCGAAGATCTTCACAAAAAAGGAGAAATTACTTCGATGTCTCTCTGGTCCTCACTATTCCCAATCATTTCAACTGACCACCGATTCGAATGCATGCTATTCCAACCTGGATCGTCTCCACTCGATCTTTTCAAATTCTATGTTGAAGACCTCAAAGAACAATATATCGAAGATCGACGTCTTATTAAGGATATTCTAACCGAAAAATCGTATCAAGTTGTCGCCACAACCGAATTCAAAGAATTCTCAGAATGGGTTCTCTCGCATCCAAATGGAGAGAAAGTCGATCATGGAAATATGAAGCTTTGTTACAATTCGATGGTTGAGAAGGCAGAGAATAAGGCGAAAGATGAAGAGAAAGAGTCATTGAGAAAGAAGCGAAGACTGGAAAGCGAATTCCGAAATCTTCTTAAGGCTCACAATGTTGATGAGGAATCGGAATGGAGTGTCATCAAACCAAAGATTGAGAAAGAAAAAGCCTATTTAGCGTTGGAGAACGACGAGGAAAGAGAATCAGCATTTATGCACTACAAGAATGGAACGACGGCTCCGATCGCTAACACCGAAGTGTTGGAAAAGTCGAAGAAAAAGAAGAAGGACAAGAAGAAGAAAAGTAAAAGAAGCGATGTATGTTTCAAATGAAAATCAGTTTATTTTTAAAAGCTTTTTTCAGAACAACTCCGAATCGGAAGGCGAGATTAGAGAAAAGGAGAAGAAAAAGAAGAAGAAGCACTCAAAAGAAGACAGGCAGGATGATGAGGAGAGAGGAAAGAAGTCTAAAAAATCTCGCAAACGTAGTTCTTCTCGGACCGATTCGCCACGTCATTCATCCGAAAAACGGAAAAGACGCGAGTCGGAGACAGAATAAATTTTATCCGATTGTCTTAGGTTTCCATTAAATCGGTCTCCTCGATAATAAATTTTACTCTCATTGTCCATAAATTAATAATAAAAAGAATTTTTATGATACCATTTCTGATTTTCTTCTGTGAAATGTGATTAGATTCATTATGAATATCTCACTTTTTCTTCAATAAGTCGATTCCAAATAAATTGTTGTTCAGATGTCAAAAGCAATAAAACAGAATTTGGCGGACTCGAAAAAGGTTTACATTGTGGACTTCGATTAGACTAAACCAATAGTTTACAGATGAGTGCAGAGCTTTTCTGTCTCACTTATGGAGCAATGGTAACTGAGATGTTGAAGGATTACGAGGATCCAAAAGACGTAACAATTCAGTTAGACAAGGTATATAAACCATGAATAACTTCTTATTGATTGATTGAAATCCAGATGGGATTCAATATGGGAACCCGTCTCGCCGACGATTTCCTCGCCAAAAACGCTAACGTGCCACGGTGTGTGGATACCAGACAAATCGCCGACGCACTGTGTCGTACTGCTATTCCATGTTATCTCGGTGTCTCCGCCACCGCCTCTTCGTGGACAAGTGGTGATCGAGAATTCACAATTACTCTTGAATCTAATCCACTTACTGAACTTGTCCAGGTACTTGTTATTTAATATTCTTCTTCTATTATGATCGTCGTCAGGTTCCTCCTCACCTCGTCTCAGCTGGTCTCTCGTATTCTCAACTTATCGCCGGAGCTATTCGTGGTGCTCTCGAGGCTGTTCACTTCAAAGTTTACGCGTCGGCAACAGATTCCGGTGCTAACACGGAGATCCGAATCCGGTTCGATCAAGTTCTCAAAGACAGTTTACCGGCCGGAGAAGACGACTAAATGAAAAAAAATGTGATTAAATTGGTGCATGTTCATACTCATTCCGGAATAATATTTATTGTACTTAAATGAAAAAATAGAGCTTGATGCAATATCTTAAAAATGAAATGAAAAAATCGCATCCGATGCATTTCAGTTTTCAATTCGTTATAAATCCGTTCAGATTGTGATTTGAAGTGAAAGAAAACCGAAAGACGATTGCTAGCAGCCACCGTCAAATCCACGTCATCATGAGAAGTGATATTCACAATGAAACGGAGTCGATTTTGTTATCTCTTTGTATATGCAAAAACAACACAGTAAGAGAAGAAAAATGAAAATTAATAAAACGATTCGAAAGTTCTACCAATGGAATCTGGCCAAACAGCTAAGGTAAACAAATTGATTTCGCTTACTTCAAAAGAAGCTTTAGCTCCATCTTTTCTAACGATGTATGCATTGTTCGTAACTGTGAAGTGAAATTCGTATGAACTGAAATCAGTTACTTTTAATTTAATAAATACTCGGAAACAACATTACCCCGTGTAATTTCGTTCTCTCGGAGTTCCTTTTTGGACATTGATACCTTCGAGAGCAGCTTCCTCATTCCAATCTTTCAAATCTAATTGTATGTGTTTGAGACGTAGATTTCTGCCAGTCAACCAATGTTTCAAAAGTATGTTCACTTCTTCATTATTGAACACTTTTCCAGTTAAAACATCGATGCGACGTGCGTCCACTGTCATTAGATTTTCGATTGTGATCCGGGAACATTTGTGAAATGAGACAATTTCCAACTTGATGTTGAAGTTTTCCATTCGAAAATAGATTAATACAATTGAATCGCTTATTAAGAATTTCGAGTTATTATTCTGGTCATAACGATTCGGAGCTGCGCTCCAGGTCTGACAAAAGAATAAAATGAATAGTAAGCACTTCTAGCTTTTAGTCGTGTGAAAAACATTAAAAGGGCAAAAATACGGTTTAAAACTTTTACTGTTTTCAATTTAATTTCATTCCCAGATTTCACTTGGAATAGCTTGCCAGATTAGAGGACGCAGCTCCGCACCGCTGTGACCAACACAATACTTTTTAAGAAAACATACCGAAAATCATCGCTTCGGTGTACATCACTTATTTCTAATACTTCAACGAATGATTGTCGATTATGTAACCAATCGAACATTTTACGATGGTCATTCCGAACCACAAAATAAAACAAATCGACACGGAATAGATCAGAAACATAGTCTGCAATCATCCTCAAACCAAAGTCTTCGTCATCCCAGTATGTATCTAGATAATGTTTTCCATCCTCCATCGTGATTATTTGTGCGGGAACTCTTTGTCCACAAATCATAACAGTTTCCACGGGATGCAAATATGTTGAAGTTTTAGCAGCTCGAATTATAGAATAACACATTCTGGAGCTGTTTTTTGTCTCAAAGTATCCTGTTGCAACTTTCACACGGTTGCAACCAAAAACCCAAAGTTCCAATGATTTCGGTCTGTGCCGGATGTTCTTTACGATTGAGTTAGTTCTTTGAGAGCACAATGACAGTGTAACTCTGAAATTCGAATTTTTATAAATCATCTAAAAGAAAAAAACAATTTACTGCTCGCATGACGTCATCAGATCTATAACGTTTTTGTAAGCCACTTGTGGTAGGCGAAATAATGGAAGTGTAGGATGCGTTTGTCGAAATGGAAATAAGAATTTATGAAGTCGATATAATAGCAAATAAAATTGATCCATCAGAAGGCGTTCAGTGAGATTGACTGCAACGACTTGTATTGAGAGTGAACAGACGTTTGCTGGTAATAAAACAACAGCTGGGGTTATGTGAGTAAACCGTCTTACTGTAGGGTCGAAGCAGAATTGGATCAATAAATACAGGTTGGGGACGAATTACCTAGACCAAACTTTGATCGATGATCTTTGAGTGTAAACGCTTTCAAAGCACCTTGATCTTGTCAATTCTTCGCATCATTTTTGTTATGTTGTAGTCTCTAGATATCAAATGAAATCTTAGTCAAGTAGATTTAATATTTATTGTACTTAAATGAAAAGATAGAATGAAAAAATCACATCAGATTCATTCATTTTTCAATTCGTTATAAATCCGTTCAGATTGTGATTTGAAGTGAAAGAAAACCGAAAGGCGATTGCTAGCAGCCACCGTCAAATCCACATCATCCTGCTTTCCAGCCCATAGATTTTTGATAGACCAAGTGGCCCATAGCATATTGACAAGTGGCAAAAAGAATTTACATTCTTGAATCAACCGACTGATTTCCTTTTCTCTATTATCAGTCAACGGATACTTTTGATTCGGATTCTCTTTTTTCATTTTATAGAGACTGTCAATGTATGCTTCACAAAATATTCTGATATTCGGATGATTCTCGAAATAAATTTGATTGACGTGGACTCCAGGAGGGAAAGGAACACGGTAATCGAATGCACATTCGGATAAATGCATGCTTAAATCGAATGATCTGAAAATGGAAAATGAGAGGAAACGAAGAAAAGAAAAGAGAAAAAAACCTCCAATTGTATGAAGAATATTCGAAATCGATGAAAACGATATCCTTCGTTTCGTTTAATTGAAGAATATTGGCAGACTGTAATTAGAGGATTACTGTAGTTCAGATACTCTTTTTTACCCAAAGATCATTGTGAGAAAACACAACAGTTTCATCGAAAATGGAGCACATTTTCTCGAATTTCGTGACTTCTTCTTCTAATTTATCAATTGTCACTTCTTTCGGAATTTCAGAATCGTTGAATTGAACTGATCCAGAAACTAATTTAAAAACATTATTTCCAGTTGATCTGAAATCGAAAATTCATCAGAATTCAGATAGAAATCGATACCTGCACTCCTCCAAAAACTCTCGAATCATCAAAATTGCCTTTGGTTTTTTTGGAATTGGAACTTCGATTGCATGAAGTTTCGGAAGATTTGCACCGATTTTCTTGGCTACTCTAAAAATAGAACTAGTTCTCTTTCTACCGTAATCCTCTTACTCTGGAATAGATACTGTATCATTATCTAATGTAATACTCGGAAGAAATTGTTCCAATCGTCCTCCAGGAAAAAATCCATAAAGTTTTGGTCCAAGTTGACGTTCAGACATAATGGAAAAGACGACTGTATCAGTGAATACTTGATTTTCTTGTTGACAATGAAGACGAATTAAGAAGCAAGAAGGAGTAGATTCATATGAAATCTTCCCTGGAGAAGAGGTTACCAGATACAGAAGATTCGATTGTCCTCCACTGGAAAAATAGTTTTTGGAAGGGAAATGATATTTTCAGATTCCTTACGTCATTTGAACAACATCCACATCATTTTCCGTCAAAGACTTCCATTCGCCGCCGAGATAATCTCGTCCGTATTCCAGAGCTTTCTTTCGAATATTTAAAGAATTTTCAGATAAAGTTGAAAAGAAATTCTGAAAAAAAGTCATTTTGTTCTGAAAAGTTCTGCGTCCTTACAATCAATTCTTGATTCATTTTCGAATTATTCGGGAGTTGAATTTAATATGAAATCTCTCTGTAAAATGATATCTCAGTCATAGTTATTGGCTTCATTAAGAACATAAAATTATAGATCTTGACAAGTTTTGCATAATTTATTCATTCAGAGTTTTGAATTATTTCCCAGAAGAAAGTGCTAAACCAAAGAGAATGTGCTCAGAGAATTAAAACCTTCGATTCTCGTTCGACTTTTTTTGGTTTGTAATTTCATAGTCATTCACAGAATAAAAAAAATATTTGTAGAACTTTACAGGATCTTCTAATCCCACTATTTTTGCTAAATAAAACTTATTTCATTGTCATCAATATCATTCTGTAAAGGTTCTTTAACCTGTATTCTCAACACGAGTTCTTAATATCACACGTTTTTATTGCATACGAAAGAGATCGACAGATATAAAGAAATGTCAAATTGAGAAAATGGGTAAAAATGAAAAAGATAAAAATACATGAAATCTAATAAGAAAATCCATCATTTGGACTAATTTCAAAATTAAAATTATCAAAGAAATCACAAATAAGATCTAATGGAGTTTTCGAATGAACATTCTGAAGTAGAATATATTTCAGATTCGGATAATCGGCTCTCAAAATCTCATAACTTCTCGATGGAATCGTCAGAATATATCTTTGATCATCGGATTTCATCTGTTCCGTTTCTTCCACAAACTTCATCAATTCACTCATAGTATTCGGAAGTAGCACATCTGCTCCAAGAAGACGGAGATTCTTTGCTGCTCCCAGAACCATCATATCGGCGATAATTCTGATTTCCGATATATTCTGAACAGGTTTCGATGCGTCTCTATGTGTATGAAGAATCTGTAAATATGTAGATTATAGAGAAGATTTCGAAAATAATTTCTCAAATACCTCATAAACTTCCGACCATTTCATTGTATTCAAAGCCTTATTAACCTTCTTCTCTGCCACTTTTTTCGTTGTCATGACCATATGAGAATCCATTAAAATCTTGTCAATATCAACTGAATTCTCTTTCGATTTCTCCATCAATTTCAAAAAAAGTTCCATAACGGCGGCGGAATCCTTTGCCGCATAAACGATTTGATTCTTTCTCAGCGGACGAGTCTGCCAATTTCCATTTTGTTCCGATTTATCCATTTCCCATCCAATTATTTTTTCAACCAACGTCGTCAATTTTGTCGATTTCTCTTCTAAATTCAGAATCGATAAATCCAAATTATTGAGAATATCGACGAATCTTTTGACACAAATACAATTGTCAATGTTCTCTGTTTTATAGTTATCACATATCGTTTGAACGGAATAAAGTGCTTCCATATCGTTTTTCAAATCGAATCCAATTACTTTGAATTTCTTCGATTCGAATAGAGTTTCATAGATTTTACTCCAGAATTCATCTCGATTCGGTAGTTTTTCAAGTTCAACGCAATCGATTATTATCACTTTTTGATTGAAAAACAATTGCATTATCGCCATTTTTGAATTGCTGAAATATAAGTTTTTGTGAATTTTACAGTAGTATTTTTCATTTTCCAAAAAATACTTTTTTGATAATTTAGATAAGAAAAAAAACTCA